>OU974077.1:10744129-11344129 GCA_918843875.1 Diadumene lineata
ATTATGCAAATGCCCGAAAAAAGTAGCAAGAAACGCAAAAAATGCATTTTTTGAAAAAAAAATTGCATAAATTTGCATTAAAGTGGAACTTTTGATTTCTTCATTAGTAGATCACTCTTGTGGAACTAATTTTTACAAAAACAGCTGTGATTATGCAAATGCCCGAAAAAAGTAGCAAAAAAACGCAAAAAAATGCATTTTTTGAAAAAAAAATTTGCATAAATTTTCATTCAAATGGAACTTTTGATTACATCATTAGTAGATCACTCTTGTGGAACTAATTTTTACAAAAACAGCTGTGATTATGCAAATGCCCGAAAAAAGTAGCAAAAAAACGCAAAAAATGCATTTTTTGAAAAAAAAATTTGCATAAATTTGCATTCAAATGGAACTTTTGATTACATCATCAGTAGATCACTCTTGTGGAACTAATTTTTACAAAAACATCTGTGATTATGCAAATGCCCGAAAAAAAAAGCAAAAAAAACGCAAAAAATGCATTTTTTGAAAAAAAAATTTGCATAAATTTGCATTCAAATGGAACTTTTGATTACATCATTAGTAGATCACTCTTGTGGAACTAATTTTTACAAAAAACAGCTGTGATTATGCAAATGCCCGAAAAAAGTAGCAAAAAAAACGCAAAAAATGCATTTTTTGAAAAAAAAATTTGCATAAATTTGCATTCAAATGGAACTTTTGATTACATCATTAGTAGATCACTCTTGTGGAACTAATTTTTACAAAAACAGCTGTAATTATGCAAATGCCCGAAAAAAGTAGCAAAAAAACGCAAAAAATGCATTTTTTGAAAAAAAAATTTGCATAAATTTGCATTCAAACGGAAACTTTTGATTACATCATTAGTAGATCACTCTTGTGGAATTAATTTTTACAAAAACAGCTGTGATTATGCAAATGCCCGAAAAAAGTAGCAAAAAAAACGCAAAAAATACATTTTTTGAAAAAAAAATTTGCATAAATTTGCATTCAAATGGAACTTTTGATTACATCATTAGTAGATCACTCTTGTGGAACTAATTTTTACAAAAACAGCTGTGATTATGCAAATGCCCGAAAAAAGTAGCAAAAAAACGCAAAAAATCCATTTTTTGAAAAAAAAATTTGCATAAATTTGCATTCAAATGGAACTTTTGATTACATCATTAGTAGATCACTCTTGTGGAACTAATTTTTACAAAAACAGCTGTGATTATGCAAATGCCCGAAAAAAGTAGCAAAAAAACGCAAAATATGCAGTTTTTGAAAAAAAAATTTGCATAAATTTGCATTCAAATGGCACTTTTGATTACATCATAAGTAGATCACTCTTGTGGAACTAATTTTTACAAAAACAGCTGTGATTATGCAAATGCCCGAAAAAAGTAGAAAAAAAACGCAAAAAATGCATTTTTTGAAAAAAAAATTTGCATAAATTTGCATTCAAATGGAACTTTTGATTACATCATTAGTAGATCACTCTTGTGGAACTAATTTTTACAAAAACATCTGTGATTATGCAAATGCCTGAAAAAAGTAGCAAAAAAACGCAAAAAATGCATTTTTTGAAAAAAAAATTTGCATAAATTTGCATTCAAATGGAACTTTTGATTACATCATTAGTAGATCACTCTTGTGGAACTAATTTTTACAAAAACAGCTGTGATTATGCAAATGCCCGAAAAAAGTAGCAAAAAAAAACGCAAAAAATGCATTTTTTGAAAAAAATTTTGCATAAATTTGCATTCAAATGGAAATTTTGATTACATCATTAGTAGATCACTCTTGTGGAACTAATTTTTTACAAAAAACAGCTGTGATTATGCAAATGCCCGAAAAAAGTAGCAAAAAAACGCAAAAAATGCATTTTTTGAAAAAGAATTTGCATAAATTTGCATTCAAATGGCACTTTTGATTACATCATTAGTAGATCACTCTTGTGGAACTAATTTTTACAAAAACAGCTGTGATTATGCAAATGCCCGAAAAAAGTAGCAAAAAAAACGCGAAAAATGTATTTTTTGAAAAAAAAATTTGCATAAATTTGCATTCAAATGGAACTTTTGATTACATCATTAGTAGATCACTCTTGTGGAACTAATTTTTACAAAAACAGCTGTGATTATGCAAATGCCCGAAAAAAGTAGCAAAAAAAACGCAAAAAATGCATTTTTTGAAAAAAAAATTTGCATAAATTTGCATTCAAATGGAACTTTTGATTACATCATTAGTAGATCACTCTTGTGGAACTAATTTTTACAAAAACAGCTGTGATTATGCAAATGCCCGAGAAAAGTAGCAAAAAAACGCAAAAAATGCATTTTTTGAAAAAAAAATTTGCATAAATTTGCATTAAAGTGGAACTTTTGATTTCTTCATTAGTTGATCACTCTTGTGGAACTAATTTTTACAAAAACAGCTGTGATTATGCAAATGCCCGAAAAAAGTAGCAAAAAAACGCAAAACATATATTTTTTGAAAAAAAAATTTGCATAAATTTGCATTAAAGTGGAACTTTTGATTTCTTCACTAGTAGATCACTCTTGTGGAACTAATTTTTACAAAAACAGGTGTGATTATGCAAATGCCCGAAAAAAGTAGCAAAAAAACGCAAAAAATGCATTTTTTGAAAAAAGAATTTGCATAAATTTGCATTAAAGTAAAACTTTTGATTTCTTCACTAGTAGATCACTCTTGTGGAACTAATTTTTACAAAAACAGCTGTGACTATGCAAATGCCGGAAAAAAACAGCAAAAAAACGCAAAAAATGCATTTTTTGAAAAAAAATTTGCATAAATTTGCATTAAAGTGAAACTTTTGATTTCTTCATTAGTAGATCACTCTTGTGGAACTAATGTTTACAAAAACAGCTGTGATTATGCAAATGCCCGAAAAAAGTAGCAAAAAAAGGCAAAAAATGAATTTTTTGAAAAAAAAAATTTGCATAAATTTGCATTAAAGTGGAACTTTTGATGTCTTCATTAGTAGATCACTCTTGTGGAACTAATTTTTACAAAAACAGCTGTGATTATGCAAATGCCCGAAAAAAGTAGCAAAAAAACGCAAAAAATGCATTTTTTGAAAAAAAAACTTGCATAAATTTGCATTCAAGTGCAACTTTTGATTTCTTCATTGGTAGATCACTCTTTTGGAACTAATTTTTACAAAAACATCTGTGATTATGCAAATGCCCGAAAAAAGTAGTAAAAAAACGCAAAAGATGCATTTTTTGAAAAAAAAATTTGCATAAATTTGCATTAAAGTGGAACTTTTGATTTCCTCATTAGTAGATCACTCTTGTGGAACTAGTTTTTACAAAAACAGCTGTGATTATGCAAATGCCCGAAAAAAGTAGCAAGAAACGCAAAAAATGCATTTTTTGAAAAAAAAATTGCATAAATTTGCATTAAAGTGGAACTTTTGATTTCTTCATTAGTAGATCACTCTTGTGGAACTAATTTTTACAAAAACAGCTGTGATTATGCAAATGCCCGAAAAAAGTAGCAAAAAAACGCAAAAAATGCATTTTTTGAAAAAAAAATTTGCATAAATTTTCATTCAAATGGAACTTTTGATTACATCATTAGTAGATCACTCTTGTGGAACTAATTTTTACAAAAACAGCTGTGATTATGCAAATGCCCGAAAAAAGTAGCAAAAAAACGCAAAAAATGCATTTTTTGAAAAAAAAATTTGCATAAATTTGCATTCAAATGGAACTTTTGATTACATCATCAGTAGATCACTCTTGTGGAACTAATTTTTACAAAAACATCTGTGATTATGCAAATGCCCGAAAAAAAAAGCAAAAAAACGCAAAAAATGCATTTTTTGAAAAAAAAATTTGCATAAATTTGCATTCAAATGGAACTTTTGATTACATCATTAGTAGATCACTCTTGTGGAACTAATTTTTACAAAAACAGCTGTGATTATGCAAATGCCCGAAAAAAGTAGCAAAAAAACGCAAAAAATGCATTTTTTGAAAAAAAAATTTGCATAAATTTGCATTCAAATGGAACTTTTGATTACATCATTAGTAGATCACTCTTGTGGAACTAATTTTTACAAAAACAGCTGTAATTATGCAAATGCCCGAAAAAAGTAGCAAAAAAACGCAAAAAATGCATTTTTTGAAAAAAAAATTTGCATAAATTTGCATTCAAACGGAACTTTTGATTACATCATTAGTAGATCACTCTTGTGGAATTAATTTTTACAAAAACAGCTGTGATTATGCAAATGCCCGAAAAAAGTAGCAAAAAAAACGCAAAAAATACATTTTTTGAAAAAAAAATTTGCATAAATTTGCATTCAAATGGAACTTTTGATTACATCATTAGTAGATCACTCTTGTGGAACTAATTTTTACAAAAACAGCTGTGATTATGCAAATGCCCGAAAAAAGTAGCAAAAAAAACGCAAAAAATCCATTTTTTGAAAAAAAAATTTGCATAAATTTGCATTCAAATGGCACTTTTGATTACATCATTAGTAGATCACTCTTGTGGAACTAATTTTTACAAAAACAGCTGTGATTATGCAAATGCCCGAAAAAAGTAGCAAAAAAACGCAAAATATGCAGTTTTTGAAAAAAAAATTTGCATAAATTTGCATTCAAATGGAACTTTTGATTACATCATAAGTAGATCACTCTTGTGGAACTAATTTTTACAAAAACAGCTGTGATTATGCAAATGCCCGAAAAAAGTAGCAAAAAAACGCAAAAAATGCATTTTTTGAAAAAAAATTTGCATAAATTTGCATTCAAATGGCACTTTTGATTACATCATTAGTAGATCACTCTTGTGGAACTAATTTTTACAAAAACAGCTGTGATTATGCAAATGCCCGAAAAAAGTAGCAAAAAAAACGCAAAAAATGTATTTTTTGAAAAAAAAATTTGCATAAATTTGCATTCAAATGGAACTTTTGATTACATCATTAGTAGATCACTCTTGTGGAACTAATTTTTACAAAAACAGCTGTGATTATGCAAATGCCCGAAAAAAGTAGCAAAAACACGCAAAAAATGCATTTTTTGAAAAAAAAATTTGCATAAATTTGCATTCAAATGGAACTTTTGATTACATCATTAGTAGATCACTCTTGTGGAACTAATTTTTACAAAAACAGCTGTGATTATGCAAATGCCCGAGAAAAGTAGCAAAAAAAACGCAAAAAATGCATTTTTTGAAAAAAAAAATTTGCATAAATTTGCATTAAAGTGGAACTTTTGATTTCTTCATTAGTTGATCACTCTTGTGGAACTAATTTTTACAAAAACAGCTGTGATTATGCAAATGCCCGAAAAAAGTAGCAAAAAAACGCAAAACATATATTTTTTGAAAAAAAAATTTGCATAAAATTGCATTAAAGTGGAACTTTTGATTTCTTCATTAGTAGATAACTCTTGTGGAACTAATTTTTACAAAAACAGGTGTGATTATGCAAATGCCCGAAAAAAACAGCAAAAAAACGCAAAAAATGCATTTTTTGAAAAAAGAATTTGCATAAATTTGCATTAAAGTGAAACTTTTGATTTCTTCATTAGTAGATCACTCTTGTGGAACTAATTTTTACAAAAACAGCTGTGATTATGCAAATGCCGGAAAAAAACAGCAAAAAAAAGCAAAAAATGCATTTTTTGAAAAAAAATTTGCATAAATTTGCATTAAAGTGAAATTTTTGATTTCTTCATTAGTAGATCACTCTTGTGGAACTAATGTTTACAAAAACATCTGTGATTATGCAAATGCCTGAAAAAAGTAGTAAAAAAACGCAAAAGATGCATTTTTTGAAAAAAAAATTTGCATAAATTTGCATTAAAGTGGAACTTTTGATTTCCTCATTAGTAGATCACTCTTGTGGAACTAATTTTTACAAAAACAGCTGTGATTATGCAGATGTCCGAAAAAGTAGCAAAAAAACGCAAAAAAATGCATTTTTTCAAAAAAAAAAATTCCTTAAATTTGCATTAAAGTAGAACTTTTGATTTCTTCATTAGTAGATCACTCTTGTGGAACTAATTTTTACAAAAACAGCTGTGATTATGCAAATTCCCGAAAAAAGTAGCAAAAAAACGCAAAAAATGCATTTTTTGAAAAAGAAATTTGCATAAATTTGCATTAAAGTGGAACTTTTGATTTCTTCATTAGTAGATCACTCTTGTGGAACTAATTTTTACAAAAACAGCTGTGATTATGCAAATGCCCGAAAAAGGTAGCAAAAAAAACGCAAAAAATGCATTTTTTGAAAAAAAAATTTGCATAAATTTGCATTAAAGTGGAACTTTTGATTTCTTCATTAGTAGATCACTCTTGTGGAACTAATTTTTACAAAAACAGCTGTGATTATGCAAATGCCCGAAAAAAGTAGCAAAAAAACGCAAAAAATGCATTTTTTGAACAAAAAATTTGCATAAATTTGCATTAAAGTGGAACTTTTGATTTCTTCATTAGTAGATCACTCTTGTGGAACTAATTTTTACAAAAACAGCTGTGATTATGCAAATGCCCGAAAAAAGTAGCAAGAAAACGCAAAAAATGCATTTTTTGAAAAAAAAATTGGCATAAATTTGCATTAAAGTGGAACTTTTGATTTCTTCATTAGTAGATCACTCTTGTGGAACTAATTTTTACAAAAACAGCTGTGATTATGCAAATGCCCGAAAAAAGTAGCAAAAAAAACGCAAAAAATGCATTTTTTGAAAAAAAAATTTGCATAAATTATCATTAACGTGGAACTTTTGATGTCTTCATTAGTAGATCACTCTTGTGGAACTAATTTTTACAAAAACATTTGTGATTATGCAAATGCCCGAAAAAAGTAGCAAAAAAAACGCAAAAAATCCATTTTTTGAAAAAAAAATTTGCATAAATTTGCATTCAAGTGGAACTTTTGATTTCTTCATTAGTAGATCACTCTTGTGGAACTAATTTTTACAAAAACAGCTGTGATTATGCAAATGCCCGAAAAAAGTAGCAAGAAAACGCAAAAAATGCATTTTTTGAAAAAAAAATTTGCATAAATTTGCATTAAAGTGGAACTTTTGATTTCTTCATTAGTAGATCACTCTTGTGGAACTAATTTTTACAAAAACTGCTGTGATTATGCAAATGCCCGAAAAAAGTAGCAAAAAAACGCAAAAAATGCATTTTTTGAAAAAAAAATTTGCATAAATTATCCTTAAAGTGGAACTTTTGATGTCTTCATTAGTAGATCACTCTTGTGGAACTAATTTTTACAAAAACAGCTGTGATTATGCAAATGCCCGAAAAAAGTAGCAAAAAAACGAAAAAAATGCATTTTTTGAAAAAAAAGTTTGCATAAATTTGCATTAAAGTGAAACTTTTGATTTGTTCATTAGCAGATTACTCTTGTGGAACTAATTTTTACAAAAACAGCTGTGATTATGCAAATGCCCGAAAAAAGTAGAAAAAAAACGTAAAAAATGCATTTTTTGAAAAAAAAATTTGCATAAATTTGCATTCAAGTGGAACTTTTGATTTCTTCATTAGTAGATCACTCTTGTGGAACTAATTTTTACAAAAACAGCTGTGATTATGCAAATGCCCGAAAAAAGTAGCAAGAAAACGCAAAAAATGCATTTTTTGAAAAAAAAATTTGCATAAATTTGCATTAAAGTGGAACTTTTGATTTCTTCATTAGTAGATCACTCTTGTGGAACTAATTTTTACAAAAACTGCTGTGATTATGCAAATGCCCGAAAAAAGTAGCAAAAAAACGCAAAAAATGCATTTTTTGAAAAAAAAATTTGCATAAATTATCATTAAAGTGGAACTTTTGATGTCTTCATTAGTAGATCACTCTTGTGGAACTAATTTTTACAAAAACATTTGTGATTATGCAAATGCCCGAAAAAAGTAGCAAAAAAACGCAAAAAATGAATTTTTTGAAAAAAAAATTTGCATAACTTTGCATTCAAATGGGACTTTTGATTTCTTCATTAGTAGATCACTCTTGTAGAACTAATTTTTACAAAAACAGCTGTGATTATGCAAATGCCCGAAAAAAGTAGCAAAAAAACGCAAAAAATGCATTTTTTGAAAAAAAAGTTTGCATAAATTTGCATTAAAGTGAAACTTTTGATTTGTTCATTAGCAGATTACTCTTGTGGAACTAATTTTTACAAAAAACAGCTGTGATTATGCAAATGCCCGAAAAAAGTAGAAAAAAAAACGTAAAAAATGCATTTTTTGAAAAAAAAATTTGCATAAATTTGCATTCAAGTGGAACTTTTGATTTCTTCATTAGTAGATCACTCTTGTGGAACTAATTTTTACAAAAACAGCTGTGATTATGCAAATGCCCGAAAAAAGTAGCAAGAAAACGCAAAAAATGCATTTTTTGAAAAAAAAATTTGCATAAATTTGCATTAAAGTGGAACTTTTGATTTCTTCATTAGTAGATCACTCTTGTGGAACTAATTTTTACAAAAACAGCTGTGATTATGCAAATGCCCGAAAAAAGTAGCAAAAAAACGCAAAAAATGCATTTTTTGAAAAAAAAATTTGCATAAATTAGCATTAAAGTGGAACTTTTGATGTCTTCATTAGTAGATCACTCTTGTGGAACTAATTTTTACAAAAACATTTGTGATTATGCAAATGCCCGAAAAAAGTAGCAAAAAAACGCAAAAAATGAATTTTTTGAAAAAAAAATTTGCATAACTTTGCATTCAAATGGGACTTTTGATTTCTTCATTAGTAGATCACTCTTGTAGAACTAATTTTTACAAAAACAGCTGTGATTATGCAAATGCCCGAAAAAAGTAGCAAAAAAAACGCAAAAAATGCATTTTTTGAAAAAAAAGTTTGCATAAATTTGCATTAAAGTGAAACTTTTGATTTGTTCATTAGCAGATTACTCTTGTGGAACTAATTTTTACAAAAACAGCTGTGATTATTCAAATGCCCGAAAAAAGTAGAAAAAAAACGTAAAAAATGCATTTTTTGAAAAAAAAATTTGCATAAATTTGCATTCAAGTGGAACTTTTGATTTCTTCATTAGTAGATCACTCTTGTGGAACTAATTTTTACAAAAACAGCTGTGATTATGCAAATGCCCGAAAAAAGTAGCAAAAAAACGCAAAAAATGCATTTTTTGAAGAAAAAAATTTGCATAAATTTGCATTAAAGTGGAACTTTTGATTTCCTCATTAGTAGATCACTCTTGTGGAAATAATTTTTACAAAAACAGCTGTGATTGTGCAAATGCCCGAAAAAAGTAGCAAAAAAACGCAAAAAATGCATTTTTTGAAAAAAAATTTGCATTAATTTGCATTAAAGTGGAACTTTTGATTTCTTCATTAGTAGATCACTCTTGTGGAACTAATTTTTACAAAAACAGCTGTGATTATGCAAATGCCCAAAAAAAGTAGCAAAAAAACGCAAAAAATGCATTTTTTGAAAAAAAAATTTGCATAAATTTGCATTAAAGTGGAACTTTTGATTTCTTCATTAGTAGATCACTCTTGTGGAACTAATTTTTACAAAAACAGCTGTGATTATGCAAATGCCCGAAAAAAGTAGCAAGAAAACGCAAAAAATGCATTTTTTGAAAAAAAAATTTGCATAAATTTGCATTAAAGTGGAACTTTTGATTTCTTCATTAGTAGATCACTCTTGTGGAACTAATTTTTACAAAAACTGCTGTGATTATGCAAATGCCCGAAAAAAGTAGCAAAAAAACGCAAAAAATGCATTTTTTGAAAAAAAAATTTGCATAAATTATCCTTAAAGTGGAACTTTTGATGTCTTCATTAGTAGATCACTCTTGTGGAACTAATTTTTACAAAAAACATTTGTGATTATGCAAATGCCCGAAAAAAGTAGCAAAAAAACGCAAAAAATGCATTTTTTGAAAAAAAAATTTGCATAACTTTGCATTCAAATGGGGACTTTTGATTTCTTCATTAGTAGATCACTCTTGTGGAACTATTTTTTACAAAAACAGCTGTGATTATGCAAATGCCCGAAAAAAGTAGCAAAAAAACGCAAAAAATGCATTTTTTGAAAAAAAAGTTTGCATAAATTTCCATTAAAGTGAAACTTTTGATTTGTTCATTAGCAGATTACTCTTGTGGAACTAATTTTTACAAAAACAGCTGTGATTATGCAAATGCCCAAAAAAAGTAGAAAAAAAACGTAAAAAATCCATTTTTTGAAAAAAAAATTTGCATAAATTTGCATTCAAGTGGAACTTTTGATTTCTTCATTAGTAGATCACTCTTGTGGAACTAATTTTTACAAAAACAGCTGTGATTATGCAAATGCCCGAAAAAAGTAGCAAAAAAACGCAAAAAAATGCATTTTTTGAAAAAAAAAATTTGCATAACTTTGCATTCAAATGGGACTTTTGATTTCTTCATTAGTAGATCACTCTTGTGGAACTATTTTTTACAAAAACAGCTGTGATTATGCAAATGCCCGAAAAAAGTAGCAAAAAAAACGCAAAAAAATGCATTTTTTTGAAAAAAACATTTGCATAAATTTGCATTAAAGTGAAACTTTTGATTTGTTCATTAGCAGATTACTCTTGTGGAACTAATTTTTACAAAAACAGCTGTGATTATGCAAATGCCCGAAAAAAGTAGAAAAAAAAACGTAAAAAATCCATTTTTTGAAAAAAAAATTTGCATAAATTTGCATTCAAGTGGAACTTTTGATTTCTTCATTAGTAGATCACTCTTGTGGAACTAATTTTTACAAAAACAGCTGTGATTATGCAAATGCCCGAAAAAAGTAGCAAAAAAACGCAAAAAATGCATTTTTTTGAAGAAAAAAATTTGCATAAATTTGCATTAAAGTGGAACTTTTGATTTCTTCATTAGTAGATCACTCTTGTGGAACTAATTTTTACAAAAACAGCTGTGATTGTGCAAATGCCCGAAAAAAGTAGCAAAAAAACGCAAAAAATGCATTTTTTGAAAAAAAAATTGCATTAATTTGCATTAAAGTGGAACCTTTGATTTCTTCATTAGTAGATCACTCTTGTGGAACTAATTTTTACAAAAACAGCTGTGATTATGCAAATGCCCGAAAAAAATAGCAAAAAAACGCCAAAAATGCATTTTTTGAAAAAAAATTTGCATAAATTTGCATTCAAGTGGAACTTTTGATTTCTTCATTAGTAGATCACTCTTGTGGAACTAGTTTTTACAAAAACAGCTGTGATTATGCAAATGCCCGAAAAAAGTAGCAAAAAAACGCAAAAAAATGCATTTTTTGAAAAAAAAAATTTCTTAAATTTGCATTAAAGTGGAACTTTTGATTTCTTCATTAGTAGATCACTCTTGTGGAACTAATTTTTACAAAAACAGCTGTGATTATGCAAATGCCCGAAAAAAGTAGCAAGAAAACGCAAAAAATGCATTTTTTGAAAAAAAAATTTGCATAAATTTGCATTAAAGTGGAACTTTTGATTTCTTCATTAGTAGATCACTCTTGTGGAACTAGTTTTTACAAAAACTGCTGTGATTATGCAAATGCCCGAAAAAAGTAGCAAAAAAAACGCAAAAAATGCATTTTTTGAAAAAAAAATTTGCATAAATTATCATTAAAGTGGAACTTTTGATGTCTTCATTAGTAGATCACTCTTGTGGAACTAATTTTTACAAAAACATTTGTGATTATGCAAATGCCCGAAAAAAGTAGCAAAAAAACGCAAAAAATGAATTTTTTGAAAAAAAAATTTGCATAACTTTGCATTCAAATGGGACTTTTGATTTCTTCATTAGTAGATCACTCTTGTAGAACTAATTTTTACAAAAACAGCTGTGATTATGCAAATGCCCGAAAAAAGTAGCAAAAAAACGCAAAAAATGCATTTTTTGAAAAAAAAGTTTGCATAAATTTGCATTAAAGTGAAACTTTTGATTTGTTCATTAGCAGATTACTCTTGTGGAACTAATTTTTACAAAAACAGCTGTGATTATGCAAATGCCCGAAAAAAGTAGAAAAAAAACGTAAAAAATGCATTTTTTGAAAAAAAAATTTGCATAAATTTGCATTCAAGTGGAACTTTTGATTTCTTCATTAGTAGATCACTCTTGTGGAACTAATTTTTACAAAAACAGCTGTGATTATGCAAATGCCCGAAAAAAGTAGCAAGAAAACGCAAAAAATGCATTTTTTGAAAAAAAAATTTGCATAAATTTGCATTAAAGTGGAACTTTTGATTTCTTCATTAGTAGATCACTCTTGTGGAACTAATTTTTACAAAAACAGCTGTGATTATGCAAATGCCCGAAAAAAGTAGCAAAAAAACGCAAAAAATGCATTTTTTGAAAAAAAAATTTGCATAAATTAGCATTAAAGTGGAACTTTTGATGTCTTCATTAGTAGATCACTCTTGTGGAACTAATTTTTACAAAAACATTTGTGATTATGCAAATGCCCGAAAAAAGTAGCAAAAAAACGCAAAAAATGAATTTTTTGAAAAAAAAATTTGCATAACTTTGCATTCAAATGGGACTTTTGATTTCTTCATTAGTAGATCACTCTTGTAGAACTAATTTTTACAAAAACAGCTGTGATTATGCAAATGCCCGAAAAAAGTAGCAAAAAAACGCAAAAAATGCATTTTTTGAAAAAAAAGTTTGCATAAATTTGCATTAAAGTGAAACTTTTGATTTGTTCATTAGCAGATTACTCTTGTGGAACTAATTTTTACAAAAACAGCTGTGATTATTCAAATGCCCGAAAAAAGTAGAAAAAAAACGTAAAAAATGCATTTTTTGAAAAAAAAATTTGCATAAATTTGCATTCAAGTGGAACTTTTGATTTCTTCATTAGTAGATCACTCTTGTGGAACTAATTTTTACAAAAACAGCTGTGATTATGCAAATGCCCGAAAAAAAGTAGCAAAAAAACGCAAAAAATGCATTTTTTGAAGAAAAAAATTTGCATAAATTTGCATTCAAGTGGAACTTTTGATTTCCTCATTAGTAGATCACTCTTGTGGAAATAATTTTTACAAAAACAGCTGTGATTGTGCAAATGCCCGAAAAAAGTAGCAAAAAAACGCAAAAAATGCATTTTTTGAAAAAAAAATTGCATTAATTTGCATTAAAGTGGAAATTTTGATTTCTTCATTAGTAGATCACTATTGTGGAACTAATTTTTACAAAAACAGCTGTGATTATGCAAATGCCCGAAAAAAGTAGCAAAAAAACGCCAAAAATGCATTTTTTGAAAAAAAAATTTGCATAAATTTGCATTAAAGTGGAACTTTTGATTTCTTCATTAGTAGATCACTCTTGTGGAACTAATTTTTACAAAAACAGCTGTGATTATGCAAATGCCCAAAAAAAGTAGCAAAAAAACGCAAAAAATGCATTTTTTGAAAAAAAAATTTGCATAAATTTGCATTAAAGTGGAACTTTTGATTTCTTCATTAGTAGATCACTCTTGTGGAACTAATTTTCACAAAAACAGCTGTGATTATGCAAATGCCCGAAAAAAGTAGCAAGAAAACGCAAAAAATGCATTTTTTGAAAAAAAAATTTGCATAAATTTGCATTAAAGTGGAACTTTTGATTTCTTCATTAGTAGATCACTCTTGTGGAACTAATTTTTACAAAAACTGCTGTGATTATGCAAATGCCCGAAAAAAGTAGCAAAAAAACGCAAAAAATGCATTTTTTGAAAAAAAAATTTGCATAAATTATCCTTAAAGTGGAACTTTTGATGTCTTCATTAGTAGATCACTCTTGTGGAACTAATTTTTACAAAAACATTTGTGATTATGCAAATGCCCGAAAAAAGTAGCAAAAAAACGCAAAAAATGCATTTTTTGAAAAAAAAAATTTGCATAACTTTGCATTCAAATGGGACTTTTGATTTCTTCATTAGTAGATCACTCTTGTGGAACTATTTTTTACAAAAACAGCTGTGATTATGCAAATGCCCGAAAAAAGTAGCAAAAAAACGCAAAAAATGCATTTTTTGAAAAAAAAGTTTGCATAAATTTGCATTAAAGTGAAACTTTTGATTTGTTCATTAGCAGATTACTCTTGTGGAACTAATTTTTACAAAAACAGCTGTGATTATGCAAATGCCCGAAAAAAGTAGAAAAAAAACGTAAAAAATCCATTTTTTGAAAAAAAAATTTGCATAAATTTGCATTCAAGTGGAACTTTTGATTTCTTCATTAGTAGATCACTCTTGTGGAACTAATTTTTACAAAAACAGCTGTGATTATGCAAATGCCCGAAAAAAGTAGCAAAAAAACGCAAAAAATGCATTTTTTGAAGAAAAAAATTTGCATAAATTTGCATTAAAGTGGAACTTTTGATTTCCTCATTAGTAGATCACTCTTGTGGAAATAATTTTTACAAAAACAGCTGTGATTGTGCAAATGCCCGAAAAAAGTAGCAAAAAAAACGCAAAAAATGCATTTTTTGAAAAAAAAATTGCATTAATTTGCATTAAAGTGGAACCTTTGATTTCTTCATTAGTAGATCACTCTTGTGGAACTAATTTTTACAAAAACAGCTGTGATTATGCAAATGCCCGAAAAAAATAGCAAAAAAACGACAAAAATGCATTTTTTGAAAAAAAATTTGCATAAATTTGCATTCAAGTGGAACTTTTGATTTCTTCATTAGTAGATCACTCTTGTGGAACTAATTTTTACAAAAACAGCTGTGATTATGCAAATGCCCGAAAAAAGTAGCAAAAAAACGCAAAAAAATGCATTTTTTGAAAAAAAAATTTGCATAAATTTGCATTCAAGTGGAACTTTTGATTTCTTCATTAGTAGATCACTCTTGTGGAACTAATTTTTACAAAAACAGCTGTGATTATGCAAATGCCCGAAAAAAGTAGCAAGAAAACGCAAAAAATGCATTTTTTGAAAAAAAAATTGCATAAATTTGCATTAAAGTGGAACTTTTGATTTCTTCATTAGTAGATCACTCTTGTGGAACTAATTTTTACAAAAACAGCTGTGATTATGCAAATGCCCGAAAAAAGTAGCAAAAAAACGCAAAAAATGCATTTTTTGAAAAAAAAATTTGCATAAATTAGCATTAAAGTGGAACTTTTGATGTCTTCATTAGTAGATCACTCTTGTGGAACTAATTTTTACAAAAACATTTGTGATTATGCAAATGCCCGAAAAAAGTAGCAAAAAAACGCAAAAAATGAATTTTTTGAAAAAAAAATTTGCATAACTTTGCATTCAAATGGGACTTTTGATTTCTTCATTAGTAGATCACTCTTGTAGAACTAATTTTTACAAAAACAGCTGTGATTATGCAAATGCCCGAAAAAAGTAGCAAAAAAACGCAAAAAATGCATTTTTTGAAAAAAAAGTTTGCATAAATTTGCATTAAAGTGAAACTTTTGATTTGTTCATTAGCAGATTACTCTTGTGGAACTAATTTTTACAAAAACAGCTGTGATTATTCAAATGCCCGAAAAAAGTAGAAAAAAAACGTAAAAAATGCATTTTTTGAAAAAAAAATTTGCATAAATTTGCATTCAAGTGGAACTTTTGATTTCTTCATTAGTAGATCACTCTTGTGGAACTAATTTTTACAAAAACAGCTGTGATTATGCAAATGCCCGAAAAAAGTAGCAAAAAAACGCAAAAAATGCATTTTTTGAAGAAAAAAATTTGCATAAATTTGCATTAAAGTGGAACTTTTGATTTCCTCATTAGTAGATCACTCTTGTGGAAATAATTTTTACAAAAACAGCTGTGATTGTGCAAATGCCCGAAAAAAGTAGCAAAAAAACGCAAAAAATGCATTTTTTGAAAAAAAAATTGCATTAATTTGCATTAAAGTGGAAATTTTGATTTCTTCATTAGTAGATCACTATTGTGGAACTAATTTTTACAAAAACAGCTGTGATTATGCAAATGCCCGAAAAAAGTAGCAAAAAAACGCCAAAAATGCATTTTTTGAAAAAAAAATTTGCATAAATTTGCATTAAAGTGGAACTTTTGATTTCTTCATTAGTAGATCACTCTTGTGGAACTAATTTTTACAAAAACAGCTGTGATTATGCAAATGCCCAAAAAAAGTAGCAAAAAAACGCAAAAAAATGCATTTTTTGAAAAAAAAATTTGCATAAATTTGCATTAAAGTGGAACTTTTGATTTCTTCATTAGTAGATCACTCTTGTGGAACTAATTTTTACAAAAACAGCTGTGATTATGCAAATGCCCGAAAAAAGTAGCAAGAAAACGCAAAAAATGCATTTTTTGAAAAAAAAATTTGCATAAATTTGCATTAAAGTGGAACTTTTGATTTCTTCATTAGTAGATCACTCTTGTGGAACTAATTTTTACAAAAACTGCTGTGATTATGCAAATGCCCGAAAAAAGTAGCAAAAAAAACGCAAAAAATGCATTTTTTGAAAAAAAAATTTACATAAATTATCCTTAAAGTGGAACTTTTGATGTCTTCATTAGTAGATCACTCTTGTGGAACTAATTTTTACAAAAACATTTGTGATTATGCAAATGTCCGAAAAAAGTAGCAAAAAAACGCAAAAAATGCATTTTTTTAAAAAAAAAATTTGCATAACTTTGCATTCAAATGGGACTTTTGATTTCTTCATTAGTAGATCACTCTTGTGGAACTATTTTTTACAAAAACAGCTGTGATTATGCAAATGCCCGAAAAAAGTAGCAAAAAAACGCAAAAAATGCATTTTTTGAAAAAAAAGTTTGCATAAATTTGCATTAAAGTGAAACTTTTGATTTGTTCATTAGCAGATTACTCTTGTGGAACTAATTTTTACAAAAACAGCTGTGATTATGCAAATGCCCGAAAAAAGTAGAAAAAAAACGTAAAAAATGCATTTTTTGAAAAAATAAATTTGCATAAATTTGCATTCAAGTGGAACTTTTGATTTCTTCATTAGTAGATCACTCTTGTGGAAATAATTTTTACAAAAACAGCTGTGATTGTGCAAATGCCCGAAAAAAGTAGCAAAAAAACGCAAAAAATGCATTTTTTGAAAAAAAAATTGCATTAATTTGCATTAAAGTGGAAATTTTGATTTCTTCATTAGTAGATCACTCTTGTGGAACTAATTTTTACAAAAACAGCTGTGATTATGCAAATGCCCAAAAAAAGTAGCAAAAAAACGCAAAAAATGCATTTTTTGAAAAAAAAATTTGCATAAATTTGCATTAAAGTGGAACTTTTGATTTCTTCATTAGTAGATCACTCTTGTGGAACTAATTTTTACAAAAACAGCTGTGATTATGCAAATGCCCGAAAAAAGTAGCAAGAAAACGCAAAAAATGCATTTTTTGAAAAAAAAATTTGCATAAATTTGCATTAAAGTGGAACTTTTGATTTCTTCATTAGTAGATCACTCTTGTGGAACTAATTTTTACAAAAACTGCTGTGATTATGCAAATGCCCGAAAAAAGTAGCAAAAAAAACGCAAAAAATGCATTTTTTGAAAAAAAAATTTGCATAAATTATCCTTAAAGTGGAACTTTTGATGTCTTCATTAGTAGATCACTCTTGTGGAACTAATTTTTACAAAAACATTTGTGATTATGCAAATGCCCGAAAAAAGTAGCAAAAAAACGCAAAAAATGCATTTTTTGAAAAAAAAAATTTGCATAACTTTGCATTCAAATGGGACTTTTGATTTCTTCATTAGTAGATCACTCTTGTGGAACTATTTTTTACAAAAACAGCTGTGATTATGCAAATGCCCGAAAAAAGTAGCAAAAAAACGCAAAAAATGCATTTTTTGAAAAAAAAGTTTGCATAAATTTGCATTAAAGTGAAACTTTTGATTTGTTCATTAGCAGATTACTCTTGTGGAACTAATTTTTACAAAAACAGCTGTGATTATGCAAATGCCCGAAAAAAGTAGAAAAAAAACGTAAAAGATCCATTTTTTGAAAAAAAAATTTGCATAAATTTGCATTCAAGTGGAACTTTTGATTTCTTCATTAGTAGATCACTCTTGTGGAACTAATTTTTACAAAAACAGCTGTGATTATGCAAATGCCCGAAAAAAGTAGCAAAAAAACGCAAAAAATGCATTTTTTGAAGAAAAAAATTTGCATAAATTTGCATTAAAGTGGAACTTTTGATTTCCTCATTAGTAGATCACTCTTGTGGAAATAATTTTTACAAAAACAGCTGTGATTATGCAAATGCCCGAAAAAAGTAGCAAAAAAACGCAAAAAATGCATTTTTTGAAAAAAAAATTGCATTAATTTGCATTAAAGTGGAACCTTTGATTTCTTCATTAGTAGATCACTCTTGTGGAACTAATTTTTACAAAAACAGCTGTGATTATGCAAATGCCCGAAAAAAATAGCAAAAAAACGCCAAAAATGCATTTTTTGAAAAAAAAATTTGCATAAATTTGCATTAAAGTGGAACTTTTGATTTCTTCATTAGTAGATCACTCTTGTGGAACTAATTTTTACAAAAACAGCTGTGATTATGCAAATGCCCGAAAAAAGTAGCAAGAAAACGCAAAAAATGCATTTTTTGAAAAAAAAATTTGCATAAATTTGCATTAAAGTGGAACTTTTGATTTCTTCATTAGTAGATCACTCTTGTGGAACTAATTTTTACAAAAACTGCTGTGATTATGCAAATGCCCGAAAAAAGTAGCAAAAAAACGCAAAAAATGCATTTTTTGAAAAAAAAATTTGCATAAATTATCCTTAAAGTGGAACTTTTGATGTCTTCATTAGTAGATCACTCTTGTGGAACTAATTTTTACAAAAACATTTGTGATTATGCAAATGCCCGAAAAAAGTAGCAAAAAAACGCAAAAAATGCATTTTTTGAAAAAAAAAATTTGCATAACTTTGCATTCAAATGGGACTTTTGATTTCTTCATTAGTAGATCACTCTTGTGGAACTATTTTTTACAAAAACAGCTGTGATTATGCAAATGCCCGAAAAAAGTAGCAAAAAAACGCAAAAAATGCATTTTTTGAAAAAAAAGTTTGCATAAATTTGCATTAAAGTGAAACTTTTGATTTGTTCATTAGCAGATTACTCTTGTGGAACTAATTTTTACAAAAACAGCTGTGATTATGCAAATGCCCGAAAAAAGTAGAAAAAAAACGTAAAAGATCCATTTTTTGAAAAAAAAATTTGCATAAATTTGCATTCAAGTGGAACTTTTGATTTCTTCATTAGTAGATCACTCTTGTGGAACTAATTTTTACAAAAACAGCTGTGATTATGCAAATGCCCGAAAAAAGTAGCAAAAAAACGCAAAAAATGCATTTTTTGAAGAAAAAAATTTGCATAAATTTGCATTAAAGTGGAACTTTTGATTTCCTCATTAGTAGATCACTCTTGTGGAAATAATTTTTACAAAAACAGCTGTGATTATGCAAATGCCCGAAAAAAGTAGCAAAAAAACGCAAAAAATGCATTTTTTGAAAAAAAAATTGCATTAATTTGCATTAAAGTGGAACCTTTGATTTCTTCATTAGTAGATCACTCTTGTGGAACTAATTTTTACAAAAACAGCTGTGATTATGCAAATGCCCGAAAAAAATAGCAAAAAAACGCCAAAAATGCATTTTTTGAAAAAAAATTTGCATAAATTTGCATTCAAGTGAAACTTTTGATTTCTTCATTAGTAGATCACTCTTGTGGAACTAATTTTTACAAAAACAGCTGTGATTATGCAAATGCCCGAAAAAAGTAGCAAAAAAAACGCAAAAAAAATGCATTTTTTGAAAAAAAAATTTGCATAAATTTGCATTAAAGTGGAACTTTTGATTTCTTCATTAGTAGATCACTCTTGTGGAACTAATTTTTACAAAAACAGCTGTGATTATGCAAATGCCCGAAAAAAGTAGCAAGAAAACGCAAAAAATGCATTTTTTGAAAAAAAAATTTGCATAAATTTGCATTAAAGTGGAACTTTTGATTTCTTCATTAGTAAATCACTCTTGTGGAACTAATTTTTACAAAAACAGCTGTGATTATGCAAATGCCCGAAAAAAGTAGCAAAAAAACGCAAAAAATGCATTTTTTGAAAAAAAAATTTGCATAAATTATCATTAAAGTGGAACTTTTGATGTCTTCATTAGTAGATCACTCTTGTGGAACTAATTTTTACAAAAACATTTGTGATTATGCAAATGCCCGAAAAAAGTAGCAAAAAAACGCAAAAAATGAATTTTTTGAAAAAAAAATTTGCATAACTTTGCATTCAAATGTGACTTTTGATTTCTTCATTAGTAGATCACTCTTGTAGAACTAATTTTTACAAAAACAGCTGTGATTATGCAAATGCCCGAAAAAAGTAGCAAAAAAAACGCAAAAAATGCATTTTTTGAAAAAAAAGTTTGCATAAATTTGCATTAAAGTGAAACTTTTGATTTGTTCATTAGCAGATTACTCTTGTGGAACTAATTTTTACAAAAACAGCTGTGATTATTCAAATGCCCGAAAAAAGTAGAAAAAAAACGTAAAAAATGCATTTTTTGAAAAAAAAATTTGCATAAATTTGCATTCAAGTGGAACTTTTGATTTCTTCATTAGTAGATCACTCTTGTGGAACTAATTTTTACAAAAACAGCTGTGATTATGCAAATGCCCGAAAAAAGTAGCAAAAAAACGCAAAAAATGCATTTTTTGAAGAAAAAAATTTGCATAAATTTGCATTAAAGTGGAACTTTTGATTTCCTCATTAGTAGATCACTCTTGTGGAAATAATTTTTACAAAAACAGCTGTGATTGTGCAAATGCCCGAAAAAAGTAGCAAAAAAACGCAAAAAATGCATTTTTTGAAAAAAAAATTGCATTAATTTGCATTAAAGTGGAAATTTTGATTTCTTCATTAGTAGATCACTATTGTGGAACTAATTTTTACAAAAACAGCTGTGATTATGCAAATGCCCCAAAAAAGTAGCAAAAAAACGCCAAAAATGCATTTTTTGAAAAAAAAATTTGCATAAATTTGCATTAAAGTGGAACTTTTTAATTTCTTCATTAGTAGATCACTCTTGTGGAACTAATTTTTACAAAAACAGCTGTGATTATGCAAATGCCCAAAAAAAGTAGCAAAAAAACGCAAAAAAATGCATTTTTTGAAAAAAAAATTTGCATAAATTTGCATTAAAGTGGAACTTTTGATTTCTTCATTAGTAGATCACTCTTGTGGAACTAATTTTTACAAAAACAGCTGTGATTATGCAAATGCCCGAAAAAAGTAGCAAGAAAACGCAAAAAATGCATTTTTTGAAAAAAAAATTTGCATAAATTTGCATTAAAGTGGAACTTTTGATTTCTTTATTAGTAGATCACTCTTGTGGAACTAATTTTTACAAAAACTGCTGTGATTATGCAAATGCCCGAAAAAAGTAGCAAAAAAACGCAAAAAATGCATTTTTTGAAAAAAAAATTTGCATAAATTATCCTTAAAGTGGAACTTTTGATGTCTTCATTAGTAGATCACTCTTGTGGAACTAATTTTTACAAAAACATTTGTGATTATGCAAATGTCCGAAAAAAGTAGCAGAAAAACGCAAAAAATGCATTTTTTTAAAAAAAAAATTTGCATAACTTTGCATTCAAATGGGACTTTTGATTTCTTCATTAGTAGATCACTCTTGTGGAACTATTTTTTACAAAAACAGCTGTGATTATGCAAATGCCCGAAAAAAGTAGCAAAAAAACGCAAAAAATGCATTTTTTGAAAAAAAAGTTTGCATAAATTTGCATTAAAGTGAAACTTTTGATTTGTTCATTAGCAGATTACTCTTGTGGAACTAATTTTTACAAAAACAGCTGTGATTATGCAAATGCCCGAAAAAAGTAGAAAAAAAACGTAAAAAATCCATTTTTTGAAAAAAAAATTTGCATAAATTTGCATTCAAGTGGAACTTTTGATTTCTTCATTAGTAGATCACTCTTGTGGAACTAATTTTTACAAAAACATTTGTGATTATGCAAATGCCCGAAAAAAGTAGCAAAAAAACGCAAAAAATGCATTTTTTGAAGAAAAAAATTTGCATAAATTTGCATTAAAGTGGAACTTTTGATTTCCTCATTAGTAGATCACTCTTGTGGAAATAATTTTTACAAAAACAGCTGTGATTGTGCAAATGCCCGAAAAAAGTAGCAAAAAAACGCAAAAAATGCATTTTTTGAAAAAAAAATTGCATTAATTTGCATTAAAGTGGAACCTTTGATTTCTTCATTAGTAGATCACTCTTGTGGAACTAATTTTTACAAAAACAGCTGTGATTATGCAAATGCCCGAAAAAAAATAGCAAAAAAACGCCAAAAATGCATTTTTTGAAAAAAAATTTGCATAAATTTGCATTCAAGTGGAACTTTTGATTTCTTCATTAGTAGATCACTCTTGTGGAACTAATTTTTACAAAAACAGCTATGATTATGCAAATGCCCGAAAAAAGTAGCAAAAAAAACGCAAAAAAATGCATTTTTTGAAAAAAAAAATTTCTTAAATTTGCATTAAAGTGGAACTTTTGATTTCTTCATTAGTAGATCACTCTTGTGGAACTAATTTTTACAAAAACAGCTGTGATTATGCAAATGCCCGAAAAAAGTAGCAAAAAAACGCAACAAATGGATTTTTTGAAAAAAAAATTTGCATAAATTTGCATTAAAGTGAAACTTTTGATTTCTTCATTAGTAGATCACTCTTGTGGAACTATTTTTTACAAAAACAGCTGTGATTATGCAAATGCCCGAAAAAAGTAGCAAAAAAACGCAAAAAATGCATTTTTTGAAAAAAAAGTTTGCATAAATTTGCATTAAAGTGAAACTTTTGATTTGTTCATTAGCAGATTACTCTTGTGGAACTAATTTTTACAAAAACAGCTGTGATTATGCAAATGCCCGAAAAAAGTAGAAAAAAAACGTAAAAAATCCATTTTTTGAAAAAAAAATTTGCATAAATTTGCATTCAAGTGGAACTTTTGATTTCTTCATTAGTAGATCACTCTTGTGGAACTAATTTTTACAAAAACATTTGTGATTATGCAAATGCCCGAAAAAAGTAGCAAAAAAACGCAAAAAATGCATTTTTTGAAGAAAAAAATTTGCATAAATTTGCATTAAAGTGGAACTTTTGATTTCCTCATTAGTAGATCACTCTTGTGGAAATAATTTTTACAAAAACAGCTGTGATTGTGCAAATGCCCGAAAAAAGTAGCAAAAAAACGCAAAAAATGCATTTTTTGAAAAAAAAATTGCATTAATTTGCATTAAAGTGGAACCTTTGATTTCTTCATTAGTAGATCACTCTTGTGGAACTAATTTTTACAAAAACAGCTGTGATTATGCAAATGCCCGAAAAAAATAGCAAAAAAACGCCAAAAATGCATTTTTTGAAAAAAAATTTGCATAAATTTGCATTCAAGTGGAACTTTTGATTTCTTCATTAGTAGATCACTCTTGTGGAACTAATTTTTACAAAAACAGCTGTGATTATGCAAATGCCCGAAAAAAGTAGCAAAAAAACGCAAAAAAATGCATTTTTTGAAAAAAAAAATTTCTTAAATTTGCATTAAAGTGGAACTTTTGATTTCTTCATTAGTAGATCACTCTTGTGGAACTAATTTTTACAAAAACATTTGTGATTATGCAAATGCCCGAAAAAAGTAGCAAAAAAACGCAACAAATGGATTTTTTGAAAAAAAAATTTGCATAAATTTGCATTAAAGTGAAACTTTTGATTTCTTCATTAGTAGATCACTCTTGTGGAACTAATTTTTACAAAAACAGCTGTGATTATGCAAATGCCCGAAAAAAGTAGCAAAAAAACGCAAAAAATGCATTTTTTGAAAAAAAAAATTTGCATAAATTTGCATTAAAGTGGAACTTTTGATTTCCTCATTAGTAGATCAGTCTTGTGGAACTAATTTTTACAAAAACAGCTGTGATTATGCAAATGCCCGAAAAGAGTAGCAAAAAAACGCAAAAAAATGCATTTTTTGAAAAAAAAATTTGCATAAATTTGCATTAAAGTGGAACTTTTGATTTCTTCATTAGTAGATCACTCTTTTGGAACTAATTTTTACAAAAACAGCTGTGATTATGCAAATGCCCGAAAAAAGTAGCAAAAAAACGCAAAAAATGCATTTTTTGAAAAAAAAATTTGTATAAATTTGCATTAAAGTGGAACTTTTGATTTCTTCATTAGTAGATCACTCTTGTGGAACTAATTTTTACAAAAACATTTGTGATTATGCAAATGCCCGAAAAAAGTAGCAAAAAAACGCAAAAAATGCATTTTTTGAAAAAAAAATTTGCATAAATTTGCATTAAAGTGGAACTTTTGATTTCTTCATTAGTAGATCACTCTTGTGGAACTAATTTTTACAAAAACAGCTGTGATTATGCAAATGCCCGAAAAAAGTAGCAAAAAAACGCAAAAAATGCATTTTTTGAAAAAAAAATTTGCATAAATTTGCATTAAAGTGGAACTTTTGATTTCTTCATTAGTAGATCACTCTTGTGGAACTAATTTTTACAAAAACATTTGTGATTATGCAAATGCCCGAAAAAAGTAGCAAAAAAACGCAAAAAATGCATTTTTTGAAAAAAAAATTTGCATAAATTTGCATTAAAGTGGAACTTTTGATTTCTTCATTAGTAGATCACTCTTGTGGAACTAATTTTTACAAAAACAGCTGTGATTATGCAAATGCCCGAAAAAAGTAGCAAAAAAACGCAAAAAATGCATTTTTTGAAAAAAAATTTGCATAAATTTTCATTAAAGTGGAACTTTTGATTTCTTCATTAGTAGATCACTCTTGTGGAACTAATTTTTACAAAAACAGTTGTGATTATGCAAACGCCTAAAAAAAGTAGCAAAAAAACGCAAAAAATGCGTTTTGTGAAGAAAAAATTTGCATAAATTTGCATTCAAGTGGAACTTTTGATTTCTTCATTAGTAGATCACTCTTGTGGAACTAATTTTTACAAAAACAGCTGTGATTATGCAAATGCCCGAAAAAAGTAGCAAAAAAACGCAAAACATATATTTAAAAAAAAAAAAAATTCCATAAATTTGCATTAAAGTGGAACTTTTGATTTCTTCATTAGTAGATCACTCTTTTGGAACTAATTTTTACAAAAACAGCTGTAATTATGCAAATGCGCGAAAAAAAAAGCAAAAAAACGCAAAAAAAATGCATTTTTTGAAAAAAAATTTGCATAAATTTGCATTAAAGTGGAACTTTTGATTTTTTCATTAGTAGATCACTCTTGTGGAACTAATTTTTACAAAAACAGCTGTGATTATGCAAATGCCCGAAAAAAGTAGCAAAAAAACGCAAAAAATGCATTTTTTGAAAAAAAATTTGCATAAATTTGCATTAAAGTGGAACTTTTGATTTCTTCATTAGTAGATCACTCTTGTGGAACTAATTTTTACAAAAACAGTTGTGATTATGCAAACGCCTAAAAAAAGTAGCAAAAAAACGCAAAAAATGCGTTTTGTGAAGAAAAAATTTGCATAAATTTGCATTCAAGTGGAACTTTTGATTTCTTCATTAGTAGATCACTCTTGTGGAACTAATTTTTACAAAAACAGCTGTGATTATGCAAATGCCCGAAAAAAGTAGCAAAAAAACGCAAAACATATATTTTAAAAAAAAAAAAATTCCATAAATTTGCATTAAAGTGGAACTTTTGATTTCTTCATTAGTAGATCACTCTTGTGGAACTAATTTTTACAAAAACAGCTGTGATTATGCAAATGCCCGAAAAAAGTAGCAAAAAAACGCAAAAAATGCATTTTTTGAACAAAAAATTTGCATAAATTTGCATTAAAGTGGAACTTTTGATTTCCTCATTAGTAGATCAGTCTTGTGGAACTAATTTTTACAAAAACAGCTGTGATTATGCAAATGCCCGAAAAAAGTAGCAAAAAAACGCAAAAAAAATGCATTTTTTGAAAAAAAATTTTGCATAAATTTGCATTAAAGTGGAACTTTTGATTTCTTCATTAGTAGATCACTCTTTTGGAAGTAATTTTTACAAAAACAGCTGTGATTATGCAAATGCCCGAAAAAAGTAGCAAAAAAACGAAAAAAATGCATTTTTTAAAAAAAAAATTTGCATAAATTTGCATTAAAGTGGAACTTTTGATTTCTTCATTAGTAGATCACTCTTGTGGAACTAATTTTTACAAAAACAGCTGTGATTATGCAAATGCGCGAAAAAAAAAGCAAAAAAACGCAAAAAAATGCATTTTTTGAAAAAAAAATTTGCATAAATTTGCATTAAAGTGGAACTTTTGATTTCTTCATTAGTAGATCACTCTTGTGGAACAAATTTTTACAAAAACAGCTGTGATTATGCAAATGCCCGAAAAAAGTAGCAAAAAAACGCAAAAAAATGCATTTTTTGAAACAAAAATTTGCATAAATTTGCATTAAAGTGGAACTTTTGATTTCTTCATTAGTAGATCACTCTTGTGGAACTAATTCTTACAAAAACAGCTGTGATTATGCAAATGCCCGAAAAAAGTAGCAAAAAAACGCAAAAAATGCATTTTTTGAAAAAAAAAATTTGCATAAATTTGCATTAAAGTGGAACTTTTGATTTCCTCATTAGTAGATCACTCTTGTGGAACTAATTTTTACAAAAACAGCTGTGATTATGCAAATGCCCGAAAAAAGTAGCAAAAAAACGCAAAAAATGCATTTTTTGAAAAAAAATTTGCATAAATTTGCATTAAAGTAAAACTTTTGATTTCTTCATTAGTAGATCACTCTTGTGGAACTAATTTTTACAAAAACAGCTGTGATTATGCAAATGCCTGAAAAAAGTAGCAAAAAAACGCAAAAAATGCATTTTGTGAAGAAAAAATTTGCATAAATTTGCATTAAAGTGGAACTTTTGATTTCTTCATTAGTAGATCACTTTTGTGGAACTAATTTTTACAAAAACAGCTGTGATTATGCAAATGCCCGAAAAAAGTAGCAAAAAAACGCAAAACATATATTTTTTTAAAATAAAAATTGCATAAATTTGCATTAAAGTGGAACTTTTGATTTCTTCATTAGTATATCACTGTTTTGGAACTAATTTTTACAAAAACAGCTGTAATTATGCAAATGCGCGAAAAAAAAAAGCAAAAAAACGCAAAAAAATGCATTTTTTGAAAAAAAAATTTGCATAAATTTGCATTAAAGTGGAACTTTTGATTTCTTCATTAGTAGATCACTCTTGTGGAACTAATTTTTACAAAAACAGCTGTGATTATGCAAATGCCCGAAAAAAGTAGCAAAAAAACGCTAAAAAATCATTTTTTGAAAAAAAAGTTTGCATAAATTTGCATCAAAGTGTAACTTTTGATTTCTTCATTAGTAGATCACTCTTGTGGAACTAATTTTTACAAAAACAGCTGTGATTATGCAAATGCCCGAAAAAAGTAGCAAAAAAACGCAAAACATATATTTTTTGAAAAAAAAATTTGCATAAATTTGCATTCAAGTGGAACTTTTGATTTCTTCATTAGTAGATCACTCTTTTGGAACTAATTTTTACAAAAACAGCTGTGATTATGCAAATGCCCGAAAAAAGTAGCAAAAAAACGCAAAAAAATGCATTTTTTGAAAAAAAAATTTGCATAAATTTGCATTAAAGTGGAACTTTTGATTACATCATTAGTAGATCACTCTTGTGGAACTAATTTTTACAAAAACAGCTGTGATTATGCAAATGCGCAAAAACAGTAGCAAAAAAACGCAAAAAATCCATTTTCTCAAAAAAAATTTGCATAAACTTGTTTGAAAGTGGAACTTTTCATTTCTTCATTAGTAAATCACTCTTGTGGAACTAATTTTTACAAAAACAGCTGTGATTATGCAAATGCGCGAAAAAAGTTGGAAAAAAACGCAAAAAATGCATTTTTTGAAAAAAAAATTTGCATAAATTTGCATTAAAGTGCAACTTTTGATTTCTTCATTAGTAGATCACTCTTGTGGAACTAATTTTTACAAAAACAGCTGTGATTATGCAAATGCGCGAAAAAAGTTGCAAAAAATGCATTTTCTGAAAACAAAAATTTGCATAAATTTGCATTAAAGTGGAACTTTTGATTTCTTCATTAGTAGATCACTCTTGTGGAACTAATTTTTACAAAAACAGCTGTGATTATGCAAATGCGCGAAAAAAGTAGCAAAAAAACGCAAAAAAAGGAATTTTTTGAAAAAAATTTGCATAAATTTGCATTTAAGTGGAACTTTTTATTTCTTCATTAGTAGATAACTCTTGTGGAACTAATTTTTACAAAAACAGCTGTGATTATGCTAATGCGCGAAAAAAATAGCAAAAAAACGCAAAAATTGCATTTTTTGAAAAAAAAATAGCATAAATTTGCATTGAAATGAACTTTTGATTTTTTCATTAGTAGATCACTCTAGTGGAACTAATTTTTACAAAAACAGCTGTAATTATGCAAATGCGCGAAAATGGTAGCAAAAAAACGCAAAAAATGCATTTTTTGAAAAAAAAATTTGCATAAATTTGCATTAAAGTGGAACTTATGATTTCTTCATTAGTAAATCACTCTTGCGGTTAACTAATTTTTACAAAAACAGCTGTGATTATGCAAATGCGCAAAACTGTAGCAAAAAAACGCAAAAAATCCCTTTTCTGATAAAAAAATTTGCATAAATTTGCAAGAAAGTGGAACTTTTGATTTCTTCATTAGTAGATCACTCTTTTGGAACTAATTTTTACAAAAAACAGCTGTGATTATGCAAATGCGCGAAAAAAGTAGCAAAAAAACGCAAAAAATGCATTTTCTGAAGAAAAAATTTGCATAAATTTGCATTAAAGTGGAACTTTTGATTTCTTCATTAGTAGATCACTCTTGTGGAACTAATTTTTACAAAAACAGCTGTGATTATGCAAATGCGCAAAAAAAGTAGCAAAAAAACGCAAAAAATCCATTTTCTGAAAAAAAATTTGCATAAACTTGTTTTAAAGTGGAACTTTCGATTTCTTCATTAGTAAATCACTCTTGTTGATCTTATTTTTACAAAAACAGCTGTGATTATGCAAATGCGCGAAAATAGAAGGAAAAAAACGCAAAAAATGCATTTTCTGAAAAAAAAATTTGCATAAATTTGCATTAAAGTGGAACTTTTGATTTCTTCATTAGTAGATCTCTCTTGTGGAACTAATTTTTACAAAAACAGCTGTGATTATGCAAATGCCCGAAAAAAGTAGCAAAAAAACGCAAAAAATGCATTTTGTGAACAAAAAATTTGCATAAATTTGCATTAAAGTGGAACTTTTGATTTCTTCATTAGTAGATCACTCTTGTGGAACTAATTTTTACAAAAACAGCTGTGATTATGCAAATGCCCGAAAAAAGTAGCAAAAAAAACGCAAAAAATGCATTTTTTGAAAAAAAAATTTGCATAAATTTGCATTAAAATGGAACTTTTGATTTCTTCATTAGTAGATCTCTCTTGTGGAACTAATTTTTACAAAAACAGCTGTGATTATGCAAATGCCCGAAAAAAGTAGCAAAAAAACGCAAAAAATGCATTTTGTGAAGAAAAAATTTGCATAAATTTGCATTATAGTGGAACTTTTGATTTCTTCATTAGTAGATCACTCTTGTGGAACTATTTTTTACAAAAACAGCTGTGATTATGCAAATGCCCGAAAAAAGTAGCAAAAAAACGCAAAACATATATTTTTTGAAAAAAAAATTTGCATAAATTTGCATTAAAGTGGAACTTTTGATTTCTTCATTAGTAGATCACTCTTTTGGAACTAATTTTTACAAAAACAGCTGTGATTATGCAAATGCCCGAAAAAAGTAGCAAAAAAACGCAAAAAAATGCATTTTTTGAAAAAAAAAATTTGCATAAATTTGCATTAAAGTGGAACTTTTGATTACATCAATAGTAGATAACTCTTGTGGAACTAATTTTTACAAAAACAGCTGTGATTATGCAAATGCGCAAAAACAGTAGCAAAAAAACGCAAAAAATCCATTTTCTCAAAAAAAATTTGCATAAACTTGTTTGAAAGTGGAACTTTTCATTTCTTCATTAGTAAATCACTCTTGTGGAACTAATTTTTACAAAAACAGCTGTGATTATGCAAATGCGCGAAAAAAGTTGGAAAAAAACGCAAAAAATGCATTTTTTGACAAAAAAATTTGCATAAATTTGCATTAAAGTGCAACTTTTGATTTCTTCATTAGTAGATCACTCTTGTGGAACTAATTTTTACAAAAACAGCTGTGATTATGCAAATGCGCGAAAAAAGTAGCAAAAAAACGCAAAAAAAGGAATTTTTTGAAAAAAATTTGCATAAATTTGCATTAAAGTGGAACTTTTTATTTCTTCATTAGTAGATAACTCTTGTGGAACTAATTTTTACAAAAACAGCTGTGATTATGCTAATGCGCGAAAAAAATAGCAAAAAAACGCAAAAATTGCATTTTTTGAAAAAAAATTAGCATAAATTTGCATTGAAATGAACTTTTGATTTCTTCATTAGTAGATCACTCTTTTGGAACTAATTTTTACAAAAACAGCTGTGATTATGCAAATGCCCGAAAAAAGTAGCAAAAAAACGCAAAAAAATGCATTTTTTGAAAAAAAAATTTGCATAAATTTGCATTAAAGTGGAACTTTTGATTACATCAATAGTAGATCACTCTTGTGGAACTAATTTTTACAAAAACAGCTGTGATTATGCAAATGCGCAAAAACAGTAGCAAAAAAACGCAAAAAATCCATTTTCTCAAAAAAAATTTGCATAAACTTGTTTGAAAGTGGAACTTTTCATTTCTTCATTAGTAAATCACTCTTGTGGAACTAATTTTTACAAAAACAGCTGTGATTATGCAAATGCGCGAAAAAAGTTGGAAAAAAACGCAAAAAATGCATTTTTTGACAAAAAAATTTGCATAAATTTGCATTAAAGTGCAACTTTTGATTTCTTCATTAGTAGATCACTCTTGTGGAACTAATTTTTACAAAAACAGCTGTGATTATGCAAATGCGCGAAAGAATTAGCAAAAAAACGCGAAAAAAGGAATTTTTTGAAAAAAATTTGCATAAATTTGCATTAAAGTGGAACTTTTTATTTCTTCATTAGTAGATAACTCTTGTGGAACTAATTTTTACAAAAACAGCTGTGATTATGCTAATGCGCGAAAAAAATAGCAAAAAAACGCAAAAATTGCATTTTTTGAAAAAAAATTAGCATAAATTTGCATTGAAATGAACTTTTGATTTTTTCATTAGTAGATCACTCTTGTGGAACTAATTCTTACAAAAACAGCTGTAATTATGCAAATGCGCGAAAATGGTAGCAAAAAAAACGCAAAAAATGCATTTTTTGAAAAAAAAATTTGCATAAATTTGCATTAAAGTGGAACTTATGATTTCTTCATTAGTAAATCACTCTTGTGGTTAACTAATTTTTACAAAAACAGCTGTGATTATGCAAATGAGCGAAAAAAGTAGCAAAATAAACGCAAAAAATGCATTTTTTGAAAAAAAAGTTTGCATAAATTTGCATTAAAGTGGAACTTTTGATTTCTTCATTAGTAGATCACTCTTGTGGAACTAATTTTTACAAAAAACAGCTGTGATTATGCAAATCTGCCAAAAAAAAGTAGCAAAAAAAAAACGCAAAAAATGCATTTTTTGAAAAAAAAATTTGCATAAATTTGCATTAAAGTGGAACTTTTGATTTTTTCATAAGAAGATCACTCTCGTGGGACTAATTTTTACAAAAACAGCTGTGATTATGCAAATGCCCGAAAAAAGTAGCAAAAAAACGCAAAAAATGCATTTTTTGAAAAAAAAGTTTGCATAAATTTGCATTAAAGTGGAACTTTTGATTTCTTCATTAGTAGATCACTCTTGTGGAACTAATTTTTACAAAAAACAGCTGTGATTATGCAAATGCACGAAAAAAGTAGAAAAAAACGCAAAAAATGCATTTTTTGAAAAAAAAATTGCATAGATTTGCATTAAAGTGGAACTTTTTATTTCTTCATTAGTAGATCACTCTTGTGGAACTAATTTTTACAAAAACAGCTGTGATTATGCAAATGCGCGAAAAAAGTAGCAAAAGAACGCAAAGAATGCATTTTTTGAAAAAAAAATTTGCATAAATTTTCATTAAAGTGGAACTTTTGATTTTTTCATTAGAAGATTACTCTTGTGGAATTAATTTTTACAAAAACAGCTGTGATTATGCAAATGCGCGAAAAAGTAGAAAAAAAACGCAAAAAATGCATTTTTTGACAAAAAATTTGCATAAATTTGCATTAAAGAGGAACTTTTGATTTCTTCATTAGTAAATCACTCTTGTGGAACTAATTTTTACAAAAAAAGCTGTGATTATGCAAATGCGCGAAAAAAGTAGCAAAAAAACGAAAAAAATGCATTTTTTGAAAAAAAAAATTTGCATAAATTTGCATTAAAGTGGAACTTTTGATTTTTTCATAAGAAGATTACTCTTGTGGAACTAATTTTTACAAAAACAGCTGTGATTATGCAAATGCGCGAAAAAAGTAGCAAAAGAACGCAAAAAATGCATTTTTTGACAAAAAAATTTGCATAAATTTGCATTAAAGTGCAACTTTTGATTTCTTCATTAGTAGATCACTCTTGTGGAACTAGTTTTTACAAAAACAGCTGTGATTATGCAAATGCGCGAAAAAAGATGCAAAAAAACGCAAAAAATGCATTTTTTGAAAAATAAATTTGCATAAGTTTGCATTAAAGTGGAACTTTTGATTTCTTCATTAGTAGATCACTCTTGTGGAACTCATTTTTACAAAAACAACTGTGATTATGCAAATGCGCGAAGAAAGTAGCAAAAAATCGCAAAAAATGCATTTTTTTGAAGAAAAAAAATCGCATAAATTTGCATTAAAGTGGAACTTTGATTTCTTCATTAGTAGATCAGTCTTGTGGAACTAATTTTTACAAAAACAGCTGTGATTATGCAAATGCGCGAAAAAAGTAGCAAAAAAACGCAAAAAATGCATTTTTGGAAAAAAAATTTGCATAAATTTGCATTGAAGTGGAACTTTTGATTTCTTCATTAGTAGATCACTGTTGTGGAACTAATTTTTACAAAAACAGATGTGATTATGCAATTGCGCGAAAAAAGTAGCAAAAAAAACGCAAAAAATGCATTTTTTGAAAAAAAATGTTCATAAATTTGCATTAAAGTGGAACTTTTGATTTCTTCATTAGTAGATCACTCTCGTGGAACTAATTTTTACAAAAACAGCTGTGATTATGCAAATGCGCAAAAAAAGTAGCAAAAAAACGCATATGGTAAACCATCGAGCTGAGTTTTCGTCGACCGACACACGAAGCCGGCGCGTCCGTAATACGTACGTACGTACATACATACATACATACATACATACATACATACATACATATATACGTACGTCCGGCTTCCGTGCCCATAAGCGCGAGGTCGCTGACCATTTTTAGTGGGTGCCAAAACTTTGACAAAATTTACTGATCTCTACACATCAAAATTCACAATCAATTTTTTACAGTTTACTGACTGAAACTTTCTACAAATTTATTTCTAAAATGGACAAAAAACAACAACAAGAGTAGTACTTTAAAGGACCGAATTAGCCGGTTTTCTCGGAGCACTTTCGTCGGAGCAAGAAATCACGTGACAGGGATACCGGAAGTCACAAAGAGTCACGCAATACCAAAGAAAGCCCACAATAGATATTAGCGCGCATGCGCTAATGAAACACCGGAAGTCATTTTGACGTTCGCACAAGCGCAAAGTAGAGTCCGGAAGTCCATTAGAATATAATGTACATACGTAATGAAGCATAATGTGAATAATCAAATGAATGGCGGTAAATTCGAAATGACTCAGCAGTTTTATTGTTAGGCGTGTTCGGGCAAGTTCGATTGTGCACAGGATTAAAGTAGGATATAAAACGAGATAGATCGAAGAGCGTGTTCACAGTCCTTTTTGAAGCAAGATCGATGGAACAGTTTAACAATCTACAAGAATTTCAAGATTATCTCTGGAGCGGCAGTGGGATTCCCAGCAATCAGTTTAATAACGCCTTGGATCAACTGGTTTTCTTAACGTGTGCAGATGCAGATGAGGTAAATGTTTTAAAACAATGTCGACTCAAGATTTTTTTTTACCTTTATTTGTAAACTTAAGGCTTGTTTCAGCGAAATTTTATTCATTGAGGTAATCTAAAAATGTTTTATTTCTTCGCATTTTCAGGATCATTTTAATCAACAGTTTGGAGAGGGACAGTCGTCGATCAACCATGAAGCGAGCTCTTCCTACCAGTGCTCCAGATGCAAACAAAAATTTACAAATAAACGAAATCTAAAGAGACATGAGCAAGAACACGATCAGTCAAAAACCCACAAGTGCCCACACTGTCTCAAAACCTTCAAAAGAAACTCTGATCTCACAAAACATATTAAAACAGTCCACTCGACACAAATTGAAAAAGAGTTCAAGTGTGGTACCTGCAGTAAAGCATTTACCGAGAAAAATGCTTTCACAAAACACATTAAAGAACATACCCACAATAAAAGGAAAAGAAAGCTACCAAGTGATGATTCTAAAGGTAAGTTGTTCTAGTATAATAGCTGTTTCTAATCGAAAGTCTAGTCGCACTTTATTATTACATGTTAAGCTTGAATAATTCTTGTAATTTTTCAAGTTGGATATATCTTAAACCTGCTGTACAAACAATTGTACACGAACCGCAAACAATAGACGTTCTAGTGTGGATTCTAGTGTAATTAATGTTTGTACAAGTCAACTCGTTCCGTGATTAACTAGATTTATTTCGTTCTGTTTAGGTCCAAAACCTAAGAAAGCGAAAACCACCAAAAAAAACAAAGCCTACAACATTCCCAGTACCAGAGGACCCAGCAAAACCATCAGATCTAGAACAAAAGCTACCCGAGTATCACGATCACTCGAGCAGAATAAGAACACGTTTTTCACGCAACAACAAACTCGCAAACTGGTACAACTTTCGCCTCTCTTCTCTCAGTCCTGGCGATCTAAACAACTATCTATAGCAAGTATTCAACGATCAAACTACTGTCTTTAAGCTAAATATATCTTTTGGCTATATTTTGCGAAGCACAGTTACAGATGAACTACAATACCACTACGCTTCAAGGAATAATAACGTGTTTGAAGCGCCTTTTTTAGTACGCAATGAGTACGACCTACACCAAGTGATTTGCAGAATCTGGATATTTTAGAATGGGCACGTCAGCTACGACCATCAACTAAGTGGGTTGTTGACAATATTACAAATGTAACATTCTTTACAACAAATATCCCTCGTCATCCTATTGGCCGTGGTAAAAGCCTTCCACATTACATCGTTGAGAACCGTGGCGTCATACCGCTAGACTGTGACAAAAACACTGGCAAACCGTACAATGATGATCTGTGCTTCTTCAGAGGCCCGGCCTTACACAATGGTTGTCACAACAAGAACTTGGAAAGAGATGCAAAATTTTATTATCGAAGGTAATTTATCTTTTACAATTTTCCTCGTTTTCACAGTTATTTAGAAATGATGGATTTATTGCTCTTACATGTTCGTATATACTTGTTTATTCGTAAAATCTGAGTACCGTACGTGCACATATTATTCTAATATTACACTTGATTTGATGTCAGTGTACCAATGTTAATTGCATTCATTGCACATTATTGAATTTTTGGTATTTGGTTCGTATAACAACAGTAGCACGTTTCAAATATTAATATCGATTTTTATCTCGATTATTTTCAGATATCGAGAAACTAGTGAAGAGGATGAATTTGATGGCGTAACGTTAGAAAACCTGCCTGACCTTGAAAGTTTATTCAAAGTAAACATCAGTGTGTATTCTTTGATCAAGACCAGTGCTCATAACGATGAAGAAAGTGGTGACATAGAACAGAATAAAGCTTCTGAAATTACAGCGCAACTTGTTCAAAGAACGCATCGAAAGTACCCCTCCACGCTCTACCTCAACCTTCACGGCAATCATTTTCCATACATTAAAGACATGGAAACTCTACAGTAAATCATACAGTTGTTCACGTTGCGGAAAATTCTGGAAGCATGTTGGGAAGTTACATCGCCATGAGCGTACCTGTGAGGAAAAAGTGAAACACGTATTCCCTGGGAATACCTACAAAACTACTAAAACTGTGTTTGAAGAACTAGAGGATATTGGAGTGGTTGTTCCACAAAATTTACGATACTTTCCCTACCGTGCTGCCTTTGATTTAGAGTGCTATTTTCAAGAAAACAACCACTTTAACAATACTGACAAATTGACATGGGAGAAAAAACACGAACTGTTGAGTGCTTCATTACATTCCAACGTTCCTGGTTACGATCATCCTCAATGTATTGTCAGTAACGGTGATTCTGAGGCTTTAGTAAAACAGCTCATGGAGTACCTTAGTGAAATTAGTATTACGAGTTATCATCTGCTACTGGAAAATTATGAACCCATCTTCGAAGCACTCGATGAAATAATAAATGATCTAGGAAATGAAAACTGTTCGGACTCTGAAATGAGTGATGACGATGACGACAACGAATCCAGCCACGGCAACAAAATGATAACAAATTCTCGGTTAGAAGATTATTTGAAAGAACTCCCTGTTCTTGGGTTTAACTCTGGTCGCTACGATATAAACGCCATCAAAAAGTTTATATTTTCTTATCTCGTAAAAAACAATCCTATCAAGTTTACTGTGAAGAAGAACAACAACTTTATGTGCCTAAAAACAGAGGACTTTAAACTGCTTGACATTACAAATTACTTAGCACCAGGTTTTTCATATGCTCAGTTGTTAAAGGCGTACGACTGTGAACAAAAGAAAGGATTCTTTCCGTATGAGTGGGTCACTTCTCTGGATAAATTTAACCAACGTCATCTTCCTTCTCATCAAGAGTTTTATTCCTCATTAACCAACATTTCCGAGGAGGATTATGAACATTGCGAAAGGGTATGGAGGGAGGAGGGTATGGAAACATTTAAAGACTTTTTAGTCTGGTATAATAATTTAGACGTGGAGCATTTTCTTGAAGCTGTTAAAAAAATGTTCGATTTCTGGAAAGAACGAAGGATCGATATGTTTAAAGACGGTGTTAGTGTTCCTGGTCTAACCATGAAATATCTCTTTTCTACACTTCCTCCTCACACCTACTTCACGCTATTCAACCAAAAAGACTCTGATCTGTTCTATCTGATGAGAGATAATAATGTCGGGGGACCATCTATCATCTTCCATCGCCACCAGGAGAAAGGGAAAACACTTATACGTGAACTAGAGATGAAAAGCCGCAGGGAAAGTCCTAAAGTTTGTCAAAATGTAGTTGCCTATGACGCTAACGCACTCTACCTCTGTGCCATTATGCAACTCATGCCTACAGGCTGCTATTCAAGACGACTGGCCTCGGACGATTTTAAACCTCAGTTTTCTATAAAGATGGCAGTTGAGTGGCTGGAGTGGGAATCACCCAGACGAGGAATACCCATACGCCATCAGTACAACAACACTGAAAAGAGACTTGGACAACGAGCTCTACGCGTTGATGGTTTCCACGGCCCATCACAAACGGTGTTTCAATTTCAAGGTAAATTATTCTCAAATAATAATTTTCTTATCTATCTTTCCATTTTTCTGTTCAATTTTATCGATCATTCATTCTTTTCTCATTCACATTGTTCACTGTGTTGCTCGTTCATTCATTCATTCATTCATTTATTGTTCATTCATTCATTCATTCATTTGTCATTTAATTCCTCATTTTGTCATTCTCTCGTTCATTTCTAAATATATATATATATATTCATATATATATATATTCATTATTTCATGTTTTTTTCTGTCGTAGTCGATTTGTTTTGAATTCACTCTTGAATATTTTTTGTATTTTTTTATTCATTCTTTCATTCGCTAGCTCACTCATTCATTTACACATCCAGTATTCTATGTCTTTTAATTTGTGTTTTGATTTTGTTTAAAGGATGTTATTACCATGGTCACCAGTGTCATCTTACGAAAGGCAAAACCGAAAACAAGAAATGTGGGAAGTCCATGGCTGAACTATTTGAAACAACCATGAAAAATAAAGAATATCTAGAGAATTTGGGGTACACCGTAGTGGAGAAATGGGAATGTGACTGGCGTAGAGAAAAAAAAACAACTCAGCAATTCAACAGCTCATTCAAGATCATCTTCGTCGTCCACTAGACAGGAAACAAAGCATGACTGAAGAAGAGATACTTAAACATGTGTGCGACGGAAAGATGTTTGGTTGTGTGGAGTGCGATATTCACGTGCCAGACCACTTACGTGAGAAGTTTTCTGAAATGTGGCCTATATTTAAAAACGTCAAAATCAATCGTGATGATATAGGGGATTTCATGAAACAGTTTGCACAAGAAAGAAACATTATGAATCAACCAAGAAAAAGTTTAATCGGTAGCAACCAAGATACTCCTTGCTACTCCTCTTCTGAAATGGTACCTTGAGCATGGTCTGCTGGTCACCAAAGTTTATCAAGTTATCGAGTACACTCCTGAGGCATGTTTCAAACCATTTGGCGATGCTATGTCCAATGCTAGACGAGCTGGTGATGTTGATCCAAGTAAAGCAATCATAGCAGAAACTATGAAATTGGTGAGTAATATTTACATAATTTATCAAAAAGCATAACAAAATAGAAATAGAAACAGAAAGAATAGAGAGAAAACGAAACTAGTAAGAGAAAGAAAGAGAAAAGAATAGGAAGTGAAGGGAAAGAGAAAGTTATACTGAATCACATTCATCTTCTATTCAACACATGTCAACAGGTTGGTAACTCAAGCTATGGGAAGACAATAACCAACAAATAGAAGCACAGAGATATACAGTTTTGTAGTGAAGACGAAGCTCCACCTTTAGTAAACACAATGTATTTCAGAGGGATAGAACAAATAGATGAACAAACATATGAAGTACAGTCGTGTAAAAAGAAAATCAAGTTTGATTTGCCCATACAAATTGGTTTCTTTGTCTATCAATATGCAAAGTTAAGAATGTTACAATTTGATTGTTTAGATAAATACATGGATAGAAGTGATTTTCAGTATGCAGAAATGGATACAGATTCTGCATATATAGCGTTAGCAGGAGATAGCATAGATGAACTTGTAAAACCTGATTTGAAAGATACTTTTTTAAATGATAAATCTAACTGGTTTCCACGAACAGATACAATATTATATGGTGTTACGGTATGCATCAACCGGCTTATGAAGAAATGATGATCACTGTACCAAACATAACCTTCGTAGAGGGATTGCCTGACGATTTGGAAGAAAGAATCGATCCATCAATACGAAATCTCATCATCATTGATGATTTGATGACGGAAGTTAGTAATAACCAGCGCTTAACCAATATTTTCACTAAAGGATGTCACCATCGAAACCTGTCATGTATTTTTATTCCACAAAACATTTTCCATCAAGGTAAAGAGTTGAGAAACATCAGTCTTAATGCTCACTACATCGTTTTGTTCAAGTCGCCAAGAGATAGCGGTCAAGTCGTTCATCTAGCTAAACAGATGTTTCCTGGCCATGTTAAATACATGCAAGAAGCCTTTAATGATGCTACAGCAAAGCCTTATGGATATTTACTTTGTGATCTCAAACCCCAAACTCTGGAAGATTTCCGTCTACGAACAAACATCATAAAGCAACATGCGTTTGATAGAAACAAGTCATTTGAGAAAGAATTATCATCATCTCAAGGTGTTGTCAACAAGCAAGCCGCATCAAGCTAAAGCCTTACTGAAAGTTGCTGACGACGACCTCATTAAAAGCGTTTGTGAGTGTGTTTACAACGTGTTAAAGACTGCTGTGCCTGTAACCCCAAGACAGAAGGAGAATCTGCTTCAATTCAAAAAGCCCTTACTTAGTTTAGTAGACACACAAGTTCCGTTAACACAAAAGAGACAGGTCTTAGTTCAAAAAGGAGGTAATTTTCTAAACTTCGTTTTGAGTGTACTTTACCAGTTGATAAAATGATTCACACCAGGAAAATGGTGCTGGTTCCTGAACAGACTTTGGAAAGATTGAGAGAACGTGAAAAGGTTCAAACTGCCACATTAACGCCAAGGCTGACCAGTCTGGATCATCAAATGGAACAACTTTTGAATAACAAAGCGATGAAGAAAAAGTGAGACAATACAGTCAAGCACTACAGAACTATCTTATTTACTACAAACAAAGAAAGGATGAACCTATGAAAATCAAGTTTGAAAATCCATCAGAACTACAATCCCATCAAAACGAATTAAATCAAAAAGACGGAAATGAGAACAAGCAACCAGCAGCAACAACGTCAGCAGTGCAAGATAAGATAGAGCGTGAGATCATCAAGGCTCTACCAAAGACTCATCATAATCGAGGCAGGCTACTCATTGAAAAGATTAAAGAAAATCCTGAAATCATGAAGTGGGATAACCGTGGACAGTTGATTTTTGAGGACAGACCTCTTCCAGGTTCCCATATTTCTGATCTTATTGGTGATTTTATGAGAGAACGCAAAGGTGTGGATCCAATAGGATGGCAGATATTTGCCCGAGGTCTTGCAAAGATGAATGCCCCGGAAGACTTGGTTAGAAACGAACGCAGACGAGGTGCGCTAAGAGAATTCAAGTCTCGAATTGGAGATGAAGATGATCCGAGTGTTTGGTTACCTACTCCTCCTCCATCAGCCCCTTCAACGATTCCATCCCCTAAACGACGAATGTACCGACAACAATCCTCCGTACCCCCTTCAGATAAGACACCTGGATCGATAAGGCCAAGACAGCTGCCAAAACGATGGCTTACATTTCATTCTTAATTCACTGTGATCATGTTGAACAATTAATAAACCACATTTGGAAGTTACAAAATGTTTTATTGTTTTTTCTTTGATATTTGATGACTTATATGGGCCTTTACATGATGATAAATAAAACTAAAGTGCTTGACAATAAATCGATACACAAAGGCATCGTTTAATTTTCTGTTAAAACTAAAACGGTTTACAATAGCTTTCATCCTTATGTTTCTACAACTGTTGAGTAAATAGTACAAACAATAGTGACCACACACGTTTGAGTCTAAACTTTGTAAACATTTATGGTTGTATGTCCAGGCAATACTGTTCCTGTATAAGAAATCTTGAAACGCTTGGGTATACTCTTTAGGTTGTTCTCCATATGAATCGAAGAATTCCCCTCTTTTATCTCTTGTAAAGTAGAATGCACACCAATGAGATCCTGGTTGTCCTGATGGGTCTACATTGGCCACAAAAGCTGCTGGATAGTGTTCTATTGTTTCAGGTAGTACATCTGAAGGAAACACTCCTTGAAACGATACCTTTGTAGATGGATCAGACTGTAAAACCATGCTAATTTGCCTTGTGTTTATTTATCCACTCCAGTTATAACTTATATTTCTATTTGCATCAATTTGTATCCTCGAGTCAAACTCGGCGTAGATGATGCAGTTGACTGTACTTGGAAGACCTTCAGCAAACTGAAGACCAAGGCGTAGGTTCCCCTGTTTTGTAGGTGAAATGTGGGGACCAGTGGATAGATCAGGACTCAAATCAAATGCGTAGAGCGTGTAACCTTTGGCATATTCATCTCTAGTAATGTCATTGCCTAGGTTGTGATAGAGGGTTCCAGCACCGGAAAACAGACTCATGTACCCCATAAGATATTGCTTTGTTTCAAAGTTTAGCTTCAGTGCACTCATAGGTTGAGCTTCTCCATTGACATAGACTCCAATCTCGGTAGCTTTAAAGTGTTTGAAGTTGAAAGGGTTCTTGTTGTATGCTCCATTAAAAGCAGCATTTTCAACAAGACCAATGACGATCCTTTTAGGAATCTGTCCCAAGAATACATCATCTGGAATGAATGACATGTTTCCAGTAGGAATAGACATTACTTTGCACTCGACTCTTCGAATAGGATAAAGTGTAGGTGAATGCTCTAAAGCTGCTGCATGACCAAGAAAAGTATCCGAGGTCACCTTCACTTTTCGAACAAACAAACTTGCATGTGATATGGAGACTCTAAAATCGGCATTATCTGAGTTGAGAAATTTTTGCATCAGAGCCATAAGTCAATAAAGTACTTATCATAGCTCTATAAGGGTTGGTGTTGGTAGAATCAGAGATGACTTTCTCATTTAGACTGACATCTACTTGACTAAAGAGGGACTGTAGGAAAAGGTTGGCTGGTCCAACCTTATCTGTAGAAGAATCAATGTTAGCTCCATCCGCTTTTGTAATTTTTGCTCTAACCAAGATCCACGCCTGTCTTAGATCAGTGTATTCGTCTCCACTGCCAGATACGATAAATTCTATTGGAACAGAATCAGTGATGTTAGAGACAGGAAAGCATTCTACCCACTGCCCTTTTTCAATGTTAGTTTGAACATTTGGTATTGCAAAAAGATCCAGTTCCGACTTGCTGCATTCGTTGAAGTTTGATTGAGCCATCAAGAAAAAGTTAAATTTTTGCTTCTTAGCTTGAGCTTGAGATGTTCTCTGTTCCCTCGCTTGACGTGAAATGGTTAGCTTGGATGGATTCTTCCTTTTTGTAGTCTTTTTACCTCTACCAGTCTGCCCTCTTTCGAAATTCTGGGGTAATACATTTCTAATTAAAGTCTTTCCAGTTTCCATAGCTCTATGTTGTATAGATTCGTTTATATTTTTCTGAAACATCTTGGGCGACGGCTAAATCCCCCTTTCAAAGCCTGACGTCCAAGAGCTTTTGCGCCAGCAGTTACATGGGGCATGGCCCAACGAAATAGTCCTCTGAGCACAGATCCTAAGCCATATCCATGTTGAACAGGTGCTCCGTGAAAAGCGGGTAAACTTCCACCTCTCTGTTTAGCTTGGTTTACGTAATAGGTCTTGTAGTAGTCACCTCCTGATTTGGGCATGATTTAATTGAAGTATGGATTTACTCTTCTGAAATGAAGTGTTACCAACACACGACCAAATTCAAATGGGACGTTTTCACCGGTGCCTCGCTTTATATTGTAATGTGTTGACGTACCCCTCCCTAGAGGGGATGATTTTGTAATAACCTCGTGGTCGGTTCGCGAGTAAGTTGTAAGTTGTTTTAGAAGTCTAAGTTCGAATAAAAGTAAATAATAGACGCACAAGTAGTACGTTACACTGGTGGCAGCGAAAAAAAAATGTCTTTTATGGACCTAACGCCTGTTAGACCGACTTATGATTCAAGGAACCCGTTCGACAGCGGAATTCAAATCGCAGGTGACAGTCAGACGACCGATAAAAAATTTCCGCACAACGTAAACATGATGGAATCGACGCCAATACAATTAAATAATCCATTCACCAGAGATCTAACGGATATCTTTCAAATGCAAACGACAACAAACCCATTCACCGGAGATCTAACAGATGTTTTTCGAACGCAAACAACAAATTCAAGGAATCTCTTCAAAACAGAGAATCAAACGAGCGCGAGTGAGTCGACCGGCGCGAAGTGACCAAAACAGATCAAGAAACCAATCAAACTTCCCGATGATTATAATGGAAGTACTTCATTGAGAGATTACCTGAGACACTTCGATCGTTGTGCAGTCGTCAACGAGTGGAATACAGAAGAATCAGCGTTGTTTCTTTCGGCAGCGCTTCGAGGAGAAGCTCAGAAAATTTTGCATGGCATGTCCGATGATGATTGCAGAAATTATCAGAAACTCGTCGCCCGATTGGAAGCTCGCTATGGTGTGGAGACCCAGAAAGAACTACACCAAGCTCAATTAACAAATAGAAGACAACAGGACGGTGAAAGTCTGAAAAGTTTAGCTGCTGATGTCAGAGATTTGTGTAGTCTCGCCTACCAAGACCTCCCCCCAGAGGCACAAGAACGCTTCTGTGTACAGCATTTCGTCGATGCAATAAACAACAGGGACGACCGTATGAAGTTGAGACGAGGCAAACCAAGAAACCTAGACGTTGCACTCGCATCTGCCTGCGAGTTGGAGGCCTTTCGTCAACTGGATAACAGCCTCAAATACCGAGAACCAGCGATGATTCGATCAGGAAAAACCATGTTTTCTGAAATAAACAAGATGGCGGCGCCACAGGAAGCCCAACAACTCTTGAACCAGAATTTGAAAGTACTTCAGACGTCACAAGGAACCACACACGAGTTGAACTCAAATGAGTTTATACCAACACAGCAAACACAGCAACAACTGTTAAAAAAGCTCGATGAATTGAAGGTAACACAGGAAGCCCAACAACAGTTGTCTAGAAGGTTCGATGAATTGAAGGCAACACAGGAAGCCCAATTGCACTGTATTCAACAATTATCACAACAGATGCAGAAGTGGTTCAAATCAGATGATATGAATCAAGAAAAAAAGCCAGCACAACAACCTACAAGAAACCAACAACCAGAGTGCTGGTTTTGCAAGGAAAAGGGCCATCTAAGACGAGATTGCACTTTATGGAAACAGGGAAACGACAAGAGGGTGCTTCCGAATGCCCTGGGAAGTACCTAGACGTCCAGGATCAAGGGCATCAGGAAAACATTGACACTGAACTTACCCAACATGATACAGTACGAGTATCTATGCGTGGTCTTTGTGGTTTATACGTTAAAGGATTTGTAAACAATGTTTGTGTAAACTGGCTGGTGGACACTGGAGCCGCCAGATCTATTGTTTCCAAGAGAATTACAGAAACTTTTGTTGAAAATTTTTCTAGAAATTTTGATGAACCATACCACCACATTTTTCTTGCTGATGGTAGAAAGATTGAAACATGTGGTTCAGGACTGATAACCCTTATAATTGGTCAACAAGTCTTACAAGCAAAGGTGCTCGTTGCCGATATATCTGATGAAGCTATTCTAGGAATGGATATCTTAATACAGGCAAACGCCGTGGTAGACATTGTCCAAGGTACAGTAACAATTAATGGTGAATCTATTGACTGTGTTGACCAAGAAAATCAGCCATTGAGCTGTCGTTGTGTGATCCGTCGTTCAACCATTATTGCACCAAGTTCAGAGGTTATAGTCTATGGTGATTTACGACAGAGAAGGAAAGACAAAGCCACAACATCGTCTGACATACGCATCGTAGAACCGTTGAACAACTCCCGTTTGTCAAGTAAAGGACTTTTTGTTGCACGAACATTAGTACACGTTGATAATACTGTCCCTATACGCATAGTCAATTTAAGTGAAGAACCTCAAACAATTGGAGCCAACACCACCATTGCCCTAGCAAAACCAGTTGACTCTGTCCAAGATTTTGAATTACCAGATGTCTCTGAGGAAGTTCAAGAAAAGAGTAACCACGATAAAGGTGAACTTCCAGAACCGTTGAAAGAGATGCTAAAAACTGGCCTTGATGGTCAAGAGGAAATGAAAGCAAGAGAGCTGTTATACAAGTAAAAGCACATCTTTTCTCTTTCTGATAATGACGTTGGTAGATGTAATCTCATTCAACACAAAATCGATACTGGAACAGCAACTCCAATTAGACAACCTCCTCGAAGAACACCACCATGGAAGCAGTCAGAGATCGAACGCCAGGTAAATCATTTGCTCGAAAGGGGCATGATCCAGGAATCTACCAGCCCTTGGGCATCAAGTGTCGTTCTAGTGACCAAGAAAGATGGAAGTCAAAGACTGTGTGTGGACTACAGACAGCTCAACAAGGCAACAGTACAGGATGCCTTTCCGCTTCTCAATATCTCTGATTCACTAGACTGTTTGTCAGGATCACAATGGTTCTCAACATTAGACATGGCTTCTGGATACTGGCAAGTGGGAATGGACCCGAGCACAAAATACAAATCTGCATTTGTCACAAGTAATGGTCTGTTCGAATGGAACGTGTTGCCCTTCGGCTTAAGTACAGCACCTGGTACCTTCGAAAGACTTATGACTTTAGTACTCAAAGGACTTCAGTTCAAGATATGTTTGTGTTATTTAGACGATGTAATTGTTTTTGCAACCTCTTTTGAAGAACATTTAATGCGATTGGAAGAAGTGTTTATGAGGATCGAGTCAGCAGGACTTAAGCTGAAGCCTACAAAATGTGAACTTTTCAAGAAAGAAACGACCTATCTGGGACACGTGGTGGGTGCAGGTGGTGTAAAGACAGATCCAAAGAAGATTGAGAAGGTGAGCAACTGGCCAGTTCCCGAGACTCCTACAGAAGTGAAAAGTTTTCTTGGATTTGCGTCATATCACAGACGCCTTGTACCAGGGTTTGCATCTATTGCGAAACCACTTTACCAACTTACAGAAAACAATCTCATGAGTTTTGAATGGACCGCCAGCTGCCAAGAAGCTTTTGAACAATTGAAAGGATTGTTGACATCAGCAACAGTTCTTGCGTGCCCACAAAGGGATGCAATCTTTATCCTTGATACAGACGCCAGCAACCATGGAATCGGGGCTGTGTTGTCGCAATTACAGGATGAAGTGGAGAGGCCGATAGCCTATTGTAGCCGAACCTGTCTAAGTCCGAGAGGAATTATTGCACTACAAGAAAGGAACTATTGGCCATCGTTGAGTTTGCAAAACAGCAACGACATTACCTTCAAAACCGCAAGTTTCTAATTAGAACAGATCATGCACCACTTAGGTCTATCCTAAAGACTAAGGACCCAGAGGGATAACTCGCTAGATGATCGCCTTTTTAAGCACACTGGACTTTGACATTGAGTATCGCCAGGGAAACAAGCACATTAATGCTGATGCTATGTCTAGAATTCCTTGTAATGAGCGATGTAAGTGGTGTCGAAGTTACATGGAGCCGTCTACTGTCGAAATAGGAACCCAAACTGAGCAAGAAAACGACCCCATATTTGTGGCCGATGGCAAGGGGGAAGGTAAAACAACAACTACATGTTCAACAGTGAAGATAGAGCCAGTCTGGACAAATGAATATGTGAGAGAACAGCAGTTGCAGGACGCTACCATTAACGATTTCATCAAAGCAAAAGAATCATGTGCTGAACGCCCTCGCTGGGAAGATGTATCGATGAAGAGCAGTGCCTTTAAAACCCTTTGGTCGCAGTGGAGTCGCTTGGAGTTACGAGAAGGTGTACTGTATCGTATACGTAAGTGGGAAAATGAAACTGGAGACAAAGTGACATACCAGCTGGTTTTACCCGAAAGTCTACGAGAAACAGCACTACTCGCTCACCATAATCATACCACTGCAAGCCACAGAGGTATACAGAGGACCATACATGCACTACGACTAAGGTACTACTGGCCCGGATTAACAGCGCAAACGCATAGATGGGTACGTGGATGTCATGAGTGTGGAGCGAAGAAAAACTTTGGCAAGAAACGTCGAGCTCCACTACAACAGTACTCCGTCGGAACACCAATGGAACGCTTAGCAATGGACATTTTGGGACCCCTACCAATAACACCTCGCAATAACCGTTATGTGTTAGTTGTTTCCGACTATTTCACCAAGTGGACTGAGGCATATGCACTCCCAGATCAAACTGCAGCAACCATTGCAGAAACGCTTGTGTCTGAATTTGTGAGTCGCTTTGGTGTTCCCCGCCAGATACACAGTGACCAGGGAACTAACTTTGAGTCCAAGCTCATGGAAGAGGTTTGCAAGCTGTTAAACATCGAAAAGACAAGGACGACGCCACTACATCCACAATCTGATGGTCAAGTTGAAAGATTTAATAGAACCTTGGTAGAAATGCTTCGTGGCAAACTGCAGCCAGACCAGAAGGATTGGGACCTGCAACTTCCCATGTGTATGATGGCCTACAGATCTGCAGTCCACGAAAGTACTGGATTCACACCTAACCAACTGATGCTTGGACGTGAGGTTGAAGTTCCCCTAGATGTCATCACACAACCACCGCATGATGCACAACTTCCACCTGTTGAGTACGTGGAAGCTCTGCAAAAGAGGTTAACACAGGCATACAAAGACACCCGGTTACATCTAAAGCAAGCTGCAGTGAGACAAAAGCGAAACTACGACAAGAAGTTGGCTTGGAAGCCTCTACAGCCTGGTGACAGTGTATGGCTTCACAATGTTTGCCGCAAGAAGGGACGGAACCCCAAGCTCGATAACCCATGGGAAGGCCCATTTCTAGTTACTGGAAACCTATCAGATGTTGTTTATCGCATACAAAAAACGGCTCGATCAAAGCCAAGAGTAGTTCACGTGGACCGACTTAAACCATACTTGGGACCACCCCTCAAAAGCTGGCTGTTAACACAGAATTCGAAGCCAAGAGACCCCTGCCACAATGCAACAGGAAGTCGGAGTCAAAGGAGCAACCAAGGCAACACCAAAGGATGAGGGGAAAGGGGAGAGGAAAAAGACAAATCAGGCTGAGCGACATATAGAGAAGAAGGAAACAGAAAAGAGCCAAAAGAGGAAGAAGTCGGAAAAGGTCAAGGGAAATACACAAAAGGAGAAAGCCCAAGTGGACAAGGAACAAAGAGAGAATGGACAAGTCAAAACAGTCACGGAACCCAAAGAAACCCCTAGAGCGGAAACACAAAAGGAACAGAACCTTGCAGATGTACATGGAAGGCCCAAAAGAACAGTTAGACCACCAAACCGGCTTGGAGACTGGGTTTCTTCTGTGCATGCTAAACTCTTTTCTTGGAAAAATTAAAAGCAAATCAGACACATTCAGGCTACTAATTGCAAGAGTTACAGGACAATTAGCTAGGACTTGAATTAGTTGATTCTATGGAGTTACTTCGTACTGCATCTGGACAGTGCACACCATGTGTAGCATGATGATTGCCAAAATAGCTAGAATCAAGTTCCGCAGAGTAATTCAAGAATGCTTAATTTAGGGACAACCAACCCTGGTGACACAAACAATTGAGTAGACTGTTATTCTTATCTGTAGTTTTGTTAGGTTTTCCGCACTGGGTCAGTGCTTCTTTAGGAGAGAGGGCTGTGTAATGTGTTGACGTACCCCTCCCTAGAGGGGATGATTTTGTAATAACCTCGTGGTCGGTTCGCGAGTAAGTTGTAAGTTGTTTTAGAAGTCTAAGTTCGAATAAAAGTAAATAATAAACGCACAAGTAGTACGTTACAATATTTATTTCAACCGTCTCAAATTGTTTTCTACTGACTGGTAGGTACTGTGGGCTTGTAAACCTGGTTGTTATGCGATCACCATCTTTTCCTTCTACCGGAATTATTCGAATTAATGGTACTTGACTGTCACCAACAAGCTGTGGCTGTACCTGGTCACAGTAAATGTACAGATTGTGAAATCCTAGCTCCAGGTCGGCCTCGTGCTTAGCTGTAGTCGTTTTGGTAATTTCTTCATTTTTACCAAATCCCATCATAGCTGACATTTTACCAATGAACTTTGTACCCTTTCTCCACCGCGACTGTAACTTTCCGGGTCAATTCGCAAAGGTGAAATTCACTTTATCCTTGAACTCACTCTTATTCACCTCATCGTTCATTTTGTCAATTACCGATTTCAAAGTGGTATAGTGACCTTGTGGAAGGAGCATTACGTCACTCACTAGGTCTTTGCCAAGGTAAAAATGATTATAAAAATCTCCTCTTACAGTTTTCCAACTGTGTGGATACTGTATTTCGGTTAAGGCTACTTCCCAATCACCCGCTAACTGTATTGACTGAGGAAGATGTACTCGAAATTCTGTCAAGGTGTTGGACGGGAAAACATCCATACTGCTGTTAGAAGGTAGCCACAAATACAATTGTGTGTTTTCCATGGTGTCAAATATGCTTATGAGAGCTATACCGTGTGAAAGTGATATTTAACTCTACAAAACAACTACACTGATGATATAATCAACACACTTTATTCATGTAACACAAATGTTTACAAATCTTTTATATCACTGGCTGGTATCCAAGAATTAAACTTGTCAGGGTAACCTTTCCATTTCACAAAATATTCTAAACGCTTTTTCACTTTCCTTTTTTTCAATATTTTTTCTATTTGATAAACATCGTCTTCTTTCTGAACGGCCTGAAGTTTTCTTCATAGAAAACACCTCCTAATGTCTCCCCTTGAAGATCTTTGAGACGATACACTGGTGGTCGTCTCCTGAGTTTTTCAGATATTACAAAGATCTCAGTAGTCGAGTTTGGTAAGTAACCTTTGTCGAAGATCTTTTTGGTTTTACTGATCCTTACATGTTCTCCAACACTGAACTTGTAACGGATAGGTGCTTCAATCGTCTTTCCGTACAAAGTATGCCAGACTAGTGGTTCATTCTTTTTGTTCACCTGTGTGGGTTTCATCTTGATGCTGCGGTGAAAACTGTTGTTGTACGACTCGAGAAGGTCTTGAAGTATATCTATATATCCCCACGTGTTTTTGTAAGTAAAGTATTTCCACATCTTGGTCTTCAGAGTTCGATTCCAACGTTCAATCACTGATGCCTTCTTATCGCTATGTGTAACAAAGAAATGTACATTGTTTTTCTTGAAATAGTCTTGAACAAGGCGGTTGAGGAACTCAGTTCCTTTGTCCGTTTGAAATTTCTTTGGGATCCTACCAGACTCAAATATCTTTATCAGGCCATCATATATATCCTTTGCAGACTTTGATTTTAGTGGAATCGCCCATGCATACTTGCTAAATATATCAATGCATGTCAGTAGAAACTTGTAACCGTTGTTATATTTACTCAAAGAAGTCAAATCCACAAGATCTGCCTGAAACTGAGAATCAATCCCTGAGACGATTACTCTGTTAGTAGGAAATCGTCGTCGGGCTGGTTGGTGTAAAGTGTAAACTTCTTGTTTCTTTAACCAGTTTCGTATGTGATTGCGGTTAATCTTCTTGATTCCTATTTCTCTTGCAGCACGGTAAACAGCATCCACTCCTGAAAAACTTCCTGCGTTTCGAAGACCGTAGTATATGTTGTTGAGAACTTTGTCCATCACAAAACTCTGAGTTCTTAACGACAATCGTACCGCCGCAACACGCTAGCACACAGCGAATTCGGTTAAACAAACGTTCAATTTTAATTGGGTATGATTGTGGAAAGCAGCCCATGACTCACAAGAGTCCTGAACGTATTGAAGTCTTAGAAGCAACTGAAAGAAAACTTTGAATCTTCAAATCTTTATAGGTTTTATTAACAACAAATCAGTAATCAAATAAATTTGTGTTTTTTTACTGTTTAATCCATTTGACATCATGAATGTAGTAAAGTGTTACATATATCACAGTGAGTGCTATCTAAAAAGTTCGTCTTTTTACACTGAGGACAAAAGGGAACTGGCAACTGTTCATCAGTCGTCATGTTTAATGTTCTTCGAACTAATTTCATTTATTTGTTCTTCTTCATCATCACTTTCTGTTTCTTCTGCTCCATCAATAGTCTTGTCTATAAGATCATTGAGTTCGTTAACGATTTCTGTAAGACTAAGCCACTCTTCAAAATCCAACGCAATGCCATTCTTGGTAGCGTAAAGCTTATTTTTTTCTTGCTTGTATTTTCTGATATGAACTCTCAACTTGCCTTTGAAATTGTTGACTGAAGCACGATACCCTCTAGGTCCTAGCTTGTACAAAACTTCCATTTATCTCCAGTGCTTATTTGTGAGAGATCCGATCAATGTGGTGGTGGAGCTCTTCGAGCTCACTGCCTTTATAGCCTACTTTAATCTCGTACACAATGAAACTTGTCCGAACACGCCTAACAATCAAACTGCTGAGTCATTTCGAATTTACCGCCATTCATTTGATTATTCACATTATGCTTCATTACATATGTACATTGTATTCTCACTGACTTCCGAACTCGACTTTGCGCTTGCGCGAGCGTCAAAATGACTTCCGGTGTTTCATTAGCGCATGCGCGCTAATATCTATTGTGGGCTTCCTTCAATGCAGATTTATCAACTATTCAAAACAAAAACTAACTTTTCATACACGATGTATAAAAGTAGAACTGCCAGTTCAGGGAGTGGATGGAAATGCAAATTTAGCACAATGTGTGATCGAGCAACTCGAGCTAGCCATATTACGCCGGCCGTTCTGTTGAACTGTGTAAACTTTTTAGAGGCGGTGAAAATGTTTTTTTTTTCACTTTTAAAATTCTGAAAACATGAACAAGCTTATTGTAATCAGATTGCCATGAAAGAATGAATGATTGAATAAATAATTCATTTCATTAAATCCGCTATTAGGTTTACCTAATTTTTATATTACTAGATAATCACTTCGTCACACAGCATTCGTGGGTATAATGCAGGCAACTTCGGGCTGCGCTCTCAGCTGCCTGCATTATACCCACGAATGCTGTGTGCCTCAGTGATTATCTATTAAATCATTTTCACTAAGTCGGCGTGCTTTTCAAAAAGCGCGTTAAAACCCCGTATTTCAATTTATTGAGCTTTACAGTCCTTTCGAATAATGACTTTATTTTTGTTATTTCGGTGTGATTATTACACCTTATTGCAACCCATTACACCTTGTCTTTGTCTTTTCACAGTGGTCTTTCACACGGTTTTTATAAATAAATAATAGTTTTGAGCGGACCTTTCCCTTTTCGGGGGGGGGGGGGGGGGGGGTGGGGAGGGCTGCACGAGCAATTAACCGTGACAATTAATCCAAACAATTAGCAGAGAACTGACATTTATATAAACGTTTGAAGAATTTTTGCATTTTCTGCCCAACTAAGGTAAAATTCTGATTTTGAAAATTAGTAGTTAATTGAGATTTGGGCAAAAAATTAGTAGTCAACTGAGATTTCGGTACCCCCATTAGGAATTCATCTAAGTTATTTTTATTAACTAACGACGTGACAATTCTGCATCAGATTGAGTTTGCTGTGGTGAATTTCGAATCCTATACTTTTTGTCTAAGACTTTTGAGGTGGAATCGTTCGTGTTAACAGTTAGTGTCTTTATATACCGAACTAATAAATTCAATTTTTTAATTTTTGTAAAATTAATTAAGGAAACTTTAGTAAATCATAATTAACCGCTGTCGCTGACAAACCATTAGTCGAAAACTCGTATCCCACATTAGGCTTTCAAAGGAATATCGAACAGTCAAAAATTCTGTATCAAACATCTAGAGTATATTCCTTAACCGATAAAAAGAGTTTTGCTTTCGCGTAATATACGATCGATCGTACGTTGTAGATTTCACGTTTCAGACAGACACTTTAATGTCGACGAGTTGTTGCAACGTGTGCAAAACAACTTACATTCAAATGCAAAATAATACATCCCAAACAGCTAAAACACAAGACAAAAATAGCTCAATATGCCAAGTAAAATTGAAAGTCCGGTTTTAAAACACATTTGATGTTGTGAGGGCTTAGTCCAAAAGAAAGAAGTAGTCAGGCCTAACTAGCATATTTTGATGCAGCTAAAAATAATATATTTAATTAACGACAATTATGTACACTTTGAGATATTTTTTAAAGCTAACAACTCATTTCCCTTAAACTACAATTAGTTTATGTACTGACAGCAAAAATTTGGTTGCATTGCAAACAAATAATCGACCAATTATTAGCTATACAATATCGCTGTTTTTGAGCGAAAAGCAATTTTTATGGAAATTGAACGCTTCGGTACAGAAACAAACCGCGAGTGCACACAAATGTTTTTACATATTTGTGTAGTTTAATGCTAATAGTAACTAACTATGGTAGAACGGTTTGCTAACCAGGTGCCACTTTTGAGAAAATGGAGGTTTAGTTTGGCTATGTAGGCCATGTTGAAAAAAAGAGTTTGACAAAAATTATCCTGGTATTTGTTCATCACATATGATAATAATTCTCCAAAGAAAAAATAAGGGAAATCTATTTTCCGACCCAAAATCCACCGGCTGATTCTTTGGGAGACAGCCATTTAAATTGATGTACTTGTTATGTAATTTATTTAGAAATTGTAACAAAAAAAATGTTTTTTCATGCAAATGCATTTCATCGACAGACTTTTGTGCGCTATCTTCATGCCATGCAGGCATGATGTTTTGAGTGAATCGCGAGCTGTCTTCTACATGCCCGGCATGTAGTTTGCGTGAATCGCGCACTATCTTGTATATGCCCGGCATGTAGTTTGAGTGAATCGCGCGCTATCTTCTACATGCCCGGCATGTAGTTTGAGTGAATTGCGCGCTATCTTGTATATGCCCGACATGTAGTTTGAGTGAATTGCGCGCTATCTTGTATATGCCCGGCATGTAGTTTGAATGAATCGCGCGATATCTTCTGCATGCCGGGCATGTAGTTTGAGTTTGATTTGTTCGTATCCAGTCCTCTCTCCGAAAATTTTATGCTGCCACTACTTGAAATTAGAATGCAAATGGCATGAAATTTAATGTTCCATGCCAATTACTCCTATAAATTAATTGCTTATGGACCAACTGAAGGAGACTTTTGGGCATTATTTTTAGCGGTCCATGCTACTTTATAGTTTACACATTTTTTGTCAGTCATGCTAGAAAAGATAGATAATCGAATGTGAAAATGAAGCCCCATATGAAAATAGCTAACAATCTCGCATGAAATTCCGATAAATCATGCCTCTATCTATTTGTTTGTTGGATTCAGTGCGTTTTTGCGCACCTCGCTAATATTCGTATAACAAATTGCATGAAATTAAACACAAATTCATGCTAAAAATAGCACAAATGCTAAAAACACATCAAAATTTTACTTTCTAACCCGTTAATGGTGATGTGTGCGTTAATGGCCATCAGCATATTTGCACAAACAGTATGATATGCTCCCCTTGAAACTGGTCTGCAGATGGCTTGGGAGCTAACGCCATACTCTGCAATAGTTGTCCGCTTTTCAGATGCACATAAAGATTTCCCATATAAGCAGTGAAACATTTTATCGATTTATTTCTTGCTGAGGACACGATCTTTTTGCACTTTCTAGGCTAGTAGCCATATCACTGATATCATTTATTTAGTCCTCCTCAATACATCTTCACTGGTCAGCACGTCAATTAAATCGTTCACTTTTGAACGGATGTTATCAATAAATGTGTCGGCATACCTTTGAGCGTTCAGAAAAATTGTGTGCTGGAAATCCTCGGGTGGTTGTGAAAAAGCATCATCGATATCAGAAAGAACACTAATTACTTCGTCAATGTCGATAGGTTGTGAAGGAACTGTCTGTTCCTCCTCAAGAAGTTCTGCAATGTCATTATATTTTGTAAACTAAAATGTTTTTGTCAATTAAGGTGTAAATAAAGATGTTGTTGTTGTTGTTGCAGATTCTAATAGTCGTTGATGTCATCCATAAGTAGGAATAAATAAATTAACTTGTTGTGCAACCTCGTTTGTGTGTAAATGTTCTCCCTGTTTACAACATGTAAAATATTCTACCAATTCGCCTTCACAGAAATTGTTGTAGAATTCTAAAACTTGTCTGGGAATAGGAATATTCTTTGCATTGTTAAATCACTTGAGAATCAAATCTTCTTTTGACGTTACCCTTACGCACATTCACGGCCGCAGTGTATGTTAGCACACTGGAGAGACATTCCTTGTGATTTATGAACAGTATTGGCCCACCCAAGTTTCAAAGGAACTTGCGTTCTCTGCTTCACGGTTTCTCTAGTGGCGGATCCAGGATTAAAATAAAAGGAGGTTCCATTTTCGGTTTCACATTTTCTCAGAAAGAGTCGTTCGAGTTTTGAGTAAGAAACGGTACCGCCCGTCACCGCCCGTACTGTAACAAATGTAATGCAGTATGAATGTTGTTATGTAGCGCATTTCAGAAAGTTGTTGTTTGCCTCGAAATGCAACGAAATGCAACGAAATGCAACGAAATGCAACGAAATGCAACAGTTGATTGCCTAACTACTTCCTTTAGCTCAATAATATGTGGCATTACTTTTCCCCATGCACTACATGCTAAGGCATATTCATTAGATGCTGCCACAATGTTTTCCTTATTAAAAATTGAAAATTGAAAAAAGTAACCACAAGGTATTACCTTGATATTTCCTTAAGACAGATTGTTTCCACGTCTTTGAAGGGCAATAAGTACACTAAAGATATGAGCGCTTATCATTGAATTTTCGTCTGTTAACATGCCGGCGGCATCGTTGCTTTTTAACTAGATTAGCGAGAACTTGCGCAGTTCCGCGACCGTCTTTAATTCCTGCAAAGGAATGGATTGTCGCTGCTCCAATATAACTTGGTTTTAACTTGGGGCGGGGGGGTTGAGGACTCAAGGGATAAACGATCGGGGGTTCTTGTCGGAATTTTTCAATGATACCCCTAAAAGATGCCTGACGTTTTTCAAAAGGGCGAGGCTCCGCATATTTTTCATCTCTAAAAGATACTAAAATCAGTAATTTCAAATACCAAAAAGTGAGAATTTCCTAAAATACAAATTCAAATACTTTCGAGTACAACCACAATAGTCATATGACCTACCATCAAGAATTCTTTGTTTATCGTATCGTATATATATTGTTTTTGTCGGACTCTTACGGCAGAGTTGTAAAAAAAATCACATTTATTCCCCAAAATATCATTCGTATTATTTTAGTTGAAATATGAGGGAAATGGGCCTAGTACCAACCCCCACATATCTTTGTTATCATATGTGCCAGTCGTTATGTAGACAAAGTGGTCCCCAACTACCTTGAATATAGTCAGTATGATTTTCTTCCAGACTAAATCAACATAACATCGTTCATGTTAGCACATGAGGCTCGTGTGCCTTTAGACCTACACTACGTTTTACACTAAACTTGCCACGGTAATGTGAAGAAGCTGTACTGCTTGTTGCGGATACACGTCTGGCTGCACAGCGGCAGCAGCATGGAATGATATGGCTGATTGCTCGCCTGAACTTGCTTAACCTCCAGGCATAAAGAAATGGATTAAGGAGTGATTTGAACATGAACAGATAGTAGAAGGCACAAAAGAGATACATCTCTATTGCTTTGTTGTGTTCGCACTCTGGACAGGCATCTATGAACTGATAAAATACAAACCATGGAGTGAGGCAGATAACAAACAAAAGGCAAGCAGCGACAAGAACTACCGTCATTTTACGTTGTCTCTGATACGCCTGCATTGTCGCTCGTCCTGACGAGTCTAGGCTTTCTGATTGCTTTTTATATTTCTTGATTACGAGAAACAGACATACATATATCACCAGAGCAGCAAAAGCAGGTAGGACTGTGTTTAACCCCGTTATTATTGCAACTACATGATGCTTATTGTAGTACATGGTTAGTAAAGTGCGACAACATGTGTAGAAGGTACTGTATAGCCATATGAATACAGTACTGATGTAAGTGCGCCGTGTGGTTATGCGCGATGCATATAGTAACGGTGTTACCACGGCAACGTGTCGGTCATAGCTCAAAGCCAAGACATGTATTATAGATGAGACTATAAAAATCGAGCTAGATATCTCAATTGTAGTTATGGCGTATTGATGAAACGTCATAAACCACCAAATACATAAAGGTTCCAGTACTGCACCTACTAAAAGGTCGGCCAAAGATTGACTAGCTATCAAGAGATTAGATGGTATACGTCGAAGGGTACGTTGGGGATCTTTCACCACTGCTAGTATCACCATTAAATTAGCTATTATGGTAAGTAGTGATGTTATCCCAAGCCCTAACGCCCATAGATGACTGTACTTGAGTTGAGTTTGTTTCCACATCGTGTACTGTGTTTGAGAGTCCTCCATTGACTGTAATAAAACAATAAACTTTGTGACAAAACTAAAAATGGTTCTCTTCGCTTTTGTGTTATCCTTGAAAAATACAAAATGATCAGTAGACTGCAAAACAGCGGTGCTTTGCTAGAAAGCTAACAACTAATGAAGGCAAGACATATATGATCAGTTGTCTTGTTTTTCTTGAAGCGTATCTGGGACCAAGAGACCGGACTAAATATATCCCATTTTATATGTAGTCATTTTAAACGGTTTTGTTGTTCCGCAGCTCTTGTGTAAGATCCAATCTTGCAAATGATTCACCCACTACACCATCTGTTTTTTTTTCTGATTGATTGTACATTGCCTGACAAAATAAATTTAAATCAAGGTGTACAATTGGATGTAATGTCATCGCAATGTGCACAATCACAACGTCGCCCTTTATTCTACTGTTTTTAAGTTGATCCTTATTGTCTCATTCTCCAATCAGCTATTAGCCAATTCGTTTGCAAAATAACTATGTCTACAAAATATGGACATTGTTACAAGTATGTTTATCTTTTATGAACAAACGAAAATACAGCTGAAATAACCTATTATTGTTTCTATATATTTTCATCTCGTTACTATTTAAGAATACATTTTCTTATTCTCCTTCAAAAGTTTCGTTTTTCCGTTTAAACCGAATGCTCTATCATGGATCATCAAATATATCTCTTTCTTTTAAGGATTTCATTTATCTGTTTTAATATTTATTTCTTTAATTCGTTCATCTTAAGCCGCCGTCTTTTTATCAGATATTCTTACCAAATGCATAATATATATTTAAATATATAGTATTATTCTTGAAATCTGGTAGTTGTATAGTATTATTCTTGAAACATGTTACACATATCTATGGTATATTTTTGGCAAAGAATTGAATTGAATTGAATTGAATTGAATTGAATTGAATTGAATTGAATTGAATTGAATTGAATTGAATTGAATTGAATTGAATTGAATTGAATTGAATTGAATTGAAATCTTTGTCATTAATATGAAATAATTCTTTTGTTTTAATTTTTCCTTTTTTAAATGTGAGTTTACATTTTTACTTTCTTCTATTTTGATTAATTTTCATATGGATCTTTGGCAAATGTATGAATTGAATTGAAATGTTTGTCGTAAGTATAAAATAGTTCTTTTGTGTTGATGTTTTCAATTATTCCTTTTTTAGTGAGTGTTATTTTTTTCTATTTAGATTAATTTTCACATAGTTAAAAAATCAAACACATCGATGTCTATCGGCTTTCATTTTGAAGATTTGTTTATACCAAATGTCAACATTTGAGCACACCATATGGGCCCTCTATTCTTTCAATTCAAGATTGCGACAGGCTGTGTTTTTCTTCGTTGTTGATTAGATTTGAAACTATACTTTAATTTCAGTGCTTTGCGGTAAATTGAAGGTAGCTGAGAGAGAGTATGGCAGCTAGCTTGTGCAGGACATCGTGCAGACGCGGATCCAGGATTGGGGCATGGGGGCAGGTGCACACACTTTTGATTTATGTTTAAAGATAATTCTTTTAATTTTTGATTGATAATCAGTAATTTTTTAGTTGTGCACCCCCTTTCAAAATTTTCTTTGCAGATCTCAAACCTGATCGTGCATGCATTACCAGTAGATCACGAATGTATGTTTGACACAATGATCTTGAACTCAATACTTATAATAGTTATTAACTATTTTGCGAACACAGTTTTTGTCCTCCTTACCATTGTCTAATGTTTCCATAATAGCTATTCCCAGTAAATGCTGTACAAAAGTTTCGCTACAATTAGTTTCTTCATTTTTTGCGTTATGAATAGAATTCTTGTGTTGTGCGTCACGTCATAGCCTCTATGTTGGATAATGATAGCCAAACATGCCTCATTTATTTCGTTTGTTCATCCAACATGGCGGCAACAGCTTTGTTTTTTTTGTTTGTTTTTGTTTTCATTTCTTAAGGGATTCTTGGTCATGTGGTTGCAACCCAAGAATTAAAAAATACCGACAATTCTATATTTGACCTTTTACTTTTACTTTAAAGCTCTGGTTTTTTAACGGTTTTAGACTTGAATGGTATACTAGCTATATTATCATTTTGGCTTTTTCCACGTTAAGCTTTTAGCGCTATTCGCGCATCTTCCGGGCAAAAATGGAAATATTATATTTACGATTGGTTCCGTATTTACAATTTTTATGAAGACGTTTTTACAAATCAACGAATGGAACAACTAGAAGGATGCGAAAGTAATATCAAAGTAAACGGAATTACATGTGCACATACTGCTATGCTACTCTTCTACATAATTTTGATTAATTCTCCGAAGACTTCAAATGTTTTTGCAATGAGGTGTAAGAAGTATCCTGCGTTCTAAAACAGGAAGTTTTTGTCGGGCTCACGTCAAACTGAACAAGAAAATAGCAAACAACTTGACCAAATAAACCAACACAGCTATCATTGTGATTGCAACTCTGTAACTAAGAATGTCGAGGTTATTAAATAACATCTTTGGTGCTATCAGTGATGTCTGGTCGGTATTTGGTCTGAATAATAGTTCATTGCAACCCGCTGTATGGCAACACACCTTATTCGCTTCCATGTTTATTTTCCCATTTCAGACCATGTGATGTCACTCTTGGGAAATGATTCTTTCAGGTGTAAATATTGCAACACATTGTTCATAAAAGAACCATTCCCTAGAGAGTGTCACGTGGTCTGAAATGGGTAATTTACATACGAAGCCGAAAAGGTCTATTGCAGTCCCTCAATACGTAACACTTGATAACCGTCTCATTTTCAGTGCAGATTTCAGCACAGTGTTTTTAAAAAGTAATGTGAATCTAATGTAAATATGATCGATATGTTTGGAAAGAGTCTCCTTTTTTTCTGAAGCGCTAGATATAATAAACAATGTTTGGTCCAAATATCCAGACTGAACGCAGAATATAACTACTTAATTGTTTTCTCTCTGTGTTTTGGCGCGCAAAACGAAAGGGCTGGGTAATGCACAGAGACCATGGCCCAAAGAACAAACTTAGCCTTACTCTGGCTGTATTATTCCTTGGGATGTTTTGGCTTGTGGCTACGAAATTATGCAATTTAGCTTTCGGATACCACAAGAAGTACTCCATTTTTTTTTATGTTTTATATAAACTCCCTGAATCGAAAAAGTCTACAGAGTTAGACGAAACGCGTCGAAGAAATAATATTAGTTTGTAATCAATTTCTGCATCAATAGTGCTGCTAACAGGTTTGTATAACTCAATTGGTAGAGCATCGGACTTTAGTGCAGGAGGTCACGGGCTCGCTAATCTACGTCAAGTTAAGTCCTTGTTATTTTGGTCAAACAAGTTGAAAATTCAACACAAAGATTGCATAACTGCCGAACGAGCGAAATTATCGCCACATATTACGTTCTAACTCGTGATATTCTGCTCCAACATGGGAGATCTCACAGGATTTGAAGCTCCTAGGATGGATTGGTCGCATGGACCTGACTTATTCAACAGATTCAAGTGTTTTAAACACAAATGCGAACTGATGTTTAAGAGGGTATGTCGGAAAATATCAAACATGGAATGGCGACAAGGGCTTTTTTCATACTTTGCCGGTTTGTACTCTATTATATGACTATCAACGTGGTGTACTTTGTTTGTGGAAGTTCGCTTTATTTTTCGAGAAATTTTGATTTTCGTCAACACTGGTCATTTTGCTTGTTTTCGGAAAAAATATTCACAGGCCTACTCTGGGACCTAAAGTCGCCAAAATTTTGTGCGACTTGAGGCGATTATAGGCGATTTTAGCAAAATTTGCCAAAAAGTCCTCTAATTTAAATGCGATTTTAGGCAAATTTGTGCGATTATAGGCAATTTTGAGCGATTTTAGGCAACTTTGAGCGATTATAGGCGACTTTGGGACAAATTTTTCAAATATTGTTTGTGCGTGTGCTTACTTTTTTTACAGGTATAGTACAATAAAGCCAATCCATGATAATAATCATGTCTTAATGTGAATATTAGGCTATTCAAGTATATCACTGACACACAAGTATCATTAAGTGAACAAAATATTTTGAATTTACATCAAAGTGAGCAACCACATCTGGCTTGTAGATTTTGTAAATTGTAAACATTAGTTTGCTGTATGTTAATATACAGAAAGCTACTAATGCTGCTCATTGTTTTTCATTTAATGCATTTAAAATGGAGAATAATGATGCTAAGAAGTACAACTGGAGCCGGTTGAATAAGGGGGAAAAGCGCTATCCACAGATAAATCCTTATACAATGATTAAAATCTATAACAATAAACAATACAGTGGATAGGTCTTATCTGATAGATAACTTTGTCCACCTTTCGTACAACTGCCCCCACGTTGTCTTGCATATTGATAATAATTATTCATTAGCTTAAAATATAAAAACAAAACAACTGCAAACAAATAGATATAGAGCTTATTTATTCATGCACTAAAAGAAATTTCAGTAAAAAAGTTTGAATAAATTTTTCCTAATTATTTCATGATTTCATGAATTGACACAATTGGTTTAAAATACGAAAATCACAAACTTGAAAAGAAAGTGCATAAATACAAGTTATTTGATTGTTTGCAATAATTATTTCAGTATATAAGCATATTACCAAATCATCTGCAGAGGAACTTCCTATCCTGATTGCTTTTCAACTGAACAGACGATCAAACTTTGATCTTTGTAAACTTTTCGTTGATAACTTTCTTGCTAGCATGACGAATAATTCCTCGAAAATTTGGAAGTAAACACAAACTTTCAATTTCTTTGTATAATCGGTAGTCCTTCACAGGAACCCATACAATTTGAACTTCTCCTTCCTTCAAGAGACAAAAAACGCCAATATACTTTGAACTATTTCGGAAAATTTCCCTTCATTCGATTGTATTCTCTTTAGCAACTGCATCAAACTTAAAACGATCCCAAGGTTTGTTCGCCATTTTGTTTTACCCGTCATGCATTACGACACAGGGTTATTTTTGTGGTTGACAAATGCAATATTTTTGGAATTCCTATGGTCTCAAATAGACTGGGACCAGTCCACAAGAAGTGTTTTTCAAAATGGCGGACTTGGCTACTACTAGCAAAAATGTTAGCTATTGATCGGAGTGTAGACATCATTTTGCTGCATCCACTTTTCCATAAAAGAAAGAAAAAAATATTGGAATGAATCTGTGAACAGGAGATATTATTTTTTACGATATTGACTAACTTCAGTCATTCACTTCAGCTTGCATTGGATTATAGCTGAACAAAGTCCATGGATCGGTGATTTTTTTTTTGAAAGTTTTATTGATGCATTTTGATTGGTATCGAAACGATTTGTATTTTCAGATAGTTTTAAATTTATCATTGGTTGAAATGCTCTCAGATCTTCAATGCACCCTTATCAAAATTCATAAAAAATACTGGCTCACAGTCCAAGTTAAACGCTTTAGCCTTATCTAGATCTTAAAATTCTAAAAATAATGAATGAGTGTTATAACTGGGATTGTTTTCTAATAACTTGGAAAAAGTCCAACCAAAATCATGGTTTCTAAACTAGTCGAGTTAAGAAAATGTTTAACTATATCGACAAATAAGGTGTTTTTTTCTTCTTGGATAGTATAGTTGCGAAAAAAAACTTTAACTGAGGACCTAAGAAAAACTCTTACATTAAGAAATAATCCAGTTTAAAAGTGTTTATTAATATTTAAATCTGAATAAAATTCATTAAAATAATGGCAATTTTAATTAAGGATTTTTTTTGTAAAAACTCTCTCAGTTCTACCAAGATAATGTCAAACACTTCTTAGTAAAAAATGTAATTATGAAATGTAATATCAAAATACAATGTATGTAGCATATATTTGCTTGTGTCAATTTTAAACAATTTTGGCTCTTTTCTGTTTTGTTTGTAAGGTGTTATTAGTACTGAGGTATCAAGATACTTCAGTAAACAAATAAATAAACTTTTAATTACTAATATAACTACTTGCCCTTATGATCAAATAGATAACCATAGATACATTATATAGAAAATTCCTTTAAATATCAAACTTTAATATTAAGCTGAAATTGGTAAATGATCTATTAATTTTAAACAAATGTGAATAAAAGGTATATAGTTCTGTAATAGGTCTAAACTTGGATATATGATTAAAAAAAAGGAAAACAAGAGAACAACAAAAAATAATAAGATTAATAAAAATGTTAAATATATCTAAAAGTAATTTTATTGCCTATGGAATTATTAAATTTAAAATCGTCAACAATGTTTATGTTTTTGAAAGGAGTTCAAGTAAATGCTATTTTTGACTTCTATGCCTGGTGTGGCTTCCATTGACTTATTGTGGCTAGAGGTAGTTTTAGGCGGCTTGAAGCAGGTTAAGGCATCCCAAGGTGGCTTGCTGGCCCAGAATAGGCCTTTAATTGTTTATGTCATAATAAGTAATTTGGCTACATAAATTTAACCTTCCTGGGTAATTTCTGTTCAGGACAAACAGATTTCGAGAGTAAATCCGCTGTTCATTTAAGGCAATTTTGCCAAACTATAGGCGACTATGAGCGATTTTAGGCGATTTTGTGCGACTTTAGCCGACTTTAGGTCCCGGAGTAGGCTATTCGTCTCTAACAACAGACTTTTATGACTTTTCGATATTTTTGATATTATCATCTAATTGCATGTTATTTCGACTATATTATGTTTCAATTTGGAAGGGGTTTAAGAAATAGGAATTATTTTGTGAATTTTTAAGTAATGCACAATTTTTACTGTCGAAAAAGTACAAGTTAAAAACTCGTCATTTAAACGATGTGGGATATGACAAAATGTATCAAGCTTTTAAGATTCACAAAGGCGAAACAATAGGTTCTATTTTGATATAACATTTTGCTTGTGTATTTTTATCTTTCAAAAGGAACTGGATCCTCATTAGAGGGTCTGAAAGGAGTTACAGGCATTGCTGACGACAACTTTGTGTACGGCAGAACAGAGAAGGAACATGATGATAACTTGATCAAATTGATGAACCGCGCAAGAGAAAAGGGTATCAAGTTCAACAAGGACAAAGTGCAACTGAAGTGCAAAGAAGTAAGTTTCTTTGGCCACACCTGGACGCCTGAGGGTATCAAACCAGACACAAAGAAAGTATCAGCTATAATGAGCATGCAGCCACCGAGCAACGTCAAGGACCTGCAAAGCTTCTTAGGCCTTGTTAACTACTTGACAAGGTACTCAGTTCGTCTAGCCACAATAACGGCACCCTTACGCGAACTGACCAAAGGAAACACAGCTTTTGTCTGGAGTACAGAACATGACAAGGCATTCGAAGATGTCAAGAAAGAAATTGCTTCAGCACCTGTACTTCGTTACCTCGACAAGAATGCTGAAACAACTGTCCAAACTGATGCTTAACAGAAGGGTATAGGCGCAGTTCTACTGCAAAACGGCCAACCAGTTTGTTATGCGTCTAAGGCACTTACGGATACGGAGTGCTACAGTAACATTGAACGAGAGACACTAGGCGTTGTTTGGGGTCTAGAACAATTCCACTACTTCATATACGGAAAGAACTGTACCGTCGAAACAGAAAACAAGACTCTTGAGTCAATCTTCAAAAAGAAACTAACCAGCTGCCCGCCGAGACTACAACGACTAGTACTCCGTGTATTAAAGTATGACGCCACAGTCACATATGTGAAAGGAGCAAATGTACCGATTGCCGATGCTCTTTCACGGATTACGCCACAGAAAGAACCAACTGTTGGAGAATCACCAAGGATCGATGTGCATTGCATTACCAGAAGCCTGCCTGCTTCGCCAACAAGGCAGCATATCAGAGACGAGACAGCGAGAGACTCGACAATGTCACTACTCAAGGAGACGGCGTTCAAGGGATGGCCAAATCGAAGAATGAATGTCCCACAGTGTTACAGGAGTACTGGAACTTTAGAGAAGAGATAACTATCGAAGATGGACTGCTGCTAAAGCAAGACCGCATTATTGTCCCACCGAAACTACGGGCTTGAGCGCCCTACATCAAGGCCACCTAGGCATTGAGAAGTGTCTCCTCAGAGCCAGGACGTGCATGTTTTGGCCTGGAATCACTAAGGATATAACAGTACACGTCTTGTCGAACACTGTGATCCATGTCAGAAATACCAAAGATAGATTCAGAAGGAACCAATCCTACAGCCAGATGTGTCAACTCGACCGTGGGAAATACTGAGTTCAGACTTGTTTGAATTCAGGGGTAAACAGTACTTATTAACAATGTAAATATATATAATCATTAATAATTTTCTTTTCAAGTGTTACGTGACCTTTTGTTTGATTGTTTCTGTTTTGTTAGGGCCGTAAAGAAGAATACAAAATGTTTTTTTTTTTGTAATTACGTTACCCTCTTTAAATAAAGTTGATTGTATTGTATTGTATTGTATTGTATTGTATTGTACTTGTTACTAGCTGACCAGTACAGTAGTTTCCAGTAATACGCCAACTCAACAGTACTACCTCAGCTGACATCATCACCCATCTTAAAAGAGCATATTTTCAGAGTATGGAATACCTTTGCGCCTTGTTACCGACAACGGTCCACAATACTCCTGCAAAGAGTTCAAAGCATTTACTACCTCGTACGGTATCGACCACGTCACAAGCTCACCATTGTACACACAGTCAAATGGATATTCTGAACGAGTGGTTTAAACAGTTATAGAATATTTTAAAGAAATGTCACGAGCGAGGAGAAGATCACCTGCCAAGCTTCTCAACAACCGGAAGAACAAAACCACCTTGCCAACATGGCAAAGAGCATTCCACAACACGAACGACAGAGATCACATCAGAGAAAGTTTACTTAACCGACAAAAGCAGCAAGGTAGATACTACAACCTATCTGCCCGAGCGCCACAAGAGCCTCTACAAGATGGTCAACAAGTACACATGTATGATCACAAAGCGAAGACGTGGGAGCTGGCTGTGGTTCAGCAACAGGCTAAAGAACCACGATCATACCTTGTGAGGAGAACCGACAATGAAACTGTCTACCGCAGAACCAGATCCGACCTGAGGCCCACCGCAACAACAGCAGAACCACCAGCTGTCAATCAGCCCACACAACCAACTACCAATAGCACAAGTGAACATTCAAATTATGTAACAAGATATGGACGTGTTGTAAAGCCTACGGTGAAGCTTCACTTTTAATTCTCCAAAGAGAGGGGGATGTAACATTATATGCATAATTACTTAGTTTTGTTTCTGTTAATAATAATAATAATAATAATAATGAGTCTTTATTATAAATCATAAGAAAAAGATACATTTCCTACGTTACATTACAATCTTGTTCTAAATTCTAATGCTCTATATACTAAATAATATTATAATTAAGCTAATCTAGTGATAAAAACTAATTTATTGATAAATCTATGGTTAAATGCTAATACTATATATTCTAAGTGATATTATAATTATACCCTAAGCTAAAGCTAAATAATGTTATAGTTATAAGTTAATCTATTAATAAAAGTATTTTGAAATCTTGCTGTACGGACCTTAGGTTTTGTTAAAGAAGTGCGTCTTAAATTATATTTAGTTGTTTTGATCTTAGGGAGATACCCATTCAGTGGGTGCGTATCTGATGTTAATGCCTTCTTATATAAGTTAATGTCTAGAATTTCTAAAATATTATGTATATTTAACCTATGCGATATGTATTTACGTTTAAAGCACCTATCAAGGAATGCTTGTACTGTAGTTAATTCTGCAGAAGCAGCTGCGTAAACTGATAAACCATAAGTAACAACAGGTAAAACTAAGCTATTGAAAAGATGGTCGATTTCTTTTTGATTATATCCTTCCTTCCTTAGACATCTCAGGATGTGTAAACATTTGTTTGACTTGGCTAACTTATTCTTTACATGTATAGTGAATCTACAGTTCCCCTCAAACTCAAGACCGAGTATCGTAACATTATTGCACTTAGGTATACCGGCTATACTGCTGAAAGAGTTTTTGTCCACGCCTTTCTTATTATAAACAAGCTCTTTACACTTGCTGGGATTACATGACATACCATTTTTGTCAGTCCAAGTTAAAAACTGATTAACAATACTGGTTGATTGATCACTATTATTGTATACTGGTGATATTAAAGTAGAGTCGTCTGCGTATTTAAATATACAAGATTCGTTCTTATACTTGATGTCTAAATCATTGAGAAAAATTAAGAAAAGATATGGTCCGCTGACACTCCCTTGAACAGTTCCTTTATTGATAGCTTTCCATTCACAGATTACTCCATTCCACACAACTCGCTGTTGTCTTCCATTTAAGAATTCTAGATACCAGTTGACCAAGTAGCTGTTCAGACCAAAAGCTTTGAGCTTCCTTGCAAGCAGTTCGTGTTTAACAGAGTCAAAAGCTTTGCTAAAATCCATAGCGAATAAGCGGACAGCAGTGCAGTCTGGATTATCAAGGTGTTTATATACGTTATGTTGGATTGATAACAAAGCATTGACACAATTACCTCCTTGTCGATATGCAAATTGATTACTGCTGAGTCTTTCTTCCACGATATCTTTTACATAATGTTGGTATACCATTCTTTCAAATGCTCTTGCAATAACAGGTGTTACACTTATTCCCCGATAATCGTTGTTACTTTTCGGAATATCCGTTTTTGGAAGAGGAGTGATGTTAGCCCTTTTCCAGGAGTTTGGCCAGGTTTGTGTTGACAAGGATAAGCTCCAGATAGCTGCAACGACTGGAGCTAGGATTTCTGCGTGTTCTTTTAAAAGCCAGGAAGGAATGGAATCAGGGCCAGTAGAGGTCTTGTTCAAACTAGACAAACATTTCCATACTTGCCAGTCCGTAACTATAGGTGGTGCCAGGTTGTCAGTAAGCTGCTTGCATGGTTGTACGTAAGACCCATCGGTACATAAGTTGCTGAAATGTTCGTTCAAATCACAGAGGTCGTTGTTATCAAGCGACACACTTGCTGTAGAGCGACGTCTATGAGACGTGGAGTCAACGTGCTGCCACCAATTGCGACTGCCTACTTTCTTTGGTCTAACACGTCGATTTTCAGATATCACTTCTCGAATACGCTCATCAATTACCTTCCGTCGATCTAGGTTGTTACGGGGTATTCTTGACTTTTCTTGTAGCAGTAATTTCAATAGTGGTGACATCCACGGAGGGTCACGTGATGACATACTGACCGTTCGTATCGGCATACACTTATCCATTAGACTCAAGATCTTGCTTTCAAATTTATCTACCGCAGTGTTGATATCTGCTGCTGACATGATGTCATCCCAGTTCTCATTATTCATTGCCACATATAGCTCTTGCTTGCGATGTTCCCTTAAATCTCTGATCTTTACTTTACGTCGAATAGGTTTAAGTTTTGTTCCAGCGGGTAGCACAACACCTTTATGATCGGTTCTCATCAGTAGCTGGATTGGATAACTCTTTTCAAACAGGTCCTCGCGGTTAGTGAGACAGTTATCTAGACAAGAATTGCCTCTTGTGGGGAAATCGACCAAAGGTTTCATTCCAGACATGCTCTCCAATCTAGATAAATTTAATTTGTTCAAGTCTCCACCCAAAACGATTACGGTATTGGGATCCAAATCCAACTCATTATCTAGTAGCTCGGTAATATATGCTAACAGGTCTAGTTCGTTGTAATTAAATTTAGGTGGATGATAAATTCCACAGACGATCATTTTATGTCCTGATGGTAAGGTTGTTTTCAAGCTGATCAGTTCATACAGAGTTGAACGATAAACACTTTCAATCTTGATATTATTCCTGATGTAAATGGCAATACCGCCCTTACTACGCAGATCGTTCGCAGACCAGTTCCTGTCTCTTCTGTAAATAGTGTAATTAGAGATGTTTACAACAGCATCTGGAATGTCTGGTTTAAGATGCGTCTCTGACACCACACACACATCGATATCATAATTGTGTAAGTCAGTTTCGAGAGCAACAGGGGCTCGCACACTATTTTTTGTTTTTGTGAGGCTGCAGATGTTTGTAAATAAAAATTTAGGCACTGCAAAAACTGAGTTGGACGGCGCTATTGTTGGTAGGCTTTCAGGCGTGTTTTCTACTGTAGTTGTTGTTGTAGCTGAAGTGTTAACTTGAATATTTATTAAGTTATGTAAATTTACTTGCTTTCGTTCTGAATGATTTGAGGCAAAATTGTTGAAATCGGTTCTTGAGGAGATTCTTGGTTGTATTCGATGTATCAGTGATGTAGCTGGACGCCTTTTACACCCACGAAAACTCTTTAACAGTCCTATAGATCGTAGAATATTCCATGTTTCTGGATTAAGAGGTTGAATTGTATGATCAATTTGGCGGCAAATTTGATTTGTTTGACCAACTCCATCGAACTCAGGAATCTTCCACCAGAAACGCAGCTTCATGAGTGAAGATCGTGAATATCTCAGCATAATTCTTTAGATAAACTTCTTAGATTGATATATTGTAAATAATTCTGCCCGTACAACGACAAAATGCCATAGAAAATTGAAATAAATTTAGAGCTCAATTAGGGGCAACCACGTCTAAGGTGCTCATTACAAAATACTGACATGATTACGTAATGAACTTCTAGCAATAGACACGTGATTGAAATGTAACACATATAGCTTGACCTTGAGCACGTTTGATATATAGTATAGTCTTACAACAAGCACCATTGCAGTGAATCAATTGAGTAACAATAAATCAAGATTCCACCCTACGAGAGTACCTCATTTTACAACGTCCTCTCGGATAACCACGTTAAATCGAAGGTCCCGTCTACTCTATACTCTAGTCCAGTTGTGGACGTTAAAGAATCAATGAGGACGCAGGTACGACCATCCTCAGTCTCTGTACTTACTAACATCGGGGGCACTAATCACTAACACACACTCATGATGTTTGTAAACTGCATAATAGCAGTCCGTTAAAGTCTCCCAAAGGGCCAGATTGAAAAAAACCAATAGTGAAACCCCTCTATACCGGACTCTACTGGGACCAAATAAAATGTCCGGTTTAGAGGGGATTCCGGTTTTTTGAGGTTTTTGCATAATCATTGAAATACACACTGTAAATTAAAGGCACAATCATTTTTGCATTTGAGTATCGCTATATCAATAAAGTAAACATGTTATATTCATTTACATTTTCGTTGTCAACTTTGGCACTTTTTCCTAAGATTTGAAATGCTTTGACAAAATAAGACAATTTCAGATGATCAAGTCAGCAATTTTGTCCGGACTAGCGGGGTAAATTCTATTGTTAAATATCGTTTTGAAGAGAAATTATTGTCCGGTTTCCGGAATAGAGGGGTTCCGGTTTACTGAGGTTCATTTTACAAAAGATATATAGGGAAAATTTCCGGACCAAAAACATTGTCCGGTATGGAGAGAATTCCGGTAAACTGAGGGTCCGGTATAGAGGGGTTTCACTGTATGCTTTATCTGTCACCCACAATGATAAATACATATATACAAAAAATGAAAATTGAAACAAAAAAATTAAATGAAAAACAACATAATTAAAAAATTAACAAAATAATATAATTAAAATATAACTGAATTAATGATACGCGCCTAGCTTCAGAAAAAAACCATTTACGACCCTCGAAATGGTACCCTTCACCCTCGACCAAACGGGAGTATTATTTTGAAAATGATGTCATTTGTATAGATGTCTAAGCTAAAAATAAACAAATAAGATAAGCAAACAAACAAGCAAACTATTTAACACAAAATCTACATATCAATTTTAAAAAATCGCGCTGGCCAACAGTCAATATTGTTCAATAGCAAAATTCAAACCCCTGTATTTATTCCATATGAAGGAAGTTTCCATTTCCACCTTAAAAATCATATCTTTTATTTTCTTATCTTTTGTCCGGCATCCTAAAAGCAAAGCTAATTATCGCAGGGTTTCCCTTGCTCCGCCCAAGTATAAATGTCTGAATAAAGTTGTTTTTAGACGCATATATTTGACGGGGTTGTCGACTTAGCTCAATACGACGTCCAAATCCATGCTTATTGGTCAATCCAGAGAACAGAGCGTTTTGACTGTAAAAAAAGCAAGAATATTGAGAGAAAACCGCCTCTGTTGTCGCCATTTTGTTGTTTGAAGTTTTTGATACAAAACTACCTTACACACGCCATGGCATTTCCTTCCAAGGTTTTTGTTATAAGCGTATGCACCCAGGCCGATACAGAGCATTTCATAAATCAAAATTTCCATTTTTTCACAATATGAAAGTATCCTCATGTGCGAAGAATGCGATCTGATTCCGGCTGTAGATTGTCTTCAGAGTCAAAGGAGGTGAGCGCGCCTTGCATTAAAGGATTTTAATTGACATAGCCTCATGAGTAGTGAGATTGTATGGCGATTGATGAGTGTTAAAACATGAGTGATATAACGCGATCTGCGAGTTTATTAGACTGCTTCAAACCCTTATACATCCAAAAATTTTAAATAAAATGGTAAAAAATAAGCAGTTATAAACTGACTAGTTTCCCTTCTGATCATGCACATAATTTCTGATGTGTGTCGAATGTGCTTCCCACATTTCCCTTTCGGGAACTCAATAAGGGACTGGGGTCGAGATAAAATTTTACTCAAATTAAGATATCAACCCCCAAACCATTTTTAGTATTATCACCAAGTTTCAGCGTGTACGGATGAATATGTACTGAGTTGCAATTTTTTAAAAGTCGCAAAAACAAAGAATACATGGGGTTTGAAGACAGAGTCCCTAAAGTGTTCCCCAAAACCATACATTCTCCCAAGATTTCTTTAAAACCTAAAAATCAGTCAGTATTTATTTAAACTTTCCGAAACTTGGTAATTTTAGTGTGATCTTTCATGTGGTAAGATTTGTTTTTTGATGAGATGGATATTTCTAAATTCGTCTCCAGTCACTTTTTGAATTCCGATTGGACTATGGTCCTGGAGAGTTCAAGTGCAACCACCTTTCTTACTTAAGGTAGTTCGGGACTTGCTACTGCGCATCCTGCTCGCGCACGTGAAATCAAATAAAATTTCTCTTGCGATTAAAAAGAAATTTTTTTGTTACAGCCAAAATATGGTCATTCTTCAACTTTTTGTTAAAAAATAATATCATACGGGCCTCAAAAGCTACTAGTGTCCATTCCCACGCGTCCAAAACATTGAAATCATCTTATTTTCCGCGCGTTTTTTGCTTATAGCTCCAAAATTAGCACGGTAACACCCAATTCTTTTTCAACTTTTATATTTGGCATAAACCCAGCTTTAAAATTTTGAAATAAAAAATATATGGTCTTCGAGACTAAAACATGGTAATTTTGACTTTTTTGTGGTAAAGTGTACAAAAAATTAATGAAGCTCTTCATTTAAATATCCGTAAAATATCTCAGTCGATGTCTTTTCCAACGAGTAAACTCATGAGAACTATAGCAAAGTGAGCATTTTGTCACTCTTATAGCAGATTTGTGAAAAACTTTCAAATTTGTTCGCACGAATATAATTTTCAACAAATTTGATGTTACTTCTTTTAGTTGAAATGGGACAAAAATGGGCCTATTACTACCCCCCACAGTTCCAAAACAACCACGGGGATCCCTATTTTTTATTTCATTTCTGTTTTTTATATGTGTCAGTCCTTATTTAGAAAAAGTTTTAGAAAATTCTATCGGCGGGAAGTATGGATCCCGAACTACCTTAACAGGTTCAATTCCTTAGACCATTTTGCATTTTACTCACATGATTGAACAGATGTTGCTTCGTACCATACAAAGTACTTCAATACAACTATGCTTTATGAGCTATAAAACCTCATGAACGTGAACAAAAAGGGGCAATGGATTGGACTAGATGCTTATGAATTGTAAACAGTACTTTTAAAAACTCAGGAAGTTACGTGCCCATTGAGCGATTCACCTATTTAATACCCGTCACGGGTATTGATTTGCTTTGAAAATCACTCAATAACTATTCATAGCGGAGCACCATAATTAAGAAAATATAACCATCGAGGTGAATTTTCGTCGACCGACACAGGAAGCCCGCGTGTCCGCAATACGTCCGGTTCCCGTCCGTGTTCATCGATGCATCGCGCGCGAAAACGCTGACCGGTTTTATTGGAAGCCAAAACAATCCATTTCTTGCACTGCAAAATTTGCTAGTGTAAGCGGGCCTTTATGATGTACAAAGATTTTGAAATGAAAATACTTAGAACAAAACACACAGGACTGTTTTTAGCCTTTACTGGGAGCTTTATGTGGTAAATCTCCACGACTGATTTTCTGAGTTGACAATAAACATCAAAAAAGTTCTCACTATACCTTTTGCTGTTCATTAACCGCACTAAAACATTCATACAAAGGAAAAGGCATTGTCCTCAGCATGAAGAGGCACTGAATAATGCGAGCAAACAGACAATCAGAGCCATGGAAGTGTTTTGAATAGAACAATTCAGAAGTTCAGAAGACTTCGGAACATTCATTAATGCCAACGGGTTATCAATAAACATACATCTTATAATCATATGACATTGATATTGATACTGACAATACACTAACGTATATTTATTGTTATTCGAATATTTCAATGCGGTTGGTTAACAGCGAAAGTTTTATAGCATGGTATTGTTAACGATCTCCAACGATAATTATTAATCATTTAATACAGAAGGGCATTATTAAAACTTCAAACTACCACTAAATCAATGGTAGTGCATGGAGTTAAAAGCAAGAAGAACATGCATATGTCTAGTCTAGACTGTGGACCAAATGCACTCAATCCGATAAACGTCCACCAAACACCACGGGCCATGTGGGAACATAAGGCCTGGATACAATGCCTGACCATCATCTTTTGGGTGTTCAGGAACTTGTTGTGCGGTGCACACAAGAGATGTTGGAAGCGCTAGTTTTGGAATTCAACGTTTTCTAGAAAACAAACAAAAAGATAAACACGTCAACAAACAAAATTATGGACAAATTGATGAACCAATTAGTCAATGAGTAAATAAACAAAAAAACAACTGAATAAATCAATAAATGAATGAATGAATCAATAAATGAATGACTGAATAAATGAATCAATAAATGAATGAATGAATAAATGAATGAATAAATGAATGACTGAATAAATGAACAAGTGAATGAATGAATGATAAATAAATGTTTAGTGAATTTTTCTCATTCTCAGCTTTCCAAACAATGTTTGTCTTGGGGTGTTCATCAAAATATTGATGATGTTTAACATGTTTGTCGGGACCATAGCTCAGATTGTTCCTGGGAATTTGAACCAAGTTCCTTCAGTTTTGGCTGTAGAGATCGAATGCTAAATTGCTGTCACGCAACTTTGTCACACATAAATACGATTCGAAATTATCCCTAATTGATTTAAGGTAATTCCGTAGTAATAGAACTAGCCATAGAATTTTGATAAAACTTTCTGCGGTACAACATTTTGAGTTCTTCATCAAAAATATGAAATAAAAAAATGGGGTCACCGTATTGGATTTTGCGAGAAGATTTTTTGAAGTATACCCACTTTTGTCAATTTAGCGTCTAACATTCGAAAATGGGCATCATACATAAAAGTATCCCTTGACTGAGCTTGGTCACAATCAAATATGTTGAATGTGCTTAAATGTGCTCCTTATACATTGGGCTATCGATGTAAGGCAAAAGATTTGCACTGAAATTCAACAGCGAAGAGAAATAAAGCAAAAATTAACAAAATGTATGAATTTTTACGGGCCTCATTAACGCTTTGAACGAAACACTTTTTGAAATATTGAAAAATCTAGCCATAGAATTTTGTCATCGATCACATATGTTTAAAAAAAACATGATTTCAAATGATATTATGAAATAAAAAAGATAGGTGCCCGTATTGGTTTGCGAGATATTTTGATAAATATTCTCAAATTTCAATAATATCAAGGATTTTCCGACAGCGGAATGGGGCGAGTTTAAAGAAATTCGTATTTTTTCGCTTGAAAATGTGAAAACTGTTCGTATTTTTACGTTAAAGTGTTTCTCAGACATAGTTCTGTATCTATTGATGATAAGAAATGTAAAACTCCAAAATTCGAAATATGCGCAGAACTGTGCGCAGTGCAAAACTACAGAATTACCTTAAGTTTGATTGGAATGAGTCAACATTGTTCATCGTATGGTTATTATAATTTACATGACAGTTTTGTTTGCATTTGATATCCATTTTTCAATGTACCAATGTTCTTCACCAAAACGGCGGCTCAATACATTCTTACTAAAAATTTCGAAAATTGATATCTTTGCAACAACAACTTTTTGTGACTTCAAATCTTGAAGAAATTATTGTTTTCCGTATGTTTTGATATGAGACTATTCAAATTCTAATCAAATTCTTAATTTGGGATAATTTTTTTTCCGTGGATGTCAATGCAGCCCACCTATACGACCAAGTTATTCGACGCGAAACTTACTTTTTGAAGAAGACTGTCCGAGCATTTATCCCAACCCAGAAGCTGCTGGCGAGGAAAAACGCGGGATCTGAGTGTGAAATTAAGTGATATGCAAACCGAATATCGCTCAATGCTCATGTTGCATATATGATGTGAAATCATTTCCGCTAGAAACGCACCAGGGACAAAAAAAAAAAAAAAAACCAAAAAAACTCGGCTTTCTTCAAAACGCAAAAATTATGAAAGAGTTATAAGCACTTTAACAGAAGGCAATAATTAATTCCTTGCTACAGACTGTACTAAACGTAGAACTGTGGTCAGTGGTATTATGTGGTCACACATTAATGACTCGTGGATTTGAACTTTCAAGAGTAAACAATACCTGTAAGATACCCTACCTTGTCATATTGGGAAATAATCCATCTACAGTCGGGTCAGGACAACCATTGTATTGTGGAGGACGTTGCTGTTGCTGTTTTCGGTTTCTTTGATACGATGTTCGACTTGAAAGCTCTCCGCCTTGGCGCTGCTGAGAAATGATTTCTAGAAACAAAATAGCAAATATGTAAAGTACAGTCTACTGACGTCCACAACTGATGGCTTTCACAAGACACCCACTAGTAAGGTTTAATCGACATGAACTCTGATGTGTGTGCATATCCCGCCTGTGACTCAATCTAAGATATTAACAGGGTAGCTCAGTTGGGAGAGCGTTGCCTGTTAACCGGGAGGCTGCGGGTTTGAACCCTCAGCCGAACCAATACTCAGGGTCTTTAAATAATCGAGGAGAATGTTCTTCGATTTATAGTTGTAAGGGTTCGTGTCTTCTCGGATATGGACGATAAACTGGAGGTCTCGTCTCACCACACTTCACATTAACCAATAACGGGGGGACGTAAAAGAACGACTGAGGACGCAGGTAACGACCATCCTCGGTGATAGGCCTACACTAATACATACTAACTACTAATCAAACTCATGCTTGTAAAACCGGATTACATACTGTAAATATTAAAGGTTGTAAAGCGCAATGAGACATTAGTGAAATGCGCTATATAAGCACTACATTATATTACATTAGAAAAAAGGTGACCTTTGGGTTTGGGTTGGTTTTGACAGCGCTTTTCCTGTCATTATTTAACAATAAAAGATAGCAAATATGGTGCTAGTGATTTCAGTAGCTTGGATTAGTATGCGTGTGTGTGACTGACAGGTGCATCAAGTGAAATACCAACCATTATATGTCTCCTCCTCTTCCTGTCTTTGGTTATAGTCTAGAACTAATCGCTTGAGTTCTTCCTGTTCAGCTTTTTCTGCTTCTTGCTTTTGTTTAACAGTCGCAGCTAGGTTTGATGATACTGGAACCTCAAAGTCTTTATAGTGTTGCTTGTTGCCTTTACGGAGCATCAGAACGAAATTCACACTGTCCTCTTTCTTGGGGGAAGGTGCATTTTTACGACCTTGTCCTTTCAGATGCATAGGTACTGCAATGTCAAGATTGGGTACCTACAAAGTAGTATGGAATCTATAAGCAATATATATAAATGGTTGTCCAGTTGAAATACTGATATTGCGAATAACAATGTCATTTGCATATATTAAGTTGTCAGTTTTCTTGTTTTAAATACAAAGCTGCACATATTATATAATTACATAGTTTATCATAATTCTGCAATGAAGTTATTATGTACTTTTTCATCCATCATTTCTTATAAAATAAAAATCATGAGATAAGCAAATGACTTCAACTGGACAACCATTTCAAGAATAGCAGTAGAGTGGGACTACCAAGAGATTTGTTTAAAATATCTATTTATCAAACGTAAAGTTTGACTGCACGTAATGCACAGAGCATACAAAGCAACAACAAAAAATATGTGTAGATGATGATGATGATGATAATAATAATAATAATAATAATTTATTTCTTTAAAGCGCATTCCATTTACATCTCAATGCTCTGTATAATATAAAAAAATGGTTTTACATAATCAAAACAAAAAACGTAAATAATAAAATCAGAAAGATCCATATAAATGTCGATGTTTAACACTTTATAGTTCGTTTCTGTCAATGCTCATATTTCATGAAGTTGAGTAACACACTTGAAAACAACATCAAAATAGATATCAAACAACTAAGACAATGCTTACTTTGACACTCTCACTTCGTCTTGAATGCAGATCATCAACCATAAGTCGTTCAAACTGACTCTGGAATTCAACATCTTCAACTGTTTGCTCGGCTTTGGGTGGACTGAGCATTTTCACCTGATAAAGAAAAGACGTGACTACTGTAGATCAAACTTATTCAATTTGGATACGATTTCTAGAAATGTCGGGTTGCAAAATAGAAAGTCGCTAAGTACGTGACTAAGCATCCCACTCGCGAATGTAAAGAATTTCAAAAATCAACACGAATTGAACTGATAAAACTTAACAAAATAAACAAGAAATAAACTGGAAGAGACTGAAAAAAGACTGAAGAAGAAGTGAAGATTTCAAATTTAAGTTTTCTATCAATAAAAATGCATAAAAATGGTTACCTTGGTCATGGTATCATCATCATCATCGTCCATGTCCATATCAATGACTTCATACTCATCAATATCATCCAGTTCTTCGTCGTTGTCATCATCTACGTCATGTTCACTTTCCCCAGACTCACTCGGTTCATAATCGTCACGCAGCATAGGTGAATGACATGGCGAACTTCCAAGAGAGCTGGATGTCACTTTCGTAGCATTAGGGATAGCCATTGGATTGGACGGTTGATTTTCTTGGATGTCGTTCTCTTGATTTTGGTTCTCACCTGGCAAAGCTGAAGAAATGTAAGAATTGCATTTCCATAAGTTAGAGTACGTGAAGAGGTGACAAACTAAAACCTTAGGTTTCCAAATAGCGCATTCTCAAGAGCGTGGAGAATTCCAGTGACAACCTCTACATGCACGTGGTCTAACAGTTTGTCACCAAAACAAATATAAAATAAAAGGCCAAATCATGCTCATTTTCATTCAAACACCCAGCACAAAGCATTGTTCCGATATACACGAACTGCGAAAGATGGAAAATCTTGTGAGCAAAATACTATGCTTTCCTTAAAAGATTGGACGGGAGAGAAGTATAGCATGCAGTGTATTATAGCAATGTTGTTTTACCAATTTGGTCCTGATGGTCCTTCTGTATTTGCTCCACTTTAGCGAGTGCTTCTTCTATTGTGGTAAGGAGATTTAGCTTAGGCCTTAATAGCTCCATGGTATCGGCTATCATATAATCCACATCCCTGGGAAATGGATGAGTCTCGTTCCATTCTGGGAATGACTTCTTACGAAGAACATACAACTAAAATAGAAAAGAACAACGTAAAGATAATTAATAACAATTGAATAAGCTCATTTACTTTTGACATTTCAATAAAAGTCTTATCTTGATGAGAGGGCCGACACCAAATGTATGCAACATAAATACAACTTTACAGTGCTATTTGATGTTGAATCTATTCATATTCTATCATTAAATAGTGCTATTCACTTCATCAATAAACGAATGATTTCTGTGGTTTATCGTTGAAATAAACCACGCAGAGATGTTGCGAGAACACGTGCCTAAAAAATCAAGAGCATCCGATTGACATGATTTGTTATTACACTTGTCATCATCATCACCACCATAACTCGTGAGTGCACTTTTCATCATCATCATCATCACATGCCACCATGGTATTACACTTGCCATCATCACATCCACCGCCATCATCATTACAGTTTTACCTGAAAGTAAACTAAGAAATAGTCTAATTTACGCTTAGAGCTACCATGGTCAAAATATTGGCCACAAGTATCCAGTAGAGTACAAATCATGCGGATACGAAAGAGATGGGTGGCTGGATCCAGCTCTGTTGGACTTCCTGCAGAAAAATATAAACAAATATTGCCTATTTTAATACGTGCTGGACGACAAGCGTTAGGAAGTGAGGTCTTGAGACATCATATACTAGCTAATAGTAAATGTATGACATACCATCGTCATTGTTGCCAAAAGTAATAAAGGAATACAATGTATTGAAGATAACACGAGTATCAACCAAGCGATAGTTATACATTTCACCAAGGTACTTGACACAACACAGCCGACGCTGATTTAGCTTGGGATGGTTTACCTGATCAACAAACAAATATACAGGAATGGTGGATAAATGAATAAACAGATGGATAGAAGGATACACAAACACACGAAGAGCGAATCATAGAATAAATGTATCATTATAGTCCACCTTCAAATTCTCTTTTAGACATCATTAGCCTCAATTGATATTCAGAAATTCACTTGGCATGCCTCTTTTTCAATCCCCATACTCCTCATTTCACACGCTGTTTACTACATGCTTTCAGAGCATGACTTTGGAAGAGAGACTATTTGATGAATGAATGCTTCACCCATTTCAACTGGTTTTCTGAGTTGAAATGGCAATTCATTACTTTTAGAACTGAGATGTTCATACCTCCATTCCTATCCGTATCTCTTCTAATACTCCATCGACTACACAGAGACCAACTTCTTCCTACGAGTTAAAAAAATGACTAATTGTCAACATATTGTGGTGGTAAAAAGTGGTTTTCTTGTGTGCTGTTTATTTTAATATGTGGTTGGTGATTACTAAAATATTATTTTGTTTGGACTGCATCAGTGTTCATAAAGAAACAGTTGAATTATAAATTATAATTTGAATCACTGTGAAGATTTGTTGAGAACTACACAAATCAACAAATCTTGGTAGTGACTTGACATTTAAGGTAATTCCGTAGTTTTGCACTGCGCATAGTTCTGCGCATGTTTCAAGTTTTTTGGTTTCAGGACTTTTATCATGTAAGCTAGTCAAATTATGTTTGTAAATTACTTTGAATAAAAAATTCGAAGAACTGCGGCATTTTCGAGCGATAAAACGCGATAATTTTGAAACTCGACCCAGTCCTCTCTCGGAAAACCTGTTTTTTGACATTGAAATGACAATATTTTTTGCAATATTTCGCAAACTATCACGGTGACCTATGTTTTTTATTTGATAAAATTATTTTTTATAACATAACATCAAATATATTAAAATTGAACATAGGTCATCGGGCTAACTTTTGAGTAATTTCCAAAATACTTTCCGCTTAAGCCCGCCGCACACGGTGAGCAATTTGCCTCGCGAGCCATTTCCTCACTAGCTCGCGAGACAAAAAACTCACCGTGTGCGGATAAAATTCGTCATTTTTCACCGCTCGCGAAATCGTCAAGACGTCTCGCGAGCGGTGAAAAATGACGAATTTTATCCGCACACGGTGAGTTTTTTGTCTCGCGAGCTAGTGAGGAAATGGCTCGCGAGGCAAATTGCTCACCGTGTGCGGCGGGCTTTAGGACTTTTTCGAATGAATTAGCAGCTCGTGCGCACGTTGGTATTTCGTCAATTTCTTCAAGATCACATATTTTTTATACATCTGTTCATATTTTTTTAATAAAATAAAGTGCAGACATTTGAACAAAGCACGAATTTTGCTCTTAAAAAGAAATTACTGTGTTTTTGTTCCGTTTCTCTTCGATTTTTGAGCTTTTTTCTTTACGTTCTCAAGTCATTACAATGCATGAACTTTGACGTCATATTGCACAAACAAAGAAGTCGGTGACCCCCCTTTTTTATTGTATTTTCTGAAAGAGTTTCTCAAAATTGTTTGTTTGAACGAGTATAAAAAAATTTCATCGGGCAGTTTTATTTCTACGGAATTACCTTAAATACTTGTAATCAATGATGGAAAGACCAGTGAGTATCAAAAATTAGTGAAGTAAACTATATACGCATGACTCACTAGAAATCAGCTCTGAAAAAAACGAGCTCCTGAGATGAGAATAATTTATTGAACACACAACCTTCAACATTTTGGCCATACATTCTTAGCACTTGAGCTATTGGAGCACAGCAAGAGTAAGGTTATCAGTGAGTTTCTAAAGATATGTGAACTGCTGAGCTGCAGCTTTCAAGCACATTGACATGAAAGATTATTACTATTGATTTCATGGTATAAACTTACATGATAGGTAGCTAGTCCAGCTAGTAGGTTAGCAGCACAATGAATACTGTTGTACTTCACATTCCAAACACGGATAAGACACTTCATCGCATATAATGCAACCTGTTTACAAATGAATATGTTCATCATTGAGTATAATTGACAATAAATATAGAACGCATTAGGTTAAACTAATAACACATCTATATCACATGCTTTTGGTGTGGCTGCTTGCTAGAATGGAAAGCCACACTATGCTATGGTCTGACAAAAAGCGCAAGGAACCATTTCGAGCTTGCGTTACCAGTGGTCTGCTACAGGAAGTCACTAATACGTTTGTGTATGCGTGTTTCTGGTCTGCCACCAGAAGTTAAAATTTCAGACAAACAACCATGCAAAAGAGAGACGTCGCCTCGTGGTTAGATTTCAACTTAGAAGCTTAACAGAGAGTTGTCGGAATGTTGTTTTAAGTGCTTGCTTTAAATGTTTTGGGAATTTATGCAACCCCTCAATAAACTGAGCCAGTAAGAAGATTTTGTTCAGTTATAAGTCTACAATGTTTGTTCAGCTCACATGTTAATGGCTTCAGTCAGTTCTAACGAAAAATAATAATAAACGTGATTTTTAACAAATACATCGACTTCATTTATCTTTCGATTTGATTCATGTCATCTACAATTAACATTAAACAAAATGAATAATAAAAAAAATCGATGCACTTTCTTCAAAGCAACAATTCAAAACTATCCATGACTAACATCGGACATTTCAATTTTATGCAAAAAAACAAGAAATAAAATGAACAAACAAGCCGCAAAACAAAACAAACAAACAAACCGCAGGACAAAACAAACTAAAACAACACAAATGAATGAATTTATCCCAGCTGGCTAGTTGTATTACTTCACCCTCACCACCTACTTGTCAATGACTAAAGATTGCACTTGTAATAAGAAATAGCTTTTAGAAGATTCATTTTTTATAGCCACAAGACAGAATGTCCACAAATATGTCTCTGTCAGCGAAATTAGTGTTGATTTAAATCAAAGAATCACCTACCGGCACTGTATCCCAATTAAGTTTTCTCATTTGACGCAGAACCTGCAAAAAAAATTATTGATGTTAATTAATAGCCTCCTCTCGCATCCGTTTTTAGTGTCGGGCTTCCTGTGGGGAGGGATATTAAGCCCGACACTAAAAACGGATGCGAGAGGAGGCTAGTTAATTAATTTATATAACCTATCAAGTGATTAATAGACTAAATGTTTTTATTACTTATTTTGACCAAGATAATTAGGAGGAATTCTATTTCAAAATTTCACAGACAGGTAATTTTGCATCAATTTAGATAACTAAAGCACTTTTCAAGCATAAAATTTGTATTTTCAAGGAGTAATATTTTGCCTTCCAAACATTTTTTGCAATATGCCGATCTTTAGAAAAATAATTTTCTATATTTTTTATTGATTAAATTTTTGAATTTCATTCTTTTTGCCAAATCGACTTGTATAATACAGTACATAGAAAATTAAGGAGCTTTCAAGGAGTACACAAACCCTGCCAAAAACACACACCTCTTGAGCAATAAGAGTGTGCATAGTATCCTGACTATTAAACAATACCTTTTCAGTGGTAGTCTTAGACAGGTCCTTGTAGAGCAACTTGCGGATGTATTCATACATTGGTGGACGCTCTTTTGCTACATACTACAATACAAAACAGTAATACCCACAAATTACCACCAACATCTAATGGTCTCAAACTACACAGGCCAGCCGGGGCTCTTCACATTTATTTATTAATAAATTAAAGTTTGTCAGGACATACAAGAAAATGGTACTTGCTGCTGAAAGGACCATTTATATCTAAGATTGCATGAATTTGCACTGAGGGGGAGGGCCATAACAGGAAAATATTTGATTGGAGTAATGCGACTCAAACATTTTCCTATACAGTCTAGATGACTCACTACAAAAAATCTTGAAAACTAACAATAACATTTGAAAAAATGAAAGATAAATAAATGAATGAAATGAATGAAAGAATGGATGGATGGATACATGAATGAATGGATGAATGAATGGATGGATGAATGAATGAGTGAATGAATGAATGGATGAATGAACGAGTGAATGGATGGATAATTGGATGGATGGATGCATGGATGTGATAAAATGTCAGTAATTAGTAACATTTAATAACTCCTCAAAAGAGTTCTTTTAAAATAGCGTCAATTGATTCTTAGTTTATTTATATTCATATTTTTAAGATATTTTTCAATCATTGTAAAAAGCATTGAGACTTAGTTAATGCGTTTTTAAGAATGTCATATTATTATTATTATTATTATTATTATTATTATTATTATTATTATTATTATTATTATTATTATTATTATTATTATTATTATTATTATTATTATTATTATTAATGCTTATGAAGATGCTTCTCGCAATTTACCTTGTGTCTTTCTGGAGGATTACAGTAGTAGAAGGCATTATCTATCAAACTAAGATGGCGACTGTCAAGATTCTGGACAGCTTTCTTTCTCATCATCAATTCCTAAAGATATCAACGACAAATGTTAACTAGGCCCAGCTGTAACAGTGTCATGTGCAGGAAAACAAGGACAAAGCAATGAAGGAAGGAAGAAATTAACAGAACAAAGAAAAAAACAGGAATGACAATTTACAAGTTTATTTTAAAACTCATAAATGAGTTGTCCCATGCACTTCATCATGACATGAATAACAAGGTTGTAGAACACAAGCAACTTTATTGCACAGCAACAGCTCCAGTGACAGTGTTCACCTAATAAAGTATATCAAACTTTGATCTGTCTCATACATCTTCAAAGAAGCTAAGAATGTCAATTTCAGAAAAAAAAAACAGAAAGATATAAAAGAATAAAAACATTAAAGACAATTATTGCAAAGACAGAAAGTGTGGGACAGGTCAAATAAGTCAAATAAGTACCAACCAGTAAGTTCTTTGTTCTGATATGTGAGTCAGGTGAACGGTACAAAAATCGTCCAGCAACTTCCAACAAGTTACAAGCCATTTCAATGTTATGATGAGTGAAATGCTCTAGCAGCATCTAAAAGAAATGTAGGCACATGTCAATCACACTTGTGTAGGTCATAATGAACTCTTTGAATTTAAATATGAATTTCATACATGCATTAAGCTTTTTCCGCTTCAATCCAAAATAACGCCCCTGAGATATTTTCACATATATGAAAATAGAAAAAATTTCTTCAAAATGTGAGGTACAATATAAAAGCTTGATAATTAGGAACTTTAGTGTATACTTTATTGGTGAAATATCTCTAAGACCATTTGAAAATCTCTCTGGTTTTATTCCTGACCATGTAACATTAAAAGGTTCCCTATTCCCTTGACTGAAATGAAGGATTTTGTTTTGGTTGCTCTATCACTTGACAATCATTCTATTGCAAGTTCATTAGTGGTTTATTAAGAATAATTACACTGTTTGCATTCACTGTGAAGTGTACATGTCAGGTGGTGTACTGTGCATGGTCTCCATGGTTACAACCTTGCCACAAAGACAAGTGCACCAAAGCACTAACCATATTAAATGATCATTTACCTTCAGGCATTGGAGAGTGTCTCCTTTGGGAAATATTTGAAATTTTGTCATTTCACCTGAAATGAAATATCTGTTTATTAATTTTTGGTGTAAGTCGCAAGTTAGTAATAAATTATAGTAACATTGTGGAAATTTATAAGCAGATTCAGGTTTGATGCTCATGTAGGGTATGATACAGGAGTCAACAGTAGTTGTCTAACATACCAATGAATCTAGAAGTCTTGATCTTTGATTCTAAGTTGATTTGATCCTTCTTTCGTATCTGTGTAACAAGTAATTGAATGAATTATAGTCAAAACACCTCAAGCATAACCACCAAAAGTTCATTGGTGATTTCACTTTTGGAATCTTGATTTAATATTTTGTTTTGGAAATTCAATTTTGAAATCGACCAATCCAATGCATTTGAAACAAGAAGTTACCATTATTACATTATTTGCTAAAAATAAATTGTCTTTTTACAAGACCTAAAAAACATATCCATTGGATTTTTAATGGAGAGTGTTTACTGAACTTAAACATGATGCTGCTCAATGTACAATACAATTTGATGTATTAATAGTGTTTGGACATATAATACCATCATTAGATAGTACTCACATGGTGACGAAATTCTCCCTTGAGCATCTTGACAAGCTCTGGACTAATATCATTGACACATTGATCTAATGTAGCAACTAGACGGCTGTACATTGGCAATAGGTCTAATCTGCAATTTTAGAAGTCTAGTTAATACATACAAAATAATGTACAATGTGCAATAATTAAGTAGATTATAAGCAAATAACAATAAATATACAAATTATGGTGAATATTTCCATCAGTAATACCAAAATATCACATCAAAATCAATTAGTGACTTTCATCTTAATTAGAGTGAAGTCGCAGAATTAAGGGTTTTCAACTACTAGACAATTTTACCCACATAAAAATAATAATAATAATACTAAATAATAATAATAATAATAATAATAATTAATAATAAGTGTTTATTTATACACGATATTTGATTTACAGCAGAGCTGATCAATGTGGTCGTGTCAATATTTACATTATTAATTTAATAATATCTACAATTTTCTCAGGTAAAAAAATAGAGTATCTATAATTATTTAGTACATATATATGTTTAATTTTTTTTTTTTTTTTGTCTCACTGGATGATTGATTTATCCGTAAGATATTTTTTCAGTTCAATTCTAAATTTGTCTTTCATTATTTGCCTTATACTAAACCTTATAAAAGTCTTTAAACATTGTATATTAATGAGATAAAGCAAAATAATGATTTTTCATTACTCTATGTTCACTTGATGCATTGATGATTAATACTAGCTAGGTCTCTCTGTGAAGTCAATGGGCACAGAATCAAGATGGCTCAACATAGTAACATTTGACTTTTTAAGTGTATAGAAGAACCATTTTAGCCCAAGAATTGGTTTTATTTGGCTGGTAAGCTTTGTTGGGTGATTTTTGATGACAAATTATATTAATTTTAATGTTTTTTTTATTCCAAAATTGCATGATTCATTGGTATGGTTAGCCTCCTCCGCAGGCAACCCTTTTTCGGCCCTATTTGCTATTTTTACTTATTCAGGATTCCTTTGTTGCTCTCTCGACTTTTTTTTTCTCTCGAGGTGACGTAATCCCATAATCCCCAACGGTCAAATGCAAAACAGGAAGCCCATCCAAGAAACTAGGAAGGAAAACGCTAAAAAGAGACACCTGGGGAGGAGGCTATGGTATGGTATGGTATACATTTATTTAAACACACTAGCCCGACACAACAATTACAAATTAGAAGTAAAACGTTGATTTCCAGCGGGGGTGTTTAAATAAATCAAACAATTATTGTATGTTGGTCACTATTTCAGGATGCAAGGAGAGTATTTTCCTGTATGTCTTAATAATTTGCACTCAAGGAAACACAAACTTAAATCAATAAGGCACCAATAGTACACACCTAGTTCTCTGTACACTGAACAATATCCTACTCAGCTTTTTACGGTTCTTTTTGGTATTACAAGACAGCATAAAGTCCATAGCCACCTCATCAACCATGTCTTTATTGACACAAGTTGGTAGTTTAGCAATAATAGTTTCCAGGTTAGCACTGTTATTTGCTGGTACAGTACTGCCGCTCTCAGAACCAGAATCATCTGCACCTGAATAATACAATATGCAAGGGTTATATTTGCTTCTGTGATGAAGCTTACCAAAGGGGTGCAAAACAACTATAATTATAACAAGTGAGTAAGAAATTGCTTGCGATCAATAATAGATAGTTTGAAATCCTTCAAATAGTATAATTATGCATAATTGTTTATTTGCAAAGTTTTACACACAATATATCATCTTCATTGCGAGAACACAGGAATAGGTCTCCTTGCAATTATTTAAAAAAAAAATCATAAAATTAATTAAAGAAACAATGACTGAATGCACAGGAATATAAAAAACTAACTAAATAAAAGTACAAGTCAGGATGAAAAGCTGGACAAAATAATTACAGGGAATATCAACCAATAAACCAATAAAAACAGGGCATCAACTGTGAGTCTTACTATCATCATTGTCATTGTATTCAAAGTCTTCACTTTCTAAATCCATATCTTCAGCTTGTTCTGATAATTCATCATCTTGCACTGAAATTAAACAACATTCAAATTCTAAAGTCTAACTTCTGATCTCTGAATTTAGTTTACTGAACACAATGGCATGTCTTACAATTGCTTTTGTCAGCCTCAGTCTTTTCTTTTTCTTCATTCAGGTTTTCAGAGCTGGAAGTTTTGTCATCTTTATAGAGAATCTGAAAATCATAAGAAATGAGACAAACAAAGAATTATTGATAAGTGATAAATATTTTAAATGTATCTCATAAATCTGCCTTAAGATTTAATCAGGAACAATGAAAATAAAAAAATTTATTTCATTCTTATTTTAAGGCCTTTATGAAAAAATACCATCAGATGACATACTTAGGTAATAATGTTTTAACCCTCTATTATAATAAACAAAGAATGTTTTTCACAAAAACTCTTTCTTCAGGGAACTGGATAAATATTATGTAGCTGATAATAAAAGTCATTAGCAAGAATACACATTCACATTACCCCTGGGAGTGATGCCTTTAAATCTTTCAAGTTTTCATAAAACACTTTTGTGTCCTCATCTTCCCACAAACCACTTTCACAATCAAACTGTAAACAACAAGTAAAGCCATGTTTAGTTCCAGTTGTGTCCATTTTTTCTAATAAAATCCTGATTGCTGTTGCCAATATCTTTAACCATTTACCATGTGATCATAGCCATCATACCATTACTATCATCAACACCCATGATTATAGACATTAACATGAGTTGGCATTATTACAGCATTACAGATCCATTTTTTATAAGACCACTGGCAAGGTAATTATTTAGAAATTCACACACTATACTGTTCAATAGTGGCCCATAAACAGTCCTCGCTATTTTCTCTTAGAAAGATATGTTAATCACTATCTCAGATTACACACAGCTTTTAGATATGTGAATGCACGCTAATTAATTGCATAGCATCATATCAGTTTTGGTCTTTGTCTTGACCATGAAAGGGCATCTTACTACCTTTATTTCAAAACAAAAATCATGAAGGCAACATACTTTATTAATGAGATATTTTGCTCAAAACTTGAACAAATTGACAGTTTAAAGCTTTTCTTAGTGCACGCTCAAGTAATAAATTTAATAATAAATTTATTCCTATAGTTCGCTCGAGTACATTATAATTTTTATAGTTCAACTTATTGCCTTGACAGGTCCAGGCTCAATCGACCCACAATTTATTTAACAACAGTATTCAATGCCACCTTGACAGTAAGTAAAATTAACTTAAATTTTAAATCTTCTTCAGTAGAGTTTCCACAATAACACTCTAACAGAGCTCGGACCACACTGGTCTCACAATGTTCTGACAACTCCATATAAACAGCTCATTAGCATACTGGCTCCCAGTCCTCTCGCTCACATAAGAATACATTTCTCTCTCCATTCCAACTCACAAGCTTGTTGTTCATTACAAGAGAAATGGACTATTATTTATACAGCGCAAAATTACATGAGTATGTATATTATTATGTACTATATATGATCTAATGCACTCATGACAAGTGCATGCAAAGAAGTGATGTGCACAAGCAAAGCCTGTAAACATCTTTATATGTTCATGCAAGAATCCATACCTCCATATTGTTGAAGGGATTGAATATGTCAACTGTGATTCCACCAATATTCTCATGAGCAAACTCTGAAAACGTCATATAATAAAATGGTTATTTGGCTATTGGTTATTACAAGTATGCATAGTCATCATTATAATAATAATTGTGCTTATACTGTGCAACACCAATTTTACTACTGACATTATACGAGTTTCCCTAATGGTCGAGTGTCAAGAGTCGAGGGTATCATGTCGAGGGTCGAGGGTACCATGTCGAGGGTCGAGGGTCCCAAGTCGAGGGTACCATAAATCCCAAATATAAACAATAAACCGTTGAGAAATTATGAAACCATACTTTTTTTACCTTGCACAGCCGCAAGGCGGCGGCACGGTCAAGTTTTAGCTTTCGGTCTTATCTTTCTTTCATCACCTATTTTTTTGCAGAGTTTTTGCTTGTGTCAGGTTTCAACACAAACAATTTGGCCAAGAGGTCACATATTTAGTCAAATGTAGTGTCATGTTGTAGAAAATAAATGCTTGTTAAAAAAAGAACGATCAAAACACTGATAATTTCAGACAAACACACACACTGTCCGCCGTTTGTAGAGTGGCACTATAAGGCAAAACCTAGCGTCGTCAGTTTCGAATCGAGTCGTTCTGCAATCGCTCAAAAACACAAACAAATTCAAATGTCACAACTTCGACACGACTTCGTCACGACTTTGACATTGTTTAAAGTTGTACTGACCACATTGTCACTATATAAATAAACACAGACTAAGGTAACATGACATTGTTTCTTGTGTCATTACGATATATTCCATAAAGAAATCAGATATATCTTACAAATGAATATCTATATAATTATTAGTATTATTGTTATGATTATATAGTTATTACATAATTGTGCTTACTTATTAGCTACACGACAGGTTTTTTTAGTATTTTTGACATTGGAACGAAGGATCGAGCGTGACGAATGAATAAGCAGCGTGTGCGTTTTATTTTATCGAAGTGATGATTGATCAATACAATACAGTGCAACAGACGAAAGTCCAAATACACACGTCTTAAAGTGTAAAAAAAAGTATGGTTTCATAATTTCTCAACGGTTTATTGTATATATTTGGGATTTATGGTACCCTGGACTTGGGACCCTCGACCCTCGACATGGTACCCTAAACCCTCGACATGATACCCTCGACTCTCGACACTCGACCATTAGGGAAACTCACATTATACTGATCTAATTGAGAAAAAAATGTCTGTGATATATTGGGATAAATATTAATTAATTTGCAAATCAGTTTAATCCTATGTAGCAAGTGCACTGTTTAGTAAGTTAAAGATTAAAGATACAGAGTTACTTCTATTTAGTATTGTTTGTGCAATTATTAATAATAAGTGCCCAATTGTAATAAAACAGATTGATGTGTAAAGAACATTGCAGCTGTCTAATGGCTAATCCTAACAGGTTATTGTAGATAGCTTGCACCTGGTTTTTCTGTTTATCTGATATAAATATTTATTGTTATTTATATTAAAATGTGCTCATAAACATAGATTAATAATTGATTGATTGATTCATTGAAACTCACCATCCTCAGGCAGTTCTGGCATATCTTCATCTAAAACATCCTAGAGATACAAGAGAAGACAGTTACAAGTCAATAAATTTTAGTCATCAGCAATCAGTTTACAAGTCAAGGGGATTGAATAGCCATGCACCAATCAGTTTACAAGTCAAGGGATTGAATAGTCATGCAGCAATCAGTTTACAAGTCAAGGGATTGAATAGTCATGCAGCAATCAGTTTACAAGTCAAGGGAGTGAGTAGTCATGCAGCAATCAGTTTACAAGTCAAGGGAGTGAGTAGTCATGCAGCAATCAGTTTACAAGTCAAGGGATTGAATAGTCATGCAGCAATCAGTTTACAAGTCAAGGGATTGAATAGTCATGCAGCAATCAGTTTACAAGTCAAGGGATTGAATAGTCATCACCAATCAGTTTACAAGTCAAGGGATTGAGTAGTCATGCAGCAATTAGTTTACAAGTCAAGGTATTGAATAATCATGCACCAATCAGTTTACAAGTCAAGGGATTGAATAGTCATGCACCAATCAGTTTACAAGTCAAGGGATTGAATAGTCATGCAGCAATCAGTTTACAAGTCAAGGGATTGAGTAGTCATGCACCAATCAGTTTACAAGTCAAGGGAGTGAGTAGTCATGCAGCAATCAGTTTACAAGTCAAGGGATTGAATAGTCATGCACCAATCAGTTTACAAGTCAAGGGATTGAATAGTCATCACCAATCAGTTTACAAGTCAAGGGATTGAGTAGTCATGCAGCAATTAGTTTACAAGTCAAGGTATTGAATAATCATGCACCAATCAGTTTACAAGTCAAGGGATTGAATAGTCATGCACCAATCAGTTTACAAGTCAAGGGATTGAATAGTCATGCAGCAGTCAGTTTACAAGTCAAGGGATTGAATAGTCATGCAGCAGTCAGTTTACAAGTCAAGGGATTGAATAGCCATGCAGCAATCAGTTTACAAGTCAAGGGAGTGAGTAGTCATGCAGCAATCAGTTTACAAGTCAAGGGAGTGAGTAGTCATGCAGCAATCAGTTTACAAGTCAAGGGATTGAATAGTCATGCAGCAATCAGTTTACAAGTCAAGGGATTGAGTAGTCATGCAGCAATCAGTTTACAAGTCAAGGGATTGAGTAGTCATGCACCAATCAGTTTACAAGTCAAGGGATTGAATAGTCATGCAGCAATGAGTTTACAAGTCAAGGGATTGAATAGTCATGCAGCAATCAGTTTACAAGTCAAGGGATTGAATAGCCATGCACCAATCAGTTTACAAGTCAAGGTATTGAATAGTCATGCAGCAATCAGTTTACAAGTCAAGGGATTGAATAGTCATGCACCAATCAGTTTACAAGTCAAGGGAGTGAGTAGTCATGCACCAATCAGTTTACAAGTCAAGGTATTGAATAATCATGCACCAATCAGTTTACAAGTCAAGGTATTGAATAGTCATGCAGCAATCAGTTTACAAGTCAAGGGGATTGAATAGTCATGCAGCAATCAGTTTGCAAGTCAAGGGATTGAATAGTCATGCACCAATCAGTTTACAAGTCAAGGGATTGAATAGTCATGCACCAATCAGTTTACAAGTCAAGGGATTGAATAGCCATGCAGCAATCAGTTTACAAGTCAAGGGATTGAATAGTCATGCAGCAATCAGTTTACAAGTCAAGGGATTGAATAGCCATGCAGCAATCAGTTTACAAGTCAAGGGATTGAATAGTCATGCACCAATCAGTTTACAAGTCAAGGGATTGAATAGCCATGCAGCAATCAGTTTACAAGTCAAGGTATTGAATAGTCATGCAGCAATCAGTTTACAAGTCAAGGGATTGAATAGTCATGCAGCAATCAGTTTACAAGTTAAGGGATTGAATAGTCATGCACCAATCAGTTTACAAGTCAAGGGATTGAGTAGTCATGCAGCAATCAGTTTACAAGTCAAGGTATTGAATAGTCATGCACCAATCAGTTTACAAGTCAAGGGATTGAATAGTCATGCAGCAATCAGTTTACAAGTCAAGGGATTGAATAGTCATGCAGCAATCAGTTTACAAGTCAAGGGATTGAATAGTCATGCAGCAATCAGTTTACAAGTCAAGGGATTGAATAGCCATGCACCAATCAGTTTACAAGTCAAGGGATTGAATAGCCATGCAGCAATCAGTTTACAAGTCAAGGGATTGAATAGTCATGCAGCAATCAGTTTACAAGTCAAGGGATTGAATAGTCATGCAGCAATCAGTTTACGGATCCCGAGATCAAGCGATGCTCACATACGAAAGCTTTCCGATGACCTCAAAACAAAAGATTTTCAGCCCGATTATCCTTATATGGAATATCAACAATGATTTTAAAATATTTCATATGAAAATCGTAAACTATAATAAGATTTTGACCAATCAGAAGGCTGGATTTTAATGATTTAAGCCAATTATTGTTTGTTTGCACAGTGGAAACCATGGATGTCTGTGCTGTTCGTGCTATCGTTCTTAGGCGTATCATTACTTATTTTTTTGTTCCAGCAAATTAAATTGTTCAAATATAAGACAACAATGCAGGAATAGTAGTTGCGATAATAATCATCAAAATTACAGTGCTGTTTTCATGTTATAACTGATACAATGACCAAATAGATTGGAATTACTGTAAATAACACAAACTTTTTTCTTACTGTTTATTAGGAATTTCATCATTTTCTTCTTCTGAAAATCAATATTATGTACTTTCTACTTGCAGACCAGGAAAAAAAGGAGGTTTTCCACGCTTTTTTGTGTATATCTATCAAAATCACCGATTGGTTGTGTATATTGATCAATAAACCAATCAAAAACGATGTTAGAAAAAGTAGTCGCCCCAGTCTATTTAATGGTAACTGCAAGGAACACCTGGAAGAATAATGCGAACATGTTTTGAAAAGTTCGACTTTTGGACTTTCCCGTGAATTTTTTCGAGGTAATTTACTTAAAATCTCGTTTTTTTTCTTGCATTTTTTATTTACAACATTGCAATTTTCATTTTTTTTTTGTAAGAATGTGCAATTTTTTTGATAATTGTGCGTTTTTTACTTTGATTATGCGATTTTTTGTGATTGTGCGATTTTGGGATTTTGTGTGATTTTTGGTGAATTATGCGGGATTGCACTGCCGCACTACATCAGATGCCCTGATCAAAGCGGAATTCAATAATTGCTACTGTAATGTCTGTGACAACAAAGTTCTTTTTCTATATCCTACACATCTTTAGGGTGATATAAATTGTTTAACCCTTTCGCTCCTGTACCGGCCAAAAACCGGCCGTAGAGAACTACCTTGCTTTAAAAAATCATATCCTCCTGAATTAAGTCATTAATGCCATAAATCACCATTCAAAGCAAACACTAGAAATGTGGCTAACTTTTAAGTATCATTCAGGTTGAAGAAACTAGCAATTTGGGCAAAAACATACAGTTCAAACTTTCAAAAGCAGGAAAATCACGTTTTTTCGCTATTTTCAGATGTTGAAAATCACACATTTTGCAGGTCGAGTTTTTTGGCAAAAAACCTTGTCTTCAAGCAAAAAGTTTCATATCCTAGGAAAATTCAGTCCTTCTACTAAGCGTATGCAAGTTTTTCAAGTTTTATTTCATTCTACTTACAGCGCTAAATCCCTACGAACATGCCTATTTCGAACTACACGTTTAGACAAAAATACCACTGCAATGCATTCTGGGAAATCAACCAAATTTTCGGCAGCCATCATAGCCTCCCCCCATTTCAAGTTTTTTTTATAAGTCTAACGCTACCTTGGAATTCTGCCGAATTTTCAGGCTTGTTGTGTTCTTCTATCACCACAACTTGCAAAAATAGCCTCTAAAACAGTCTTGAAGTGATGATTTCTTCAACGGTCACCAAAATTCACGAGTGCGAAAAAAACACGAATTTTAACTGGAAATCATCTCACCAGCTTGATTTCTTTCAAACAGTAGACTCATCACAGCTAGAAAGCTTAATGATGCTTTTCCAGAAGCGTTTAGAGGCAAAATAATAGCAAAAAACAACGACGAAATCACGAATGATGCGAATTCGTCAAAGTTCTGATTAGACTGAAAACCTGTTTCTAACGTGTTAAACCTGTTTGCCAGCTTCATGCCTCCCCGGTAACACAAAAACACAGGAATCTTGATCGAAGCCAAAAACAAACTGCTCTGGACGAGCTAAAAGTTTGTATGTGTCAAAAAACGCCTAAAAACGCCAAAAATCTCCAGGAGCGAAAGGGTTAATATATTCAACTAGTTCCTAGATATACTTACAGCTAAAGTAGAGGTGCTGCTAACAAGTTTCTCATATGCTTTCTGTGCCTTCTCAAGAGCTTCTTTTTTGTCAGGGTGTAATTCACCCTTTGTCTGTAACAACATAACATAATACATTAATTGGATATATGACTTAGAATGATAAATAAATCGAATAACTTAGTGCAAGGTAAGTTGAGACAATAGGCCCTGTGGAGTAGGCTCAAACATCATGATAAGAGCATTGTGTAATAGATAAGTTACAAGCCTTAGTGAATCATCTGAAGATGACTGTTGTTAGGCCTTTGACAACTTCAGCACTGAAATTAGCCAGTTTGACTAGAAACTGTGGCCTGTATTGGGTCTGATCAGCACTGTATAGTCTAATGAACTGGATAGATTTGTGGATGAGCCATTGAACAATGATATATTGTTGAGCTAAATGTTATTCTCACCAGTAGAATGTGTCTGTTTTGTCTTTCTCTATTCTGCAAATCTTTATGAGCCCTAAATAGATGCTTAGACAGTGAGGAGTAATAAGTCTTTAGCAAAGCATGAAAAGTTGCCTTTTCATCAACTGGAATCACTTCACAGGAAGGCCAGGTAATGTTATGCTTCTCAACAATCTGTCGCTGTCGTCTTGGAAGAACACCAGCAAAGTCTTCACCACAATGACGTGCAAAGCTAATTACAACTTGCACATACACATGGCTTTCCTTATCACAGTTGATAATATTACTGAGGATTGTCTTGATTGCTTTAAGGCTGTTATCAAGCTGTGAGAAAACTCCACTAATGATAAGTTCACCAAATAGTCGTAGAGACACTCTGAATCTGGAAACGTTAGAAGAGCGCTCATCATCCTTGCCTGCATACTTGTCAAACACTTTGATTAATTCTTTGAGAAGCAGATCAGAGAATTCAGGGTATCGCTGATGTATTAGGCCACAGATATGTGCTAAACAGCTTACATCAGCTTGCTGAAACCAAAACATGAGAACTTAATGTCATGTATTAATGTACTAGAAGTCTACTTAACATTTGCTGAATATTCTTACTTTCTATGTACAGTATACTCATCAATAAACAATTGTATCAATTTGTACCTACAGATAAAATTGTTTATTGACCAGACAAGTAGAAAGTAATTATATTATTCAGCATATGGGCTTCCTAATATCATAAATCTGGTATGCATAGTGTTGCTATTGTCTGTACAAAATACAGACAATTATGTTGTGCAAAGAGAGAACTTCTGATCAATTTATTACCTAGTAGATCAGCAAATAGAAGGAATAGAAGATGCTTTCAAATGCATAAGTTAACATAAACTACTTAATATTTGATTGCCATACCTTGAGTTTTGTTAAGCCTTCAATGATGGCAGTCACCTGTATAGAGGACAAAACCAGACTAAGAATGTAATAATGATGTGAATGAACACCCTGGCAGCATTATCACAACAATTAGAGAAGTTGCAAAGACTCACAATACCATAAAACAATCATTCCTATAGTTCGCTAAAATACATTATTTATAACAACTTATTGCCTTGACGGGTCCAGGCTCAATCGACCCATAATTTATTTAATAACAGTATTCAATGCCACCTTGACAGTAAGAAAAATTAAATTAAATTTTAAATCTTCTTCAGTAGAGTTTCCACAATAACACTCTAAAAGAGCTTGGATCACACTGGTCTTACAATGTTCTGACAACTCCATATAAACAGCTCATTAGCATACTGGCTCCCAGTCCTCTTGCTCACATAGGAATACATTTCTCTCTCCATTCCAACTCACAAGCTCGTTGTTCATTACAAGAGAAATGGACTATAAACACAATAGAGCACTTGGCACATTGCCCTGTATTATTGTGAGACCCTGAGTAATGGCCCAGCAAGCACTCAAATCCTGGCCTCTTGGATGATAGCACATAACGCTCTTACTAATTAACTAACCATGTCAACTCATCAATTTGGTGCTAACCCTGACATTTTGGAGAGCCACAAATTTAAGGATAGCTACATGATTGTGTGTCATAATGGTCAGCTACACATGGTGTATAAAGAGCAGTATTATTATAATCATCATTCATAATAAACTAAATGTCGTCTTGTGAGTTATTAGTTAAACATTGTACTTACAGCTTCTTGAATATATCTTGACAGGTTGAGTCCATTACACTCAATGCTGAGTGAATCCCTCTGCTGTTCTGTTACTGATCGCTGAAATAACCAGACATTATTTTAGTCAACCTGAACAGCTATTACAATACATATTCATTTGGACATGTAAGTTACTGATTGTTTTGTTTTGCTTGGCTGGTGAATTTATGCACTAGGCAGGGTTTTAACAACTTGGGCCCCATAAAAGGTTAGTGCACCATGGACCTCTTGTTTCATGTCTTTATCTAATATGATGACACATTGTGTCCACTTGGGATTACAAATTCATCAACTATATTTATTTCTTTTAACAGTTATTTATGCTGCAGATCCTGAATGGTGGTCCAACCACAGAGATAGAACATATGAGTAGTACCCAAATACGTACTGTATTGAAGCATTGCTCTCACTTTTAACTGAGCCAACCAGGTGGCAGTTTAAGACATAGTTAACATGTGAATACATTGACACTGGTTGTACTTGCAATCATTTTAAAAGTCTAATGTTAATCAATTAACAGATCAAACAAGGCAAACTTTTACCAGTTTCTTTATGAATGCAGAGTTCTTTTTGACAGAAGAATCCATGCCTTTTAATGCAGCATTTGGAGAGTTTGTAGCTGAAACAGCCAATAAATGAACATTATCAATCACTGAAATAAATTAGCAAAGTATTACATCAACCTTAAAAAAGCGTGCCTGCATTTTGAAATAATTATTATTTATCTTCATACAGGGTTTGTGCTACATTTCTAATACAAAATTCAAGGACTTCTCAAGAACAAAAATTTGATTTTCAAGGGCTATTTCAAATAACTGAACACAAGAGGTGAGAAGAGCCATGAGCAAGTGTGAGACATGTGCAGTGCACAGGAACACTGGAAGTTCACAAAAAATAGAATCACAACTTTAAAATAACAAAACCTAGCAACAAAGTTGAAACTCTTGAAAATGAAAATATTATATTATATAACTTTCTTTGAAATTCATTTTTATAATAAAGACAGTCTGATTTTTTTTTAAATCAAATTCAAGGAGTATTCCTGGAGTTTAACAATTTTTTGCTAATTCAAGGGCTTTTCCAGTGCACTTAAAAAACATGTTAACTTTTCAATTCCAGGGCTTTTCAAGGATTTTAAGGAGTAGCACGAAAGCTGTTCATAATAAAAGATCATGCTAGAAGTGAAACAGCCTGTATTCAGGTCAACCCACCAGCAGCAGCTGCAAGGTTTTTGCTTCTCAACAACTTCTTATTCCTGATTTGTTCTTCTGCTTCATCAACAGCTTTCAGCTTAAATAAATAACATTTGCATTTGAGTTTAGAGTAAAACACTCTTGAGTAATGAGATTGGACACCCCCAAACTGCTAACTAATAAAAGCTAATTAAAAGAAACTCCCAAAATTGGGAATTGGTTTTGAAAAGATAATATTCAAAGCACAGACAAAAATTGCTTTTACCACATCAAGTCTTTCTTGCTCTTCTTGTTGCTTATCCTCTTCCTATAATAAATTAATTGTATTGAATTATATACAGTTACTGTACATGTACACATGTATCTTTAGTTAGTTTTCTCTTGAATGACATTTGCAGGTAAATGTTTTCGATTGCTAACACTCAACTTTTAATAATAATAGAAACATTTTTTACAGTGCCACATAATAAATTATCTTTGGAGCTTCACAAAAAATAGAAGAAGGAAATGGTTTGCATGCAATTTAATAAAATCTATTCGATTGAGGACAATAATGAAAGGCCATTGAATTCTAACGCTTACCCCAGCAAAAAATGTCTCATATGGATTTTCTCAAAGAAATATCAACTTACAACAATACGAGCTGATAGACTGAACAAATGAATCCAGACAATGTGCACAGAATGATACATGATACTCTCGCACACTATCAATTATTAATTGAAGGGTTCAGAGCGACAACGCCGTAAGTGCATTTTAGGATAATTTTTTCGAATTTTCGAATTGTCACCAAATCAATCAAAAAAAGGCATCTAACAATTCAATTTGGTCTAAAAACAAACATCTTCTATTTTTTTCCGAAGAAATTGTCCGAAAAAGGACATTTTTTGCCGATTTTAGGGATTTTTTGAGTCGTACAAACTTTAAGCTCGTCCAGGGTAGTTTCTTTTTGGCTTTGATGATCAAGACTCCTGTGTTTTTGTGTTACTGGGGAGGCATGAAACTGGTAAACATGTTTAACATGTTTGAAACTGGTTTTCAGTCTAATCAGGACTTCAACAAAGGCGCATCATTTGCGATTTTGTTGTTGTTTTTTGCTATTATTTTGCCTCTAAACGCTTCTGGAAAAGCATCATTAAGCTTTCTAGTTGTGATGAGTCTACTGTTTGAAAGAAATCAAGCAGGTGAGATGATTTCGAGTAAATATTAGTGTTTTTTTCGCACTCGTGAATCTTGGCTACCGTTGAAGAAATCATCACTTAAAGACTGTTTTAGAGGCAAATTCTCGGACGTGGGTATTTTTGCAAGTTTTGGCGATCAAAGAACACAACAAGCCTGAAAATTCGGCAGAATTCTGAGGTAGCGTTAGACTTATAAAAAAAACTTGAAATGGGGGGAGACTATGACGGCTGCCGAAAATTTCCTTGATTTCCCAGAATGCATTGCAGTGGTATTTTTGTCAAAACACGTGTAGTTCGAAATAGGCATGTTCGTAGTGCTTTAGCGGTGTAAAAAGAATGAAATAAAACTTGAAAAACTTGCATAAGATTAGAAGAAGAACTGAATTTTCTTAGGATATTAAACTTTTTGCTTGAAGGCCAAGTTTTTAGCCAAAAAATACATATATATTAATAGGTTTATTCGTAAATAGCGCTTATTAAACAAACAACAAAAAAAAAAAAAAAAAAAAAAAATAGTCCTTAAACAAATTTGTGCTTTTCATGCAAGAGTAGAGTGAACGGTTGTCAAGCAAAGCGAAAGCGTAACTACGGGCCAAATTACATCTTTAATAAGTCATTAGATGCCTTTTTTGATTGATTTGGTGAATATTTGAAATTCGAAGAAATTTATCTTAAAATGCACTTACGCCGTTTTCGCTCTGAACCCTTCAATTATTAACTAATGTCACTAAATCAAATGACTTTTAATTGTACCACTACCATTTTTTACCAAAAAGGTATCAAAAAGCCAAACAATATTATGGCTGCTTTAGACTAAGATAATGTGCATAGGAACTAGCTTTGATGATTCCACTCAGTTTTTTTTAAAAACTTCAAGAACATAAACTAGCTTCTAACACTGACCCTCATTTTTAACATTGTGGAATTGCTCAAGTTTGTTGGGGTTTTTAACAGAACACCTTGAGAAAGCTTTCAGGCTCATTGTACAGAAAATATCATTTTCTATTATTAGATTTACTGTAGAATGCTTACTCTTCTTAGGTTTGAAAATCTATTTAAAGATTACTAAATGAAAAAGATGACTTACAGAAACAACATGACTTACAGTTTGCTGTACCTCCTTGGAACTACTTTGTTCCTCATCACATTTGTCCTCTCTGGATGGGAATAGAAACAAAATTACACAAAATATTATAACAAACCACATTCACATAAAACGCTCAATAGTACAGTTTCATGTTCTTCATTGCTCAGGCTAAGCCTCAATAGTATGTGATATATTCTTTTGTACAAGCTCCATCCCGTGGGAATGCACCAATCCAAAAACAATATAAATAACAATTGTTTTGTCTGGACTGTTTTGTTGATTTACTTACTAATTAGCCTGAGCAATGACGAATTTGAAAATGGTCTATTCTGATTGAACTTTATAGATTTTGAAATACTGCATACCTTGTGTTATCAAACAAAAACCTTGAAATCAGAAGCAAATGTCATTCATTTATTTGTGTGATGTGAGTTCATATTTAGTGTATTTTCTGTGATTAGCCAAGGAACAATTTTGTTGAATATATATAACTGCTAACATTCAGAATTCTTTGCAGTTTGTACATATTTGTTCAACCTCCTTTCAACAAATGAAAATATGAATGGTCAATGATTTACAGTGAGATAACTTCAAATGAAGCCACCCCTTACTTTTAGTTACTATTTTTACTGGGAAATTTATACACAATTTGTATAAATTTGCCATGCTCTTGCTTGTCTCAAGTACAAATTAAACAAATATTCAAATTAATATACTATTAAGTGAACTGAAATAACTGTGTAATTATCTGTTTGAGTTCTCAATTTCTGATTGGCAACTAAATGTTTTGATTGGCTATTACGCACATGATTTGGCAACTCACTGTTTTTCTGGTAAAACTGTTTTTAACGGTTGATTCACGGAAAAATGTTCCGTCTAATTTCTTAGTAAATCAACAAAATATTCAAAATTGGGATCATAAAATCAAATCAAAAGGAACAATTTTCAAGATTCAACATTTCAAAACTTAAATTTCATGTTTGCAAGAAATTTTCATTTCTTATAATTCAATGTTTACATGTTTATCATTTTAAGTAGTTTTTTGAAAATATATCTAAGATACATGGTCAGGAATAGGCTGAAATTATATCTTGAATCATACTTTTCACATAAAGAACCGTGCATGCCCAGAGTTTGAAAAACCATATCTTCGAAACAAAGTTGGTGACCCCAAATTTTTTTAACATAATTTATTTCCACTCAGTCACTCAAACTACTATATTGTATCGAGTATGAAGAACACCTATTGGTTAAAATTGTGCGATCTCATATCCTTAATCTATATTTATTACCACCATGTAGTTGTCTATTGAGTTTACTGGATTTTTTTGGAAGAAAATTTATAATACGTACTGGCAGCAAGAGCATTACATCGGCTACTTCAGCTCCAACAGCCAAACAGTGAGACATATGTACGAGTTTAAAAAACATGAATAGTGGCTTTGAATAAATTAAAATACTATAAATGCAAAGAGAATGCTGTTTACGCATAACACATTTCCAAAACATAAAACAACATAGACAAGAAAAAACATTGCTTGAATTGCCGGATAATCAGCCATTTTTTGTCGCATAAATTGGCCTAAAATTCCGCAAAATTTCAATTTTTTTGCAGCACCATGTCACTGATGTCCTGAATAACAGCCCATCAGATCTTGTTATGATGACGTCCAGAACATGTTTGCTTTTGTGAATAAGGGTCGCAGCATTATGCACAGTTAGATTTAAACATGGATAATAAAAAGTCTTTTTATTATCCATGATTTAAACAATCAAATATATCCAGAAATCGTTTAGCCTAATTATTTTAGATAACTTCAGCACGAAACTTCACGCAGGAGACAAGCGAGTGAACGCTGTCTCTTGGCGTGACATTTTGTTTTAGCCCATTATCTTTGTTTGATGTTCAGCAAAGGGATTAATTAGTCTAATACCTACAAATACAAAAAATGTTTTTATACTGTGTAATATTCTCGAAAAAGTGGCTACTTATGTAAAAAAAAATTAGCAACGTATCTTGTATTCATAACATTTGAACACACGTTTGAGCACGATAATAATACCGAAAAGTTAGCTTTTCGACCTGAATATATCCTAGTAAGATCATGTAGCTTACGAGTGGAGAAAACAGAAAATACCCTTTAAGAGTAACTCTTGTAAACTCGTACACCAACAGCTCAACTGACCTTTCCTCTGCCATAGATGCAGCCGGTTTCTCTTCTCTCTCGCTTTGTTGTTCACATGTTACTTGATTGTTATGAGTACCGAGTGCTTCTTTCGAGATTTGCTGCGCTTGTTCGCTGTTACTAGAGTCGTTTTCAAGTTTAGAACCATCATGATTTATTGACGTTGTCCCACTCATCCAGTAGATTACAAGGGCTCTATTCAGCCCGCATCTCTTGAAGTTTCAAAATTTTTATTTACAAGAAGCGTTGACGATTTTCGCCATTTTGAAAACAGTTCCCTGTAGATGTATGTTGGATGTCAGTCGGCCCAGGCTGCGCTGCTAAAAAAGTGCATTATGGGAAAACCACAGGAAACCATTATCCTCATTGCCGCAGAGGTTGCTGGGAACTGCTCCAGAAAAACAATATGGCGAATGTGGCGTCCTAATGTTGATTAGCTACAAATAACAAACAGCTGATATTATTCTTACGAACTTACATCGAAATGAACAGAAAAGACCTTTACAAACAAGGAGTTCAAGGCGCTAATGAGCGGAGAAACAGAAGGAGAGGTGTTGAGGCCGATTTGCGAAGAGAAAGGCGGGAAAAACTTCTAACTTCGAAACGCATTCGCTTCGCCGAAGAGGTTGATGAAGCCAATGAGGATATTGCTGATGAATTCACTTCACAACAAGTATGCGAATTTGCAAGGGCGATACAAAAAATCGATGATAATACTCTTCACTGCTTGCGTAGTTTAAGAAAAGCCTTTGCTCAAGGGAGTGAGCTAATTCATGAATTTTTACGCTTTGAAAATGGACTTCGAGCGATTGTAACACATTTGACTGGCAACAACATCGACCTACAGCTAGAAGCTGCCTGGTGTGTGACGAATTTATCAGCAGGAACTCACGAAGACACTATGACAGTTCTACAAGCCACGGCGCCTTATCTCATCACGTTTCTAAGTGGACAAAACGAACAGCTACAAGATCAATGTGCATGGGCCTTGGGTAATATGTCTGGTGATTCGGTAGAATGCAGAGATATGTTACGGGCACAGGGCATAATAATACCATTAGTTAAACTATTACAAGTAAGTGAGAGAGTTGACTACTTTCCAGTAGGTGATGTGCATTATTGCATCATTTTACTACCAATATCAGCATTAATCTTTGCGAATTCTCTTTCATATTCAAATGGTTCATCCCTGTGGAGATTAATCAATGTAAACAAATTTTGAAGTTGCAAAGCATTCTGGTAGTGGTGGTGTTGCGTCGGTTCCCTGTGTCAGTAAGGTTATCATGTGTCAGAGAAAAAAAGGAGAAGCCACAAGTCTAGCAAGAGTAGGAATTCTCATTTAGGATTAAATCCTGTTGTTTTCGTGGGCTTTGACATTGGCAATGAAGATGCGATCTGAACCCACACAGACAAATTGCCAATCAAGTTAAGTTCTGACATTTTAACGTTTTTATTTTATTTTATTTAGTCTCAGATGCCCACAGTTGTTCAGTCAGCAGCTTTTGCTTTGTCCAACCTTTCAAGAGGCCAGGGCAATGCATCAGAGGAAATACTCAATGCAGGGATAGCACCTCTACTTGTCAATCATCTGATGCCTGGAAGAAGCTCACTTGATATTTTAGCTGAGATCTGCTGGGTGTTGACTTATCTAACCTCTAAACCTGCTTCCTTACCTCAGTTTGTTTCACTTGGAGTTATTGGCTACTTGGTTAAAAATCTTTATGGAATAGTACAGGAGTCTCCTGCTAATAGTCAGGTTATGACACCATTACTGAGATGTATTGGTAAGACACTGCTACAAATGTCTGTTTATTCATTGTTTTGTAAAATTTTATGTTACACAGCTCTTATTAATTTTGTACTGTCTGGTAGATATCAGATTTTGAACTTTATTACCATTTGAAGAGTTCAAAGCGAAAACGGCCTAAGTGCTCTTTTGGATAATTTTTTCGAATTTTCGAATTTTCACCAAATCAATCTAAAAAAGGCATCTGATGATCTAATTTGGTCTAAAAACAAACATCTTCTATTTTTTTCCGAAGAAATTGTCCGAAAAAGGTGAAATTCGGCCCGTAGTTACGCTTTCGCTTTGCTTGACAACCGTTCACTCTTGCGTGAAAAGCACAAATTTGTATAGGACGATAAAAATAGCCGAGTGAATATGCACAAGTACAAATCATAGAGTGCGCGCACTAAATAAATACCACTAAATAGTGCTATTTTATGCTAATTCTATTTTTGTTTTTTTGTTTTTGTTTTTTTGTTTGTTTAATAAGCGCTATTTAGTAATCTCGACATCAGTGTTCATGCGGACAAATAAACCTATTAATATATATGTATTTTTTGGCTAAAAACTTGGCCTTCGAGCAAAAAGTTTAATATCCTAAGAAAATTCAGTCCTTCTTCTAATCTTATGCAAGTTTTTCAAGTTTTACTTCATTCTACTTACACCGCTAAATCACTACGAACATGCCTATTTCAAACAACACGTGTTTTGACAAAAATACCACTGCAATGCATTCTGGGAAATCGACCAAATTTTCGGCAGCCGTCATAGCCTCCCCCCATTTCAAGTTTTTTTTATAAGTCTAACGCTACCTCAGAATTCTGCCGAATTTTCAGGCTTGTTGTGTTCTTTGATCGCCAAAACTTGCAAAAATACCCGCGGCAGTCCGAGAATTTGCCTCTAAAACAGTCTTTAAGTGATGATCTCTGCAATGGTCGCCAAGATTCACGAGTGCGAAAAAAAACACTAATTTTTACTCGAAATCATCTCACCAGCTTGATTTCTTTCAAACAGTAGACTCATCACAACTAGAAAGCTTAATGATGCTGTTCCAGAAGCGTTTAGAGGCAAATTAATAGCAAAAAACAACGACGAAATCACGAATGATGCGAATTCGTCAAAGTTCTGATTAGACTGAAAACCTGTTTCAAACGTGTTAAACATGTTAACCAGTTTCATGCCTCCCCAGTAAAACAAAAACACAGGAGTCTTGATCGAAGCCAAAAAGAAACTACCCTGGACGAGCTTAAGGTTTGTACGAATCAAAAAATCTCTAAAATCGCCAAAAATGTCATTTTTCGGACAATTTCTTCGGAAAAAAATAGAAAATGTTTGTTTTTAGACCAAATTAGATCATCAGATGCCTTTTTTAGATTGATTTGGTGAAAATTCGAAAATTCGAAAAAATTATCCAAAAGAGCACTTAGGCCGTTTTCGCTTTGAACCCTTCATTTGTAGACCTTCATAGGCAGAATAACAGATTACTGATAGTCTGATTTTTATTTTTTTTTTAACTTCACATGAGCAAGGTACATTATGTTGGTATTCAAAGGAAAGGAAATTTAACTATATCTTGAAACTGTAACTTGTTATGGATGATGGCTCAACATAATAATGTTGTACATCCATTCCATGTAGTGTTTTTCATAAAGGTTATCTTGCAATATCTTGGTCAAAGTATGTTTGCCCCATCTTTATGAAGTTTATCTCCTGCTCATATTTTTTAATTATTTGCAGGTAACATGGCCAGTGGCCCTGATGAATATTCAACCCTTGCATTACAAGATGGAACTCTTCTCCAATCCTTAGCAACATGTTTTCAATCTCAATATCGACATGTGAGAAAAGAAAGTTTATGGGTTATGTCAAATTTGACTGCTGGACCAGCTGAACATTCAAGAGCAGTGGTATCACAAGCTACAATTATACCCATTATTGTTTGTATGCTTACAGAAGAGACATATGACATCAAGAGAGAGGTAATTTAATTCTTTTTGATGTCATAATTAAGCATTCGTTGATAATTATAATTAATAACAAAAATAATTGCATATCACCAAAGTAAGTACTTACTTTTCATCTGTATGGTCATCCAGATTATACACATACAGTATATTCAACTATTAAATTTTCTTCATAAACAACAACACAGTTCAAGCAATACACAAGTCATCTACCAGTCAGAGTACACATTTGATCAGGATAATGAAGCTGCAATTATGCTGTTTCTGAGAAACTCCCCACATTCGTATTGAACACTTCAGACCTATACATATTTAACAAATGCTCTGCAAAAATAATTGCTCAACATTTGTTGATGATCAAGTGTATGATTTGCTTTACTACTCAAAGGTCATTACAATGAGGTAGACGTACATGTAGTCTGTGTGTCTGGATTTCATTTCACTCAACCAAATGTTTTGTTGGAGGGTTGTCTGTATAAATTCTGAAAAATATGAAGGAACCTGTGAATCACAACACTTGTTACATTGTTTACATTATATTCACCAAGCACAAAGATTTCATTCAATTTAAAATCGAGAATTTGTTGATATGCTGTTCCCTGATAGCAATTATATTGTTAGTTTTGTAAATATATTAATGTAACAAAAAGTCTTTTATGAATCCAAGTGTTGAGATTTCTAATAACTTGAATGCATTTTGACGAGCATCATGTGAGAGCTCATAGGATATTCTGAGTAAATTCATTGTACTTATCCCACAGTAATGTAAGTTCTCCTTTTATCCTATGATTGTCTACTTGCACAGCATAAACACTCCGAAACTGATAGTATGTTCACTAGTTGACACCCTTCCATTCATTCCATTCAAGTTGCCCAAAGCAATGTTATCTTCACTGTCTTGAAGGTCATAGTTATTATTTTTTGCGGGATCTCTAGTCTTCTAGCCTGCGTGCATACAGACTTGTTCCTTTATTTAGTCGGTCTGCAAAATAACAACCAACACCGTGTTCTGAGACCCCCTGATACTAGCAGGAAAATATATAGTTGATGGTGATTGGCTGTCGCCTTCTCATTGGATTGCCTGCTCACCCCAGTCTTTAGCAGCATGGGGTTAATGTAAATTTGGTTTCTCATAGATACACATAAGTTTGACAGATCGAATACTAGTCTTGCTTGTATATAATATCAAAAACTGTATGTAAATGAAGTAACAAGTCTGTAACTATGCACACAGGCTATTACACATGCTTCTTGATAGAAAAATTATGAAAGCTTTTCTTGTTACATTATGTGAATGGAAAATTTTTGGCTGCAAACTTGACATTGAAATACAAAGCCTGTTCCAAGCAAATAGCTTAAAAAATTGCCAGACTCGTGAGAAGAGAGCCTCTATTGATTCCAGCATAGTGGTTGACTTTTGCAGAAGAAGATTTTGACGCTTTTGACCTTTTGAACTCTGTAAAAAACAGCCAATCAACATTTAGTTCAATAAAAGCAGTGTAGGGGTCTCAGAACTCATTTTTGTGCACTGATTCGCAGACAGTATTAATGAGAGAAAATAGTGGATATAACACAGGCTATGGTTTTCCTCCTGCATTAAAAATAAACATGTATGAAAAGATGTAAAATAATTAATGTGCATCATTGTCTGAGCATTGTCTGAGGTACTGAGCATCATTGTCCATCTCTAGAATATGTGTAAAATATTCATTTTATCATTTTTTGATTTAATATATTTGTAGCAACAGGTCTATGATATTTTCAGACTTGTCATTTAGCTTTAGGTGTACAATATTAATTGTATTAAAGGTATATTTTGTTGTTCTTTTTCCAGGCAGCATTAACACTATGTAACATAGCTTATCATAGTTCAGATTTTCTGAAGGTTATACTTGACCACAATGGTATGACAGGATTTGTCAACATCCTCAAATCACATGACCAAGACACTGTTTTAACTGGTCTACAGTTTTCAGAGATGGCATTAAGAATATTTCCTGAATCAAAGCATAGTTTTGAAGAAGCTGATGGTGTGGCATGCTTGGAAGGACTTGAATATAACTGCAATGAAACCCTACGGCAGTATGCTAATGAACTACTAGACACTTACTTTATGGAAGAAGACGTAGAAGAAGAGGATGAGGATTATGATAATGAAGGACCAACAGGACCAGCACTAGCACCACAAGAAGTCAATATGGCCACATCCAGTGAATAAACTGAACTTTAAAACATCATTTTTTAAGAAAATATAACATGTTTGGAATAGTAAATCAGCATGTTTTTTTTCCATGTGTGTATACAGTTAAATAACATCCATACAATCAAGAAATGCTAATCATATAACTGACTATAAGCGTAAGCAATGTATACAGCAATAAGAATTAGTAACCACTAAGTATTAACAGAACTCTAAGCCTTGTTATAGTTTTTTTTTATTACAGTTTTCAAGTGAAGTTTGACCATAAGAAAAATATTTTTTATTCTCATTTATATTATAAGATAATTTTTGTTTTGATACATATTGGGTGAGGCACTGTCAAGGTGGGGGAAGGGGGTGTCGAAATGATTCATAATCTCATCATTAAAGAACCAACACAATCCATAATATTCTAAAATGGCAATAATTCTAACCCTTTTAAAGGCAACACAAACAATCAATAGCCTTTAAATTTATTGGTATAACTATGTACCCTAACAGGGCCTCTAAGGTAAGAACATCAGGATGTTATATTCTCCAAAAGTTGTTGAAGATGGAGAGTCATATACATGTTCTCTTTAGCCTTTTGTTGGTGATAATTTTAAATATTAATAAACAAATGAGTGATTGCATATTGGTTTTTCTTATGCCAGTGTTTCTTCACCAATGGGACATGGGACATTTTGTCATTGCATTGACAGGATCTAAAATAGTCTAAAATATTAAATTTGTAAGTTCAAGAATCTGGATTTACATCTTCCTTACCCATTCAAGTCATTAGAGTCTTGTCCCTCATCATGAGTTGTTTGTCATTTTCTCTATATTTTTTTATTATTATTTTTTTTTAATTATTTTTTTTACATTATGAGTACTTCAGTCTTATCAGGACAGAATAAAACATTAATATGAAAAGTAATTTTAACTCTAACTTGTGTACGGGTATCCAATTTCAGTTGGCAATGAACAGGATTATTAAGTGGTCAAAAACAAGGATCTGGTAATTTTTTGAGGGTCTAACAAGTTTATGGGACATGCAATTTTTTTAGTGGTGAAAATGGTATGCTGCCATGTGTAGATATAATAAGTTATGGTATGATAAATTAATTATACTTATTGGTTACCTATTCAATTCATTGTTAAATGTTCAGTTCAATATGAAATTTGCGCGATCAAAGTATGGTGGTTATTTGCAGGTGTGCACAATGTTCACAATGGAGGAAATGACGGCTTCCTGCATCTTTATTACAGGGTCCGTGCAGGTCCTTAAATCCTTGAAAAGTGCTTGAATTGAAAAGTTGTTTTCAAGGGCACTTGAAACTCCTTGAAATTCGGAAAAAATTGAAAAAGTTCTTGAAACTCCTTGAAAATTCGATGTTCTACAGTTAGCAATCTCTGTGATCGACTGAATATCTTAGCTAGATTTGTGGCTAGAAATATGCTCTATTTATATGCGCCTGTTGAATAAAATGGGTTCCCTGTCTCAAATGATGTCATTATTTCACAAGAGGTTTTGGTGGGAAAACCCATATCAATGTAACTATAGACAGTAATAACATTGTTGTCTATCGTGGCAATTAGGTGTAAATATTACCGAATTTGAGGGTAAAAGGCCAATAATTGTTCACAACTGAAATAAGACGTTATTGTAAGAGATGAATCATACAGAAATAATTAAAATACATTTCGAAAGATGAAATGTTTGTTATCATGATATGTGCGCTGAAATGAAAAAAAAGTAGCTATTAGATGAAGTTATTTGTCACTACATTTGAATAGTCTATAAGGTAAGAAACGTACAGAATCTTCATGATCCTTGAAAATATAATTTGGTCCTTGAAAAGTCCTTAAATTTCCTTATTGATCCCCTGCACGGACCCTGTTATTAGCAATAATAGCGTTTCACATCATCTCCCCCAAGAGCCTTGTCATGCACTTGGTGTAAGCGGAGCATCTTGCGCGTTTTCTCATCTTTTTTTTTTTTGTGCCTCCACGGGCAGCTCATTTCCAAAGGTGTTATGTTGCTGTCTTACATTTGTGATTACTAATTATGGATCTGTTAGCTCTTACTACTGTGTTTTCTGCATAGACAGGAACATCCCGTAGACCGTGACCAAGGAAGCGCTGAGGGGACTTCGGATTTTAGGAAAGTTTGTATGGCATTTCTGTGTGTTTCCAGATGTTGCGCTAGACTTTGCGAGTCCTGCTTTGCATTCCATGCGCTTCCTGACAAGATGGAGTTTAATTTGAACATCAGGTTAGTCAAAGTTTTCTAAACATAGTTGTAAGACTTCGCATGAACTCTGGTTAGAATAGGGGGGACTCCCATCTGAATAGGGCGGGGATGCTCGATTGTTGTGTTTTCGAAAATGACCCCTAAAAGGTACCAACGCAAATTTAAATATGAACAATTGGATAAAATGGTACCTTTAGTGTGACTATCCGTGAATACCCTTGAAATGTACCAACTTAAATATTCTGAGTTTCTTAAATACAAAGGAAGACCATACAAAAAATCCTAAAATCTGAAGTCCCCTAACCGCTTCTGTATCATTGTACTTTCACGTACTTCACCGTACATGATTGCACTTCACTGTACCACACCGCACTTCATTGTACTTTGCTGTACTTCAAAGTACTTCACCGTACTAACGAGTATTTTTTCGTACTGGATCGCATTTGAGCGTACTCCATCGCGCTTTGCTGTACATAACAGTACTTGGCCGTACTTGACCGTACTTGGCCGTACTTGACCGTACTTGGCCGTACTTGACCGTACTTGACCTTCTTGGCCGTACTTCATCGATCTTAACCGTACTTCATCGTACTTGAGTGTGATAATAATAATAATAATAATGATAATAATAATAATGATAATAATAATGGAAACTTTATTGAGTTTTTTACCTAAAGTACAATTGTAAATCTCACTAATAATAGGTAATTTACAATTGGCTACTTGAATCTATTATTTACAAAACATGAGAAAAACGATGTTCACTAATACTGCAATAAGTCTGGATTGTTCCATTCTTTGTTTCTGCAGCAGAAAATATAATAAGACGATCTAATGGCAATATTCATTAACTTCTTAATTATGTGGAGTCGTTCGTTGTTATTAAAATGAAGATCTTCTAACATGTTGATAAAATTTGCAGAATCGTTAGCGAATACACCAAGCGCACTGATTGACAGATTTACAAAAACTACATTTTTATAATGACTTTTCAAGCTATGTACAGACTCTTTATATTTGGCTTTTTTACGAGTAATATTTTTTTGTAGATTTGATTCATAACCCACTGTTAGTTCAAGTATGTACAGGCACTCATCATTTTTAGTAGATATCAATAGATCTGGACGGTATTCATCACCAGTAATTGTTGACGGACTCTTGAAGTTAGATAGGTCGGCATATAGGGACGCTTCTTCTTATTATTATTACTATTATTATAATAATAATAATAGTAATAATAATAATAATAATAATAATAATAATAATAATAATAATAATAATAATAATCTTTATTTATGTAGCGTCTATTTCAATACATGTTCTAGGCGCTTTACAATAACAACTACATGAATATAAAATTAACTATTTACAAGAACGTGTTTGATTAAGCTGAAAAACTAATTACAAAAGGTGTTAAGCTAAAAAAGACTACAAAAAACATAATCATATGTACATTCTAAAAAAAATTATATCTTAATAATAATTAAAAATATTTTACTCATATATAATTAAGCAGAATAGCCTAAACGAAATAAATGTGTTTTCAATTGTTTTTTTTTTAATTCATAGTAGTGTCACATTGCCTGATTTGAATGGGAAGATTGTTCCACAACTTAGGCCCAGCAACAAAAAAACACCATAGGTTTTTAATTTACTCCTTGGAACTAGCAGACATTTGTTTGGTGTTAGATCGTAATGTGTATGACGAAGAATTGTGACATAAAAGATCTGATATATATTTAGGAGCGAGGCCATTAATATCTTTGTAAACTAACAGTACGATCTTAAACATGATGCGATATTCAATTTTTAAGAAGACACTTCGGCAAACCGTACAGGAGGGCATTGCAATAGTCCAATTTAGATACAATGAGGGCTTGAGTGATAATTTCTGCAGCCTCGCGATTTAAAAACTTTCTGATGTTACTAATGTTGTTCAGCTGGAAGTGGCATGACTTGCATAGTTTCTTAACATGCTTCTCCATAGTATTGTCATCCAGTTGATAATTTTTTTAACACATGCTTCAATACTTCTCTTGGCTGACTGCAGATGATCATGATCACATCAAAAGAAACGTAGAGTTGGGAATCGTCCGCATAAAAATGATATGAAAGGTCATGTCTCTTGATGATGTCTGCGATGGGTGCCGTGTAAAGTACATACAAAAGAGGACCAAGAATAGACCCCTGTGTTTCATCGGGCGCAAGGACGATTTTGAGGACCAAATCTCAACAAACTGAAAACGAGTTGAAAGATAGGAAGACAACCAATTCAACACGGTACCTATAATGCCATATCTTTGCATCAATCTCGCAAGAAGCGTGCCATGGTTGAGGATACAAAACCGCCGATAAATCCAACATTAAGAGAAATGTGGCTTTGTTGTTGTCGATAATCTTTAATATATCACGTGTACGTGGTCATACTTAGCCGCACTTCATCGTATTTGACCGAACTTTATCGAACTTGGCCGTACTTCACCGTGCGTGGTCGTACATGGCCTTACTTGGCCGTACTTTATCGTATTTGGTCATACATCTACATCTACATCTACATGGTTCTAGCACTTGGCAAAGTCCATTAGTTTACTAGCTGTATTTTAGTACGATGTCTCATTGACTAATAACCTTTATTCGAATATTCGCGCCAAGCCGACCACAATGCTGGTTGCAGAGACAGACACTGAGGGTGGTCACTGCCAGAGATTTGTTTACGTCCTCAGCGGTTCTTTTACGTCCACCTTATAACATAGTCAGAGTGAAGGCAGACAGGACCTCCGGCTTTACGTCCTTATCCGAGAAGATGAGGCACTGACAAAGTAAAGTATCTTGCCTAAGGATACAACGTGATCGCCCGGTCTGGGAATCGAACCCGGTCCAGTGGAACAGAAGTCCAATGCCTTAACCACCAGGCTACCACCTCTCGTCTCTCGTACAGTCAAGAACAATGAAGTACCGTCAAGTGCGATGAAGTACGACCAAGTACGATGAGGTTCGGTCAAGAAGGGCAAAGTACTATGAAATACGGTGAAGTACGATCGGCCAGTCGGGGCCAACTGTATGACGAATTACGGTCAAATTCAACCAAATACGGTAGTACGGTACATATGGTACGTATCTCACGTGTAAATACGGTGAAGTGCGGTGAACTACGTTGAAGCACAATAAAGTAAAGTGAAGTACAATGAAGACCGGTGTAATACGGTGAAGTACAATGATGTACAGTATGGTACGGTACAGTACTTGTAAGCACCATGAAGTACGAGCAAGTACCTAAGCTATTGGCTAGCCTCCTCCGCAGGCAACCATTTTTCATCCCTTCTTGCCTTTTCTACTCGTTCAGGATTCCTTTGTTGCGCTCTAATCCCATAATCCCCAACGGTCAATTGCAAAAAAGGAAACCCATCCAAGAAACTAGAAAGGAAAACGCTAAAAAGAGACGCCTGCGGAGGAGGCTAGCTATTGGTCCCATAATCCCCAACGGTCAATTGCAAAGAAGGAAACCCATCCAAGAAACTAGAAAGGAAAACGCTAAAAAGAGACGCCTGCGGAGGAGGCTACACTCAGTTGCAAAATTAGTTGGGACACTACACATAATTTAGACGTAAACCGCTCAGTATTGTTCTCAAACTCTAACCCCTCCCCCCTCCACAATGTTGGTAGTCTCCATGACGATTAACATGTCACAACAATGCCAATGCAACATTGATGCGGGGGGAGGGGGATTTGAGGCGGGTGAAAACGTTGTATACATAAAAAAGGAGAAGTTTCGAAAGGAAACGGGAAAAAACTGTCAATGTCCCAACAATTTTGCAACTGAGTGTAGCTATCGGTCCCATAATCCCAACGGTCAATTGCAAAAAAGGAAACTCATCCAAGAAACTAGAAAGGAAAACGCTAAAAAGAGACGCCTGCGGAGGAGGCTAGCTATTGGGGACTCCGGGGATAAACGATCGGGGATGCTCGTCGGAATTTTTCAAAAATAACCTTAAAAGATACCTGACGTCAGTTCAAAAGGGCGTGGCATCGCAAATTTTTTATCTCTAAGAGATACCAAAATCAAGAGTTTCAGTGCTATCGACCCCTAAAAGATACCAAAAAAGTGAGAATTTGGCTAATTTCATAATTTTAAACCCTAAAAGATACCAAATCGCTGATTTTTACCCCTAAAAGATACGACGAGCATCCCCGATCGTTTACCTCCGGAGTCCCCCCCCCCCCCCCCCCCCGGGCTATTGGTATAGATATGTTGAAGTAGATGATATAGAAATAGATGTATTGAACAACAGGTAAGTAGGGGGACATTGGGGTTTGCGGTGTTGCAGTGTTGTCGTTATTTTAGTGCGGTGTTACGGTGAACGAGGCTGAAAAATTGCGGTATTGCGGTGATGCAAAACCTCGCGATGTGCGATATTTAAGTTAATTTACTTGCGGTGTACGGTGAAATAAAAACATTTTTCGGAGTTGCGATTTTAATCCAACGAAAATAATTTTTTTCACGTGACTCATGAAAAAATGCGGTGACGGTGTTTTGTTGAATTTTTAGTGGTTTTGCGGTGTTCACCATCGATTTTTTGCGGTGTTGCGGTGTTCGAGACTCCCCAATGTCCCCCTCGGTAAGCACCACGCAGAAGTACGTTATGATGTCCGCTATTTAGTAGTAAATAGCGCTAATTAAACAACTCAAGCATGTTAAGGCTGGGTATTTTGCATTTATTATTTTTATTTGTAATATGTTTCACATAAAACACAACAAAATAAGAATTGCATCATAAGGTTGTTATGAAGGGATTGTTGAATTTTTAGTATTGCTTTTTTTATCTTAGGTGGTCACGTGACCTAGAAACGAGAAAATACGTCTTTAAAAATGGGGTGGCGAATTTAAAGTAAAACAAAAATGTTTTTATTTGTAGATATTACTGTTAGAGTTTCCAATCAAAATCTGTTTGGAATGGTTGTCTAACATTTTTAGTTTTAGAGATATTTAGGAAAACAGGTCACGTGACCAAACCAGAATTTTGGATATTCCTCATTATCTTCAAGACCAAAATCGGAATCCATCCATTCCAAACAGATAATTGTTACTGACTAAAGTACCGTCAGTTTTGATAAGAAAGTTTTTATATACATGTTAAAACCACCACCCCATTTTCAAATAACTACTTTTCGCGCCATAAGGTCACGTGACCACTAAAAGTCACCACAAATACTCTAAAAAAATTAAGGATGCGATGTTTGACTGAAATGTTCACTTTCGTCATCGTGTGATTAAAGATGTTTGAGATATGTAGTGTTACCAGACACAATTTATCCAATTATCTAATGGTTCTCCCCGAGCTTGCTTTCGTTCGCTTAGCTGCTGGCGCAATAGCCAGTTAGAAACAGGTGACATAAATCGACTTGCAAATAGTTTGGTTATATCCTTAAAATTAGTAAGGCTTGTCTTATCCAAAGTCCTATACCAAATATTGGCGGAATCAAACAAAGCTAGCGGGAAGGCGTGCATAAATTCATCATCCGTCCATTTAAAAAAAATTCCATATTGAATAAATTGGTCCAAAAAATTCCCTGCGTCATCGCCATCGCCTGAAAAAGTTGGCATTGATGACACACCCCCCTTTTTGGGTTTCAATTCCTTTAAAGAATTTTGTAAGGCATTGATCGAAGTGTTGCTTTGTTCATTGACTTGCCGCAAATTTTGTTTGATTCCATCGATAGATGTTTCTAGTAATTGCGCAAAGCGATTAGTTATTTCCTCCATTGCTGCTGTGCTAGTAGAAGCAGTCTCATTAGATTCTGTCATAGTTTTGGATTTTGATTTACACGATTTGCAAAGCGAGTCAGTTTTCTGCGAATTGTGATCGGAAGATTTTGTTTTAGCTTTTGGTTTAATTTGCGATTCCGAATCACTAAATATTTTAGTTCGACGCGTTTCACGAGGCACTTTTACAGAATTTTGATTAAATGTCGAAATTAATTAGTCGAAGAAATTTGAATACGAAAAGTGAACGTTCAATTAAGCTCAACATGTAGAAACACTAATTCCAATCTGGTGTGATAGGGGGGGGGGGGGGGGGGGAAATTTGGCCGCATTCGATTTGGCTTAAATTATTGAACATAATAATGAGAAAGAAGAGAGAGAGAAAGACAACTCAATTTTCAAGACTGATGCACATAGCCATGCTTGTAAAAGAGGACACTAACCTTTACTTTTACCAATGTTACAGTACCGGAGTTCACCAGTGTTCTGCCAGGGTTCACCACCAATATTACAGGATCTTCAGGGCGACTAGCTCAAATTAATGGCAGAGACGAGGTACTTCTTTAAAGGTTTTTATTTTACAGCTTTCTAGAGTTAAACCCCCTGAACACGGTTCAACTCTAATTCTCAACTAACAACTAATGTTACAATTTGGTACAGCTCTTTTTATAGCTGATACATCTAAATCCAATTAACATGATTGATGTCACAATATTCGATATTAACTAAGCATTTTCGAGAGGCGTTGTCTTAATGCTTTTGGAGAAGTTCTTATATGAAAATAGTAAAATCTGGAAAATAGTTCCTGGACAATTAAAATGCGATTCACAAGAAAGCGTTTGGTCATAGAAAGGTCAACTATGACAACGGATAAACGGTATTAAAGTACAGTTTAAGTGCACGATAGAATTAATATCAACAGGGTGCATAATAGCCAAAATCGTCACGAAACAAGTACAAGCATGTACAACCATGACCAAAGTATTACATAATTTTCAATGTTTGTCAAGGTCAATTTGACTGTACTTTGAACTTATGATATACATGTGACTTACTGGGAAACGTGACGCAAGCGACGCTGCCTTGTGAATCGTATCTGCAATATATTAACTAAATAATCAATAGCTGTTGAAATGTTGTTCAATAAAAATACTAGAAAAATGAATAAAAGATAATTGGATAAATTGTGTCTGGTAACAGTAGGAAAATGTAGTTTTTGAGTACAGCTTAAAAACCCAGCCTTAACGTGCTTGAGAAAAGAAAACAATAGAATTACCATAAAATAGCACTTTTTAGTGATATTTATGTTGCACAATTTGAGTGCTCTATAAAAAATATATAGTTCATTTCTGGTGACTTTGACTCAGGTTTATAACCGTACAGAGAGACCGTAAGAATTTGAATGTTTGGGTTTCCTGTGGCTCGAGTAGTCCTGGCTTTTTCAAACGTGGGAAGAACAAACTGTGCGGGGACTGCATCTGGTGGAGGTGATCGCAGCTGTGCATTTTGGTAAGTCTTTCCACATTTTATAGCTTCTCAATGATTCTAATGCATTGGAAATAGTTGCAATACTTTGTTATAACGATTTTTTTTGAGTTTAAAGTGATGTTTCTGCCGATAAAAGCATTTTTTAGCTTGTCCGGATGAAACTCATTGTCGGAGCACGAGGTCTCTGACAAATCATGAACTTGCTTTGAATCTTTTATGAGATGAATCTCCATTATCTAGGCTACTTTGGTGCTCAAGTCATTTAGATTTGTTGTTTAATCAAAGAGAAGCTTTAGCATTATTTTCTAATGTACTCTGCTGTTGGCAGATTTAGGTATTTTCCGGTGTATTTCGGAGAAGCGACGAAAGTCTTATGCAAGTCCCTCGATCTATCCTTGAACCTTTTTTCAAGAAATCAATAGTTTGTTTTTCTAATGTAGTAAACATAGACCCTCAAGTGTTTTTTGAACTTCAATTTTTACAAGGGACGTTTCCTTCAATTCCAAGGTTTCCCCCGTAGGAAAACCCTGGACATTTGACTGTCGGAAAAACGTTGGGAAATTCACTTTTTCCAAAATTGAGAGTTATTATGTTTCATTTGAATCGTATACTGCAGCAAAGTATTAACAGCAATTTTGAAAAGCGAAACAGAGACCATTACTGTACATGAGCACAAAACAGCCATATTTTTAATAATAATTTTGTATGTGTTATTTGTATAAGAAACCTATTTGTCTTTGTCACTTTTGGTGTTTATAGTCTGGTCATTGAAGGATGAACGTAAACAAATTGAATAAAAGTAAACTTGGGGAATAACATACAAAGTCTGCAAAAATCCCTTTTAGGGAAAACATTTTATGAGCGTTTCAATAATTAGTAAATGATTTTGAACAATTTTTGGTAGAGATATGGTCAATATGACATGACCATTCACTATATTTGATTCAAATTCAACTTGATCGATACACAGCTACTTATGATCCATTGCTTTTATAACATAGGTTTTCATTCTAGTGCACATACAAAAGTCATGCATTTACAGTGCCTGCATGTTGTATCATCTAATCAGAGTGTGCATAACAACTGTTTGTTTGAAAATCAAATTGATGACAGCGAGCACCATTGTTAAATGGTTGATAAAGAAAAGCAATTGTAGTGCACGTAAGAACTTATCTGCTTTATAATCCATGTTTTTGTCAAGAGCAGCTTTTGCTACCATATGGGCTTCTTGAAGAGAATTTGCATTTGCACCTTGGTAACTTCAGAATGGCTTCCGAAGATGCTTCCACGTCTGTGTATAATGGTTCTATAGCAGCTTTGACAAGTTTCCATCCTCAGTATGTAGAGTTTAGGTAGTAATTAGATAGCTTGAGCCAATGTATGACTTGAAAATGGACTCGCAAACTGTGAAAACATTCAGCTCTTTCTGGAGGTAAAAGCTTTTGTGGATCAATCATCATTTTACTTTGTGAATAATGCAAATTTTTCATTTCCTCCATACAAAATAACAAATACTGTAATCTGATACCTGCTGTTCCAATCTTTTTGACAGTTGGCTTCTGTAGGAATGCTCAAGGTATAAAAAGCCCTTTGTTATTTTTATTTTTTGTGATGGTCTACAAAAAGCAGTTCAGGAAAGCCTGAGACATCTCACTCAATGTTCACTTGATCTGTTCAATACAGTATTTCACGGTTATTATATTGATGTGAAGTTCTGCCTAATGCATAGATAATTTATTGTAAGTGGATTCCCCAAGATTTTTTGGCGTTTTGGGAATGTGTTTTTTGGCAGAACCTTCCGAGCGGACAACCGAGCGAGTCTAGTTTTCACAAGATAGTTCGATTGAATTGATCTATCTCGCAAGTCTTTGTAAGTTTAACTGTTAAGTTAAATGTATAACTCATTAAATTTACAACAGCTCCATGGAATTTGCTGTTATTATATTTGACACAACATCTCAGCTCTTTATGTTGCTCTTAATTAATTCTGAAGATGTGGTGATAATGTATGTTTTGTTTTTAATTCAACATTGGCTTGCTTCGGTACACAATAAAATTCATTAATGATGGATGCCGCTCTTCCCTGAAACGCAACTAAGTTTAAGTTTTGATTTCATTTCAACTGCACTGTATGGATGGCTCTTATGTTCCATTATGATATCCCCCATTTCTGTGCAGAAATCATTAACAGTCATGTTTGACATCATTGTTTAAGGAATTCGTCCAATTTCAAGTAACTTAAAGGCCCAGTTCAGACCATTATGCTTTGCGCACGTCTATTATTGTTTTGATTTGCATGAAAGCGAGGTACCGCTTTGGCGTGTGTTGACATTCATACTCAGCTGAAGAGACAACGCGAGAAGTTGTGGCATGTGTGAGCTTTTTTTTTGTTCTCACGAAAGAAATGTTATCTTTGAAATGGAAGCTTCCATAGCAGATTAATGGACTGCAAATATAAAATGCTGATAGTTCATTTATCGACTCAAATCAAGAATAGAGTTTGTCCGAAGGCTCAACACACGGATCAAACAATAACACCGAGATCAATCGTCTAAGAATTAAACTCCACGTCAAAATATTTGCTTTACTTTATAAGCAAGTTTTAATAAACCATAAAGAGGGTTTTTTGAAGGATCGTGAGTACTGTGACTGCAATTGATAGTGTGAAAGAAGGAAAGAAAGACACGGTCTTAAAAGCGAGGTACCGCTTTGGCGTGTTTGACATTCATGCTAAGCTGAAGAGACGACGCGAGAAGTTGTGGCATGTGTGAGCTTTTTAACTCAGACATTGCGTTAGCAATGGAGGAGTTAATGGAGTGGGGCATCTCTGTCACTCACTCACTCACTCACTTTCCAGTAAACTTCCGGTTGTTAACAGGAAGTTAACATTTAAAATTATTTTACATTTTTTTTTTGAGAAATAAATAACACTTTGACCGGACTCGAACCGGGGAACTTGTGTATAAAAGACAAGTGCCTAACTGACTGTGCCACGGAGACGCATGTGATGTCGTAAGTGTAAAAATGAGTACTTATAGTTGAATTGTTTTTGCTGCGAACTATATTCGAAAACCAACCGAGAAACAGATTTAATCAAGGAGAATAATCTAGTCGTTTAAGTAGTTTCATTAAACTTTCATACTTCGACAATGGTAGATTTTCAGTGGCAAGCCAATAAACTACTTTAAGACATTTAATAATACCTCTATCTTCTTCTATTTTTGTATTTTTGACGGCTGTTTTCATTCCAGTTTGAAGTAATATTGTCTCTTTGTTGCTCTGATGGTTGGTTGTCGCTTCGTGTCGGACCATAGATGAAGTCTTAAATGTTCAGTCTTTTCAGTCAGCGAATCACCCTCTTTTGAAGCATCTACAGCTGTATTGTCATCTTCAAGAGACACTGACGTTGCAAACAGAGAAGAAATTGTCCTTTGACCTGCTATTTTAATCCTTTTTTCGGTGGCATTGTTAAAATTGTTTATCCTTGAAATTGAGCTTGTGCATGACCATGTGCAAATTCATTTTATAATCGCAATTCCTATTGGCTAAAGTCTAGCCAATGGGAGATCTTCTCTTATTAGATTAGCCCTAGTTCCCCTCTCCAACAAGAAAACAAGATGGCGATCGAAATTTTATGACAACGATCTTGTTTTTAAAATATTTGCAACTAAAACGTAAGTTTTTATGACTTATAAAACACAGATGGGCCCAATGGCGCAGGTAATTTCAAATGAATGCGCCATTTTCCATAAAAAATGCGACTATGGCGCATGGCGCGGGCGTTTCTCGATCTCTGTACTTTCTGGCTCAGTCGAGGTCAGCAGTCAGTTATGGATACAAGATTTTTCAAGGAGGGTGACAAAATTTTCATCAACCTTAGGCCATTGCGCTTTATTTAAATAACAAGATTTTAAAGATGCTAAAAATATACAGATTAGAAATTTTTAATAGTACAAACTGCATTTTAGAAAATTGAAATTATTGTAATGTATACAAAAAATTAGAATACTGTATATGCCGGTGTATGAGTAGACATTTTGTCATCACAATTTGACATTAAAAATTTGACCTCGACTTATATACAGAGTCAAGAAATTTAAGTTGCTGAAGAAAATAATGTATTGAACTATTTTTTTTACATTTGAGCAATCTGTGAAGATGTCTTGTTGAATATTTTTGACTAATTTCGCAATGGAACCAAGTAACCATGCAAGCATGGGCAATCACAAACAGAATGCATGATAGCTATTCAACTTACCGTTTGTTGTTCGATAATTCAGTAAATAAATCAATAGAAATTTGTATAAATTAAAAGAAATTGCATCAAAACAAACCCTTAATACGTCTTTGTTCAATTACATGACTTTATTTTAAAAAGAAAGCGAATAAAGAAACAAACCCTTGCTAAAAAACTGCAAACACTCGATATGTTTGACAGGACACCATATTGTTGAAGCACGTTGTTAGTCTTCACCAGTCTCTCTCTTCTCGAGATGTTAAAAATGGCGGCTGCTCAATGTTTTTTGATATTAGAAATCCGTCAATTTTTGCTTTTTTTACCTCAAATTTGAAAGTTTTGAAGAAAAATCGAAGTGCTAAATACTGATAGAAACAAGGTCGACATATACAAAGGAAACAGACAAAATCAAATTTTAACCACTTTTTTAGGGGTCCACTAACACACCAAGTCGACTTATACACCAGCATATATTGTATTACACTAAACAGCCTCATTGATAATCTTTGAAAAGAGATGCTGACATCATTTTTCTTGTGTGTATTGCGATAAAATATGTCTATCAAAAAAGCTACAGAGCTTGGGCATCACCTTATTCAAAATTCTGGATCAAAATATACTTTTTCGATGTGGATGTCTTCACCATTTGATCCTGTGACAACAAAATCTGTCCATTTCCTTTGAACAACAAACATCTGTTGTTGAAGCTGGTAATAGTATTTGTCATTGCCGTTAATAATAGGAGATTGTTTCAATATTATGCAAATGTGCTTTCTAATAAACCATCATCAAGACTTTCACCATTATTAAGTTGAATATATTTCATTTCAATGAGACCATTCGGCGGTGTTGCATGTGGATCATAACCAAGCCATCGTAAGTTGCAGCCAAAAAAAACATGGGTTTTTCTTATGAAAGGCCATTGGGGTCAACCGTGAGGTTATGTCCTGCCTTTCTCATTGTTTCTAAGTAAAGTTCCCTTGTTCTATCTTCTTGCTCTAGGCCATCCTTCATTTCTTTACTTTTGTAGCTTTTATTATAGTGTAACCCCTTCCTTTTAAGCTTTTGAAAGAGAAGTTGTAGCTTTCAAGGAAGCAAGACTGTAGCACTTAGATGCTGTCATCCTATATTTTCTGTGAAAGTTCCACAATTCCTCTTTTGATTGACCTCTTGTTTGTGCTTCAATTGCATTTATCTCTTCTTCATTTCGATTGAGCTTTTGCCTGATTGCATCACATTGCTTTTCAATGTTTTAAAGAGATGCGGGGTGCACCTTTAATGGTGATACAATGCAGTCATCTTTTTCTTTGTCAACTTTTTGGGGTAAAATGTGACTCCAGCCAACTATCTTCGTTCTTTGATTTTTGTAAGCATCGTGTTAACATTTTCTGGGGCCCACTCTCTTTGATGAACTGGTCTTTCATCTTGATCGGTGAGGATCAGAGACTTCCATTCTTTTTTCTGTCTCTTTAGAGTAGTCATGCTTTTGAATAGTCATCTGTGATATTGTTGTGACAGTTTCTTTTCGTTTCCGTGGTACATTCCATTTGCATGATTTTGAAGTGCACAATTCTTGGTCATTTTTGTCCATTTCCTTACAATATTCTTCAAGGGCAAACAATGTGGCTGACACATGGTTACACTGTCCATCAATTTCTGCTGGACAAGCACAGTATGCATTCAAAACTGGAGCAAAACTTGAGAATATAATATATACTGATATACCATTTGTTTCTTCATAGATGGAAGTACTTGACTCTTGACACATGTTTTGTAATTACTCTTTAAATACGTTCCAAGAACGTTGCCAGATTTATAAAAGTTAAATCCTTTCACCAGTGAATGAGCTTTTTCGACGTTACAGCATCTATCATATATCTCCAGATTGTGTCAAACGATATTGTTGGTAATCCATTTAAATCGGTTGAAAACTCTTCTTTAGCAAAGCTCTCACTTGAAGATGATGATTTTTTTTCAATCAAACCAAGCTTTCTTATTGAGCAGATTTGAGGATATTTGGAAAGAAAATGCTATCAGCATGTCTTACCAAAAGACTTGTTGCAGAAGATTCGTCTATAGCATTCTCCTTGCATTAACTCTTTCAGCAGAACAGTTCATCTCCAAAAGATGATGAATTTGGCAGTAAATGATCCCACGTTTGCTACAGAACAATGGCAAGTTTAATTATTTCATCAGAAGACTTGGTTTAATGATTGGTGGAATTAGAGCGCAGAGCTCATACTGTACTACCATTTTTTGACTGAAGTGACTTTTTAGTTCTGAACAAGATATATTCTCGTACATGCAATCAAACCTCTGATCACATTTACTATAGGGATGCCAGTGACATAATTATTTATGTCGTTGATTTTCTTAAAGCCAAGCTACACTTCTACAAGACATTTTGTCATAAATAAGACTGAAAATATGGCCAAATTTTGTCATGGAATGTTGAAGGCCATTTGCCAGTTTCTTAATGTTTACATCCCAACTCCATTTTGCATCATTAGAGCAGAAGATCATCATTGGTTGGTTCCCATATCTCGCATGATAACTCACACAAATCTCAATTGTCTCATGTCTCGCAACCCACTGTATTACATACCTAAATTCTTGAGCTTTCTTTTCCTGTACTCTTAAGAAATAGCATCTATTACAACATTAAGAAAGTTTTGTTGTTTAATTTTAGGGAATTTTCAATTTCATTACTTGATTTCATAACTTGCGCTTTAAGGGCAGTATACTCTTCAGATAGATTGAGATGATCTTTCTTTAGTGATTCGTAATCCTTTGCTACCTTATCGTATTGATCGCTGAGATTTTGAGGTGACGATTCCAAGTTATTGATTATACTGATTGTCCATGATTTTTTTTAGTTGTTCAGTTAAAAGCATTACCATTGTGAAATTGTTTGAAGGGAAATAAATAGATTAAATACAAGTACAAAAACTGACGAGAAAAGTTCGAGATTTTAGTCGATTTCAGAGAGCAGGAAAATCGCCATCTTACACCTTCGCTGACCATATGTATATTATTATTATTACTTATGAATCACTTCACTCAGTGGTTTAATGTTATATACAATGACTCTCATATAGCAGAAAAATTACATAATTTGCAAAATCAATTTAATTTTTGTCAGGTTGGCAAATGTTTACAAATTTTACTTTTAAGCATTTCATACTGGAACTGTTGCAGTGACAGTTAAATGACAAATCGCTCCATGAAATATAATAGTTGATGTTATGGTTCTTGAGTGACCAGATTTGTTGGCTTAGTTTGGTGCAGTTTTCTAGCTTGACGTGGCAGAATGATGCAGTGTGGTATCTGTATCTGGTTTTGAAGTCGTTTTCGGCAAGTCCAATGTAAGTTTCGGTAGTGTTGCTGTTGCTTTGTGTGATAAATCACTGATTTTTTGAAGGCAGCTGCCATTGAGCATTCAGTTCTTTTCTCGGAAGGTGCATGTTTTTTGTGTGTCAGTGTTGTCTTCCTTTGATGGATGTACGAAGTGCTTGTTATGGTTGTTGTAGATCTGTTTAGTGCATGCAACTGTAACTATTCTTCATGGTGTTGTGGTTGGAAATCTCATGAACTATGTGGTCTTTGGTGGAGTGTTTGTCCACAAGTGTAAGGACTGTACGTCTGATGTTCGCACTGACATTTTTACTAAATCAAGTGTTGTATCAGACTACATTGTTGTTGTCAGTTTTTGCATTTGGTGTTTGTCGATTGTTGGTATTGGAGTGTGTGATGGTATCCGCTTCATCGAGGGGTTTTAGTATGGCAGTCGGCTTTGTCAAATGAGGTTTTATCTGACAAAAGAAATGAAAGTCGTTTGTTGCTGCTGGCAGGTATGTTCTTTGTTGTGATTGCTTTCACTGTGTACATATTGTAGTTTGGTGTTGGTCTTCCTGTGGGTTCAAGGTGCTCTTGTTCAGGTTGAAAGTGACATCCAGGAAGTTGATGGTTCTTTTGTTTTCTTCGATTGTGACACATAGTCTGTCATGTTTGAAGACTTGGCAAATTCCCTTCTGTATGTTCTTGGTTTCTCTTGGTCTGGTGTTAGCAATGGCTAGTCTGTCATTCCTATTAAGTCGTACTTTCATGTTGAGGTTTTGTAATTGTGAAAGAGGCAAACTACCCACTTGCTTGCACTTCTCGGTGCCATCATATGGGCAGCTATGATGGCGTGGAAATGTGCAAGCTAGTTGGAAGTTTCCTTCTTTCACAATTAAGACCTAAACATGAACATAGGACTTAACAGAGGTGACTGACTAGCCACTGCTAACACCAGACGGAGAGAGAACAAGAACATAAAGAAGGGAATTTACCACATCTTCAAACATGACAGACACTGCACCACAATCGAGGCAAACAAAAGAATCATCAACTTCCTGGATGTCACTTTCAACCTGAACAAGAGCACCTTGAACCCACAGGAAGACCAACACCATACTGCAATATGTACACTGTGAAGGCAATCGCAACAAAGAGCATACCTGCCAGCAGCAACAAACGACTTTCATTTCCTTCATCATACAGAACCTCATTTGACAAAGCCTACCCTGCACCAAAAAGCACTCGATGAAGCTGATGCCGTAACTCATTCGGATACCAAACCGACAAACACCCAACGGAAAAACTGACAGCAACAGCATTATCTGGTACAACTCTCAATTTAGTAAGAATGTCAGTATGAACATCAGACATGGATTCCTTGCACTTGTAGACAAACACTCCGATTAGGATCACATTCTTCATGAAATTTTCAACCTCAACACCATGAAGATAAGCTGGAGTTGCATGTGCAACACTAAATAACAAATCAAGCACTTTTTACATCCATCAAAGAAAGACAACATTGACACAAAAAACATAAACCTTCCGACAAAAGAAGAACTGCCTGCTCAACACCAACTGCCTTCAATAATCAGTGATTTTTCAAGTCATCATCACACAAAGCAACACCAACCCTACCAAAACATACATTGGCTCACCAAAAAACGACTTGAAAACCAAATACAGAAACCACATTGCAAAATACTGCCACGTCATGCTAAAGAAACTGCACCATACTTAGCCAACCCATTTGGTCACTCGAGAACCACCCCAACAACTATTTTATTTCATGGAGCGATTTATCTCCTAACTTTCGCTACAACAGCTCCATTAAGACATGCAATCTCTGCTTGAAAAATTTGTGATGATTTGCCAATCTGACTTGTGACCAATTAAATAAGTGAAACTCGTATCGTCATGCGAACACAAAAGGCAATTATTTTGTGAAATCAATTATTCAATGGTGCATAATAGTCAAGAACTCGTAATCCACTTATGACATTACCATTTCTTTACCTTGTTTGAAATGTTTTTGTTGCTTCTACAACATAGTATTAACGCCGATTTTGAATTAATCTAAGATCACAAAAAAATTACATCTTGTGATAAAATTTGTGCTGAGAATGCTAGTGACTGAATTAATAGCTTTTGAAGGCTTTTTCGAGACAATATCATTTACATCTTAAATGACGTTAAATGCACTTCATAAGTCATGGAAAAAGTTGAAATTTATGTTTCAAGGGACAACATAGCAAGATTATCTTTTAACTACTTTGTCAGCACACTTGCTCTGTGCGGTGCCGAAGGCATTCTGCAAAAAGTGAACCATAATATGATATGATGTACTTTTTATGATAAAAGGACACAATATCAAAGTTGAAGGCAGATATCATTTCAATAATTAATGGTGCTCATAGTGTATGGTAGTCTCCTCACATGGATGATTCCTTGATATGTCTCAAATTCAAAAAAACCGATATGAAAGTGTTGATGCTGTTCCATAAGTAATCTTAATTATATCGAAAATTGGCTGCTAGAAAATTGTAAAAATAAATTTTTGAACAAATAATTTCCAATTGTGTTCATCGCATATAATTGTTCTTTACAGAAAGTTTCATGCAAATCCCTAAAATGAATGGTCGATTTTTACACAGACGGCCTCTTTAAATATGTAAATAAGCACCATCAATGTGGTTGCCTTGTTTTCGCTCTTGATCATTTCAGATTTTCAACCGTAAATCTGCGGATTTTTCATTCAATTATTCTCACCATCGCTAGTTAACATCCTTAACTTCACAACTATGATAAGATATTCAAGGTCTTTGCTTTTGGATCTGCGGTTTTGGTGGAAACGTTCTAATATGACTCAAACACTTCAATTTTCGCTCCAAACAAAGCACCAGATCAAACCGCTTGAACCGGAAAAATGAGATGTTATTCGATCAATGGGTCTATTAAAGCGATTTCGCGGTGTTCGTCGACGACAGATACAATCCACTATTCACGAAATACATCCAAGAATTACTTCAAAAATTAACGTAAATAATTTCAAATCTACTGAACCGAGAGAAGTCAATTTTCAAAACTTAATTAATAATATTCATCTCAGTAGTTCAACATCATCAACTACAACGCCTATGAATAATGAGGTAGTTGAATCCATTATCTCCTCTACGAACAATGCTGCCATTCAATCCATTGTTTCTACGCGAGAAGGCAACAATAGCGATACAAATCAATCAAATCGCCGTAGAAATCCATCGAACCTGAAATACATCAAATGCAACAATAGATCTGTCAACATTAAACGTTGCTCGTTTGGTCTTCTGAACTGCCGATCTGTCTGCAATAAAACAGATGTCGTTAAGGACTTTGTAGTGGACAATGATGTTGATATTCTAGCTATCACAGAAACTTGGCTTCGTCCTCGTAATTTGGACTCTGTTTTGATTGGTAATCTCACTCCTACTGGCTATCAATTTCAGCATGTTGCTAGGGATACTCGTGGTGGTGGAGTTGGACTCCTGTACAAAAGCTCTTTAAATTTTGTTTTAACTACAGCTGACAAGGTTGGAAATTTTCTTACATTTGAAGTAGCTGATATGAAGTTAAACTGGCGTTCTACTACTTTACATATTTTGATTATCTATCGTCCCCCATCATCTAACTGCAATGTATTCTTGAGGGAATTTGGAAGTTTACTTGAACACTACACTATTATACCAGGTGCACTGATGATTACGATTTCAATCTGCATGTGGATAACAAATCTGATCCTATAAGCATCAACTTTCTTCAACTGCTGGATTCTTTTGACTTGAAGCAACATGTCTGTGAATCTACTCATCGCTCTGGCCATACTCTTGATCTTATTATTACTAGAAATGGAGAGGATATAATAGACCCTGTCTCTGTGACAGAGTCAATTATATCGGATCATAATGTTATTAACTGCAACCTGAAATTGTCTAAACCGGCCTTTCCAACAAATTATGTCTCCTCGCGTAAAATTAAAACAATTAATACTGATCAACTGAAATCTGACATTATTGACTCACTTGGTTCTGATACTGATGCTCCTTCCGATGTAAATGACCTTGTTTCCATATACTTCTCATAGTTATCGAGGATTTTGGATATTCATGCTCACCTCAAAAAACGTTGTGTTGTTATGAGACCTGCAGCACCATGGTATAATGATGATATCAAAGATGCAAAGAGACTAAGACGGAGGTTTGAGCGTAAATGGCGTCGATCACGTGATCCAGCTGACCGTACAAATTATGTAGAACAATGTCATGTTGTAACTGAACTTCTTCAATCTTCACGATCAAACTACTACAAGGATCTCATCAACAGTCATGGTGATAATCCCAAAAAGATGTTCAACACTGTTGGTAAATTACTACATACTAATTCAGCGGCAAGTAACAGTCAATTTCCACCACATAGTTCACCTAAAGACCTTGTTGAAAACTTTATGAATTTCTTTGATGCTAAGATCAAAACCATCCATCAAGAATTGGTACTTCCAGAGCACATAGAGAACATCATCTCAGATGACAGTAATGTAACCTGCACGTTAGAATCTTTTGAATCAGTCTCAACAGATACACTTCTTCATTTAATACAGTCATCCTGTGGTAAATCATGTGACTTGGATCCTCTTCCTGGCTCTCTTATGCGTACATGCCTGACTGAACTTTGTCCTATACTTGTAAAAATTGTTAACCTTTCACTAGAGTCTGTTGTTGTACCCGACCAACTGAAAGTTGCTATGGTTAAGCCATTGCTGAAAAAAACGTCACTTGATCATCGTGAATTCAAGAACTTTCGTCCAATTTCTAACCTTCAGTTCCTTGCTAAGGTAATAGAAAAAGTTGTTGCTGACCAACTCACTTGCTACCTGAACAATAACAATCTTCAAGAGGTATACCAATCTGCATACAAACGTAGACACAGTGCAGAAACTGCACTAATTCGCATTCACAACGATATTCTAACTGCTGTTGACAAACATCAGTCTGTGATCTTATTATTGCTCGACATTTCTGCAGCTTTTGACACCATCGACCATGGAATCCTCCTTTCCAGATTGAAGTGCCGCTTTGGAATAATTGGCAAAGCTGTTGATTGGATCTCATCATATCTTTTTAGTCGACGTCAGTTTGTCAAAGTTGATGGTATTTCATCAGCCTACTCCACAATTGACCATGGTGTACCGCAAGGATCAGTTTTGGGTCCTTTTCTCTACTCTCTCTATGTATCACCATTATGAGACATAGCAAGACGCCATGGTCTCTTGTTTCATTGTTATGCTGATGACACACAGCTTTATGTTACATTCAACTCGGCTGATACGGAAGATACAGAAACCAAACGATCTCTACTAGAAACCTGTGCGAATGAAATAAAAAGATGGATGTTGTGCAATAAACTGAAACTAAATGGTGACAAATCAGAACTGTTGGTTATCTCATCCTCTCGACGTCCAAGATCTTCTGTACATTCTATATGTATTGACAATGACATCGTGCCAGCAGCACAAACAGCAAAAAACATAGGCATAGTTTTTGATGAGACAATGTCGCTTGTCCCTCACGTTACCAACGTCTGTAAAACGGCTTGTTTCCATCTTCGTGCCATATGTAAAATACGTAAATTCCTGGATAAAGACTCCACAATTTTGCTCCTTCATGCGTTTGTCATTTCAAGAATTGATTATTGCAATTCCTTGCTGTTTGGCCTCCCAGCATATGTCATCAATAGACTGCAGCTGATACAGAACTCTGCAGCTCGGCTTGTCTTTCTTGCACGCAAGTATGACCATGTAACTCCACTGTTAATTACGCTCCACTGGCTGCCAGTTAAATACAGAATTGAATTCAAGATCCTCCTGATGACCTTCAAAGTTTTACATGGTGAGGCACCGCAATATTTACGTGGCCTTATCTCCCCGTATGTTCCAGCTCGTAGCCTACGCTCCCAGAATAAATTGCTTCTGCAGCAGCCAAGCTTCCAGCGTGCCTTTGAAATATCTGCACCACGGCTATGGAATGATCTACCATATGAAATGAAATTATGCACTGATATCAGCTCTTTTAAGAAAAAACTTAAAACACATTTGTTTAAGAAAGCATTTTCAATTATATAGTTTTATGAATTTTTTATGAACTGACAACTCTGAACTGTTATATCTTTTATATTTTATATCTTGTGAAGATTTTTCTTTCCTTTTTTATGTTGAGTTAATTTTTGTATACATATATATATATATTTGAATTTTTATTGTAAAGCGTCATGAATTTTTAGATATGCACGCTATAGAAATAAAGTTATTATTATTGTTGTTATTATTAATAGCAATCCCTATGTAGGTATATGAAATTCAAAAGTACTGTATAAGCACCACAATCATTATATAATATCATTCACACGAAAATGTCCTTACATCTTGTTTTCAAAGTTCTGCAATAATTCTGCCTAATATAGCCAAACTTGTGGTAATAAAAATACTCTCTTTAGTCCCCAGTACAACATACTTACTTCCAGATGTTTCCACCTTATGGCATTGCCAAAATCTACAACTTTGACTTTTAGTCTTCTGCCTAAATTGAAAAAGGTACATTTTGAATGGTATAATGTCAATGTTACTGCTAGATCAATCATTAGATCAGTTACATGTGACGTCAAAGCAGCCCCCTGGGTGCATCTGGAGGACAAAACATTAAAATGAGATTTTTGCTCTCTTGGCAGCTGAACTCCATTGTTTTGTCCTCCAGGTCGACCTTGATCATTCCAACGAACTGGAAGGGATCTAAGCAAATAGAACTGACATTGGGAGAGCTTTCCCTGGACTCCTTATATTCATAGTTTCACGTTCTTTTGTATCAATTAAGGTTTATTTAAGCCTTGATAGTATGTGATATATTCTTTGGTAGAAGCTTAACTTCATGTGGGATAATTGTTTGTTTGATACCATTCGATACAAAACAAGTTTTTTAGTTTTTTACAAAAAAATATATCAATCAAACTTTTACTGTTGTCCGTTGGAGTTCCTGTGCCCTAAACAAACCAAAATTCAAAATGGCTGCCAATTTGACATGTTCAATGCAATCTCTGGATGTTTTTGTCGAATTTTCTCGGCATACTTGGCCCGTAGATATAGAAGAAAGTCTCCAAAATAGAATGTACAATCACTACCAAATAAGGTTAGACTAACAAAACGACAGATGTGATGTAAAGTTTGATAATCATTGCGCATGGTAGCTAAGTGATTACCTGGTTCAACCAAAATGTTTTGTGGTTTCAAATCGGCATGGATAACATTCTCTCTGGTGTATACATGCAAAAAAGATAAAAACAAAATATTCATAATGATCACCAGTAGGTGAAAATTTGAAAAGAAAGCCTCAAACCCTTCTATATTGATTTGCAATGATATGCACTAAATAAAAGGGCATCAAATAGTTTATATATATAAGGTGTAAATTTCATTGAAATAAAATCGAAGAATTGTAAAATTTGTATTAAAAATGTTGAATTACCTTATTTATTATCACTATGTTTTTAATGCTATTTAAAAACTCGGTCATGGCTATGATTTTGTATTGTTCTCCCTCATTAATTATTTATGATTTTTTAATGATTTAACTTTGCTAAGAATTTTGCCATCCTAAAGTAAGAATACAGGGGACACAATCAAGTTCTTTTTTTCTGTAGCCAGATACGTCCACAAGTCATATAGTAGTTTAGAAGTAGTAATTTATGAATGCGTGCGGTGTGTAGTAATGAAACATTTCTTGCGGTCATTGACATTTAGTTTTCTCAACGTACTTTATGTATTTTTTTCAGTTTAATTCACTTGGTAATGAAAAATAATGACACAGTATTATGACAGCTAGGATGTCATCCAAATACCATAGTTTCATTAGTTTTTCTGCTTGATTTCTGTGTCTCAAACGGTTTATAAGGATGCGCTATATAGCCCTTTTAATATTATACTATTGTTAGAAGTAAATTATTGTGTTGTATACCTTCTTAAGAACCCAAGTACTCATATCACCTTGATAAAAAACAAAAGGAATGAATTCCAATGCATTGAAAATAATATTTAAAACTAATGTACTGCCAGGATGCTGTTGATCGACATTTATACTGACAATGCACCACATACCTGGACTGCTATCTCTTTTATTTTTTCAAATGTATCTGGCAGTGCCTAAATAACAACAACAACAACAACAAAAGTTAAATGACAGACCATTAGACATTTGAGAGGCTGGAGGTTTGGGCAAATACCCCAAAAATATATATCGCGCAAAGCTTTACATTCTAATTTAATGCTGGTACAAAATACTTACTTCCTGGTGTGTCCACCTTATCGCATTGCCAAAATCAACAACTTTGACTTTTAGTCTTCTGCCTAAAATAAAAAAGGTACATATTGAATGGTATAATGTCAATGTTACTGCTAGAACAATCACTAGATCAGTTACATGTGACGTAAAAGCAGCCCCCTGGGTGTATCTTGAGGACAAAACATTAAAATAAGATTGTTGCTCTCTTGGCAGCTGAACTCCATTGTTTTGTCCTCCAGGTCGACCATGATCATTCCAACGAACTGGAAGGGATCTATGCAAATAAAACTGTCATTGGGGGAGCTTTCCCTGGACTCCTTATATTCATAGTTTCACGTTCTTTTGTGTCAATTAAGGCTTATTTAAGCCTTGATAGTATGTGATATATTCTTTGGTAGAAGCTTAACTTCATGTGGGATAATTGTTTGTTTGATACCATTCGATACAAAACAATTGATAAGTTTTTAAAAGTTTTTTAGTTTTTTACAAAAAAATATATCAATCAAACTTTTACTGTTGTCCGTTGGAGTTCCTGTGCCCTAAACAAACCAAAATTCAAAATGGCTGCCAATTTGACAGAATATATTCAATGCAATCTCTGGATGTTTTTGGCGAATTTTCTCAGCATACTTGGCCCGTAGATATAGAAGAAAGTCTCCAATTAACAAATAACTAAGGCTCAGCCGTGGTTTATACTCACGATGGGCTCATGAAAACACGAGAAAAAGTCTAAAGCCACGAGCGTAGCGAGTGGGTTTAGATCTTTTTAGAGTGTTTTCATGAGCCCAGCGTGCAGTTATCAGAGTATAAACCACGGCTGAGCCTTAGTTATTTGTTTTATTACATAGAAAAAAAGGATTTTCTCAAGAAAAACTATGAAACATTGTTGACCTTGAAAATTTTCATGTTGACGAATGTGCGATATAACAAGCGATCTGATTGGCGGTTTAAAAATAAAGTCGTTTGCTGATTCATTAGAAGCAAAAAGATGAGTTGTGGCTTGCTCAAGGTCAAGAAAATTAATTCACTCCACTGAAATACTGCATGTAAAGTTTTGCTTTAGACTCGTCCAAAACTGTCAAAGCATGTGATTTTCAATCAAGAAACTACCCTAACTAATTGTTAAAAGTCAAAACTGGCTTAAAAAGAAATGCAAAGCATGAAAACAGCCTGAGGAAAGACAATACTTAAATCTGGCAGATTTACCGTGAAGCGAAAAAATGTTTGTTCAATTCATCACCAATGGTTTACAGCTGTAAAAAAAAAAAAAAAAAGTCATGAAGCTAAATGAGAAGTCAAATACAATCACAATCACTTGACCAGTCTATCAAGGAAAAGACACAGGGATGTTGTACGAAGGGATTTCATACTGTTCATAGTGAATGAAATTATCGTCCACCTTAGCTTGCAACCACGAGGTCTGTCAGTTGAACTAAAGAAGCATTCTGTTCGTGTGAATATGAACACTTTTTCATTATGAAAGGACAGTCATTTCACCTCCAAAGTCATGTTTCAGCTATCTCTACCCGATAGAACAGTTCTCTATATAGGTTTATTTTCGCATCATTCTTTTTTAAAATGGTGAACAGAAAGTTGAAAGTAAAGCGAGTCGGAGACTCAAGAAATGTACAGTTATCAGTACTAAGTACACGCATACGCTCATATCAGAAGGAGAAAGGTTAGTTTTACAGTTTTGAAATGGGTTAAACATTGTTTTTCCAAATTATGCTTACGTTGGACTCGGTAATAGCCTGAGTATTTGTTTCTGAAAGGTTAATTTTTTTTGGCTGCAAAGTCGTGTACGTTTTCTATTTTTGTCTCATTGGTGAAGTTTTTTTCGGGTAAATTTTTATTTATTTATCGTTTTTAGTAAGATTTATTAGTTGACTTAAATTATTGTGTTTCTCATTTTTTCTGTACAATATTTGTAGACTAAAAAGTATTTTTGAAATAATAAAATGTGGATTTTGATCAAACTTTCACTGTGTAATATTTGTGTAGTTATTTTGAAAGTCACTCGTTACCATAGTACTGTGGTTTATACTCTGATAAATCACGCTTCCTGAACCAATCAAAACGCTTGTTAGAATGAATCTATGTAATAAAATAGAATCTACAATCACTACCAAATAAGGTTAGACTAACAAAACGACAGATGATGATAATCATTGCGCATGGTAGCCCCGGGGGTGGGGGGGGGGGGGAGGGGGGTACTACCCTATATCAACTATACGGGGATGATCCGCTGAACAGGGTATGGTTTTTCGACCTTGGTGTCATGAACAGGGTATCCAATTCTACCCTATTCCGATTTAATCCAAACTTTCTGTCATACTCAGGGCCCAAAAAATGAGAGAAATTATTTTGCATTCAGGAAATTGGCAGGAATAAGATCGTTGACTTTAAAAAGAGATAAGAGCAGCACGTGTGTCTGAATTGATATATTTATACAAATCATATAATGTAAACAATTGTAATTTGTCATAAACAGGGTATGAAAGTTGGGTATTTTTGTCATAAACAGGATAGCCCCTACAAGATCCCAGCGGAACACCCCTACCCAGATCTGAAGGGAGTACCCCCCGGGTCTTTAATGTTTTGTGAGAGACTTTGCTCAGGTGAAATAACAGTGACAATAAAAGCAGCTATTATGCTGAAGGCCAATAGGGAAATGGAATTGAACAAGTCTACAAGTGCTTGCTGTTTGGTATCCATCCAATTATATGGGAATTGTTAAATGGACTATCTCTAAATTAAAATATAACTCTTAATGGGAAAATATTAAGTCGACTATTTTACCACTCTTTTTGTTTAAGCAAGTTACAAGTTGTACATGAATTTATTTCAAAAGCATGTAGCTTTCACCTAAAATGTATCCGTGGTTGATAAAAATGGTTTCCGTCTCGGAGAGTGAAAGAAAATTTGTTGGCCTGCGGGATTCATCTTAGTTTCAATGGGGCTCAATGTTGCAACTATCTTTGGTGACTGAAGGTCCATGTCATGATTTCTTGGTTTTCCACTTTTTCCTTTTTTGTTCGTGATCTTGTTTCCTCCCTTGTCCTGGGCTTTACCATGTTTACACTATGATTAGTTTATTGTGTTGGAGCATAAAGAGTTGGACTTGATGCACTGGCAGTGGGCGGTGCTCTGATGTCAGGATTATCTCGAAATTCTGTCTATGTTCATTGATTTGATTCCACTATGTGGGAGCTTTACTAAGACGATCAGTAGGACTTTGTCTGATTTTGCAGTGCTACCAATATCCATTAATCTCTCTTTGTATGTCGCTTAGAGTTTATAATCGGATAGCTATGGTCTATGGGAGTTCCGTCTGAACAGTGTTGCAATTTTGATGCTTTCAGTGCTGTGGTAGTTATCATCAAAACCGCTGTTTTGCTCTCTAGAATTCTAAAACTCTTAGATCTTTTGTGCTTCTTGAGGCATAATATTATTGTTTTAAACTTAATTTATCAGAAGTTTTGCCTGTCAAGGCTTCATCAGTGAATGATAACGTGTTCTACAGAATTAATTGAGAATTTATTCAAAGGGGTAAGGCATGATCATTGGTCATTATGATTCAGTGTTTGTCCTATTCATCGATGAATTATCTTCTTGTATTTTTGAATTTCTAATGCCTCGAAAAACTTGCGAATGCAGATGTTAAAAATCTTGTTGTGCAAGATTTTCCTTTCCATGAGATTTCTTCTATAGATCATTTGTTATGTGTGGCTATGAATGTGTATATATATAGGAATTGTGTAAGTCGATTCTCTCGGGAAACCATGCTCAATACATTGAAGTAGAGCTAACTGAATATGGTGAAAAGAAAAAGGCTCGACTGCATTTGCCCTTCAAGTATGAAAGACCACTGTATGAAAGACCACTCATTACTGTTGTTTATGAAACAGAAAAACTACATAATTTGCATAATCAGTAAATGTAAAAGTAAAGTTCAGCTGTTGCAAATTAACGCTTTGTTTTCAGGTCGGTGTGATGATACAAGTTTGTTCCGCCACTTAAATGATGACAGGTCGGCAAATAATCAAGAATTGTTTGTTTAACCAGAGATTGCATCCTTTACTGGAATTCTGTGTTGTATGGAGTGTTGAAGCGCAACTTTAAGTAGTTCGTCTGATAGTCTTATCACACTCAAGCCAACTCCACCTCCGTCACTAGGACAGGTACACCCTGGGGATCCAAGTCTTGCGACTTGGTGAGCAAACGGAGATGTAGCAACTTGTCTGTAAAGTAGCCTCTTTCAGGCTTGTAATTGTTAAAAGGTAATATGATATAGACTGTTTTTCTATTGGTGACAGTTTTCATAGTAAATGACTTAATCTAGAATAGTTTAAAATAGTAGTAGTAATATTTCATGAATATGGGGAAACGACAAACACCAATTAGACCAACATCATATACACAACAACATAGAGTTAGATTTGGAACCATAAATGTTTGTACCTGCAAATGTGAAAGCAACTTAGCTGAATGTGTGACCCAATGTAAGTACTTAGGACATGATATAAAAGGTGAAGGTGAAATCTGTTTTGGTGATGATACTTTAAAAGGATGGCATGTAGTGTACAATGGTATGGACATTCCTCAAGCAGGGGTCGCTATTATTCTCTCTCCGCAAGTTTGACTTTTAGATATCAATCACATCATTAAGGGTAGAATGACTGCAGTGAGAATAAATGTTCATGGCATCAAGCTGACTGTTTACTGCGGTTACTGCCCCCACTGAAGACTACAGCGTAGCCTATAAAGAAAACTTCTACCGACAGTTAAGTGGTACCATACAGAAAACGAAGAAAGATCATCCATACAGAACAATAATAGCTGGAGACTTTAATTCCCCCATCGGACAAGACTGTAACAACAGAAAGAGCAGAATGTAACAACCTGTACATCCTTAACACCGTGTATGCAACACGATCAGATGAACATAGATGGTCATTCCACTCAAACCGTGTCTATAAATGTAGATTGGATTGCATCATGACTGATTTGTATGTCAAGAAAGCTACCACCAATTGTCGTGTTTATTTGATTCAGATCATCGTATAGTTGTAATGGATGCTGCCTTTCCAACGAAAAATCAAGCGACAAGAATCTGCCGGAAATCACCCTCTACATTCCCAGATATTAGTCAACTTAGAAATGATACCAACACACAATGCAGATACAGTACAAAGTTGGAATCCCTTTTTAACTCAGGCATTGCGTTAGCAATGGAGGAGTTAATGGAGTGGGGCATCTCTGTCACTCACTAGGAAACAGACAAAGAAACCGTGGACTAACAAAGAATATCTGAAGCAAAAGATCCACTAAAGAAGAGATCACTATATTATGAAATCAGAAAGAAACGGATGCAGCTGAAGAATGCCTAGTTTAACATCAAAGCAAATGAGCTAAATATTGCTAGTGAACAGAGAAACACAGAAAGAGAGTTCCGTCTGATGAAAAACTATACTTCAGTTCCACAACTAAGCAGACCACTAGTTCCAACTACAAAACCCAAGGAACACTTTGCGACTCATTTTAGCAATCATGCATATGAACCACAACCCGAACTAGAACAACCAGATAACCATCAACACATACTACCACCAAATGATGCTCCTACTGTGAATCTGTCAATCCCTGATCGTTTAGAAATTGAAAGAAGTATAAAGAAACTGAAGAATGGAAAATGCCAAGGAACAGATAAGCTTTATGCAGAACAACTGAAACACAATCTAAATGTCTACTGACATATATTATACAGTTAATCACCTTGATATGGGTCTCCATTCAAGTTCCGTCTCAGTGGCTAGTAGCTAGTAGTACATGCCTACATAAGAAAGGACCGAGATCACTTGCTGATAATTACAGGGGACTAAGCATAATATCTACGATATCTAAAGTCCTTTCAGGAATCTTTTTAGAGAGGATCAGACCAACATACGAACACATCTTACTTGAAGTCACAGTTTGGTTTCAGAGCCAACAGATCAACATCAGATGCTATATACATTCTACACCAAATCGTCAAAAATACAAAAAAATAAAAATCACCAGTTTACATAGCTTTTGTGGATCTCGAAGCAGCCCATGCTGGATACCGAGAGACGCTCTGTTTAAATGTCTCGAAATTAGACTACAAGCCAGGACTATAGTAAACATCCTAAAGGCATTGTGTAGTGGCACTAAAGCCTTCATCAAAGGAAGTAAACAGCTATTTGAAACGCAAGTGGGATGTCGACAAGGAGCACCGGAATCCCCTATTTTGTTAACATCTATATGGACTTTGTGGTTCATGTTGCCTGTTATGAAATACAGAAGGTACATCCCAATACAGGCATTACAGTTGAACACTGCATCCCAAATGAGTTATCACCACGAGAATACCGAAAAAAGCTCCAGCGCATGGTACATCCAAGATTACGGAAATTCTTTATGTAGATGATGAAGCCATTTTAGCAAACTCAGTTGAAGAATTGACAAACATCCTGAACATATATGACAAGGCTTTTACACGCTTTGGCCTCACGATGTTGTACAGTAAAACAAAGACAATGGCCTTCAATGTGGACGAAGCTATTAAGAACAAGGATAGTCTGATAACTATTGGTGACAATAAAATCAAGAATGTACGATCTTTCAAATATCTTGGATTTAATATTTCAAATGATGAATCAGACACATCTTGCTTCCTGTATTCAAGAATTGGAGCAGCATACCAAAAATGGAATGAGCTGAAACACATACTAACTGACCGTCGAATTAAACTCAAGACTAGAGTAAAATTCCTAACAGCTTGCATGAGATCTCGTCTATTGTGTGGCATACAGATACTAACTCTTAAAGAAAACGAACTGGATAAAATCGAAACTGTATGAAAGATGGTGAAAGGAGGATATACGAACAAAGCAAAAATAAGACCGAAGCAGAAAAAGAGGAAACCAACTGGAGTTTCAAGATATCTAATAAAAATCTTGTAGATATTACAGGGACAGAATGTGTTAAAGATGTATGCCACCGCCAACATCTAAAGTACATCGGCCATGTTTGCAGATTGCCAAATGACAGCATCCAGAAAAAAAACTACTGTTTGAAAAAAGGACACCAAAACGAGTGTGGACCAAGGTGGAAAAGACACTTGGTGTCGACAGACAGTTCTTTTGTCAGCAATTGCATGTTTTTTGTCTTTTCTGTCATTGTTGCCTTTCTTTGTTGGATGTAAAATTTCTTTTTCATGGTTGTCGATGATGTGCTTAGATTTGTACATGCCAGCTGTTAGTGATCTTAATGGTGTTGAAGTAGAAAGTTTTATGAAGGATGTGGTCCTTGGAAAAGTGTTTGTCCATAATTGTAAGGAATCTGTGTACGATGTCCATACTGACATTGTTACTAAATGGGATGTTGTATCAGAGTATGTTGTATCGTTATCTATGTTTGCATGTGATGTTTGTCGATGGTTTGTAATGAAGAGTGTAATGATATCCACTTTCGTCAAGAGACTTTTTGGTACAAGGGGGCAGGCAAGGTTTGTTAAATACGGTGTAGTCTGATGAAAGTGATGACAGTCGCTTGTGGATACTGGCATGTATGTTCTTTTTCTTGATCGGTGGGTGATTGCTTTCATAGTGTTAATATTGCAATTGGGTGTACAACTTCTTATAGGATTGAAATGTGCTGTTGTTCAGGTTGAAAGTGATGTCCAGGAAGTTCATGATTCTTTTGTTTGCTTCAATGGTGATGTGTAGTCAGTGGTGGTTCAAGATTTGGGAAATCCCCTTCTTTATGTTTTCAGTGTCTCTAGGTGTGGTGGTAGTAGCGGCTAGCCCACCTTCTCTGTAAAGTCCGACGTTAATGATGAGGTCTTGTTACCTTGATAGTAGGAAAGTTTCCACTAGCATGCATGTTTTGGCTCCGTTGTAGCTGCCCATACGACAGTGCCGAAACATGTGAGCTAGTGGGTAGTTTCATTTCACTGTTACAAGACCTCAGCATTAATGTAGGACTTTGCAGAGAGAACAGACTGGTCATTGCTAACAATACACCAAGAGACACCACAAACATAAAGAAGGGAATTTGCCAAATCTTGAACCACAACTGACCACACATCACCATTGAAGCAAAGAAAAGAATCATGAACTTCCTGCTTATCATTTTCAATCTGAACAGCAGCACCTTTTAATTCTACATGAAGCCAAACACCCAATTGCAATCCATACACCGCAAAAGCAATCACCCACCAATCACGACAAAGAACATACATGGTGGTATCCACAAACGACTGTCATCACTTTCATCAGACTAAACCGAATTCAACATAACCTTGCCTTCCCCTTGTACCAAAAAGGCTGTTGACCAAAACAGACACCATTACACTCTCCATTACAAACCATCTACAAACATAAAATGCAAACACAGACTACGATACAACATACTCTAATACGACATTCCATTTAGTGATAATATCAGTGTAGACATCGGACACAGATTCCTTACAATTACGGACAAACACTTTTCCAAGGACCACATCCTTCACAAACGTTTCTACTGCAGCACCATTAAGATCACTAACAGCTGGCATGTACAACTCTAAGCACATCATTGGCAACCATGACAAGCAATTTTACATCAAACAAAGGAAGGCAACAATGACACAAAATACAAAAAACATGTAACTGTTGACAAAAGAGCAACTGTGTGTTCAACGGCAACTGTGTTCAATCATCATTAATTTGGAAACTGGAAAGCTGCCACCCAGAAGAAGCACTCCATCCCCAATTGGATTGACTTGATAGCCTGCATTTTCCAATTCTTTGTTCATTTTCAAAGTATTATAAAAACGATTTGTTTGAGCACACCGGAATAAGTTCTGTAGTAGCGGAGACTAAAATAGTTGTAAACAAGATATCATTTTATTTACAATAAGAAAACATAAGTTGTATTTCTGGAATCAGTTGAATTTCACTTAAATGATAAATTTCAACATCTTAGAAACTTCATTGTTATCATTAAGAGCTAGTTTTTAAAGTATAAACCTTCTGTCACTTTTCTTGAAGTCATCCTAAGCCAAACTCGATATAAGGCAGAAATGAAAAGATATGCTTTTATTTCCCTTTGCAGGTTCTTTGCAACTTTTACCCAGTTCTCACTTCTTTTCTGTGTCGGTACTGCTACTGCTAGTAGAAGGGGATGAGGTGGAGGGATTTTCGCATTCCACTTTTTCATCTTCGTCAGCAGTGGTCTCCTCACTCTCTACTTTGTCATCTACACCATCTTCTACCAAAACCTGCTTCCACCATGTTTTGTTGTGTCTTTGGTACCAAGTACCTCGTTTATGGAATCAAAGTAGGTAAAGGTCCCATTGCCGGATTTTCCATTTGCATCACACACTGTATCTGTATTCTGTATCTTATTTTTACACTGGGTGCTAGTGCATACTCACCCTGAGTACTAGTGCATGCTCACCCTTTAATGCCATTCGCAGCAAGATCTCTATTCACCTCTTTAGCTATCTTTAGCATTTCTTTTTTTTCCCTATGCGTACCTGTTTATCCTGCCAGATGCCAATCAAAATTCGTGTTTGACACTCGTTCTCAGATAAAGGGTTCAATTGGGATCCACAAAAATCAAACTTCCTAAATGGTAATATCAACTTTATTCCTTCAAAGCACCATTATCTATGAGTGCATTCTGAAAATATAAGCACTCAATCTTTAATATTTGCAGCATGACAGTAATTTCTATTTCCCTACCTGGATGCTTTTAAAATGACTGATTTTAAGCCATTAGTACAGCAAAAGAGCACTTTTGAGCAAGTGGATGTATCATAATTAAATGTTTGACAGCACATTTCGTTAACCTAACAAATATTAAACATATTTAATATCATAGTTGATTCTTGATATTAATTTACAAAATCGACAATAAATTATATTGATAATAAAACCTTTTTCTTTGCGATAACCTGCAATCTGCAAGAGTTAAACGAGCCTATAAATTGTTTGGCAAATAATTTCATATTTTTTATTCTTTATTTCCTGAAATATGTACTAATCAAGCAGTATTTAAACATACGATGGTAACGCGTTATTGTCACGGAAATTACCGTGAAACTGATAATTACCAGTTTCAATCTTATTCCTGATTGAGTGGTGTTTCGGTGTATACTCCTATTGTGTATACTGTTTTTGACAATCTGATTACTGATTGAAACACTAAAGTATAAATGTTTAGTATATTTTGAGCCTTATATCTGATACCGAGCAAAAAAGTACCTGATACTTTTTAATAATGTTTAAATTAATGTTCTTAGAAATTAATTCATATTTGGTATGAAATAGTATAAAATTACTCAAGCACACTTACTTTGTTGTTTTTATGCCAAGAACCTGAGTTTTATTTATTTTTAGGGGTAACTAAATAGGTAACGGAAATTACCATTTACTTAGTACCCATAAAATATCTTGATTCTAAATTCTTGTTTGATACTACAAATACTACAAACCAACTTAGCAATTACTTAAGATACTCAAAATGAAGTTCTTCAATCTTAGAATACATTTCTCTATTTTGTATTGGTTTCGTTTCCCGCATGGTACTGGAGGATCAATGACAGCCAATATATCTTTGAAGTGAACCCATACTTCGTCAACCTTGACGGGATGTCGGAAATTATCAGAGAGCTTACTGGAAGGATGTAGAAAAGAGATATAGACGTCTTCATCTTCATCATCCACATTTAAAACCTCGCCAACATACCATGCCATATTCTGGTGATATTGGCAAAGGCACGTATAGCGTGAGCTGAACGATGTTGGGATGACATGTTTTGGTCTTCGTTTGCAAAAATTAGCACGGCTGATTCGTACTTGAGGGTTCTCAGCGATGAATTTCTCGTGTAGGTTGTGTAAATAATCATTTAAGTAGCGCTTCTGTACTTGCACACCTTTTGAAATCACTACAAAATCGGCCTTGCCAGGCATCATTCTGGAATTGTCGTCCCTTTCTAGGAACGTCTTTATAGCTTCATCAAGGTACTGCTGTTTTTCGTTTTCGCGCATTCCTAGAGTGTGCCAGCTTGTTTTTGCTCTTGATCAAAACTTTTCTTGATATCTTTGTGGCTCTACTCAAAGCACTCGTAGATCGATATTTTCTTATGATCTTCCCAGAAACACAGCTTGCAACAAGACCCCTTTGAACTGTTTTCTTGTGGGGCCCAGAGGATATGCTAGCTAACTGTACTTCTTGTGACATTGCTTCGGCAAATACCAGCTGCTTTTTAACGATTGGTGGGGTAGTTCTCGGACTCATTCCAGCTTTTCTCAAAACAGCATTCTGAGATGTGTTCCGGGCTTTACTTTTATCTGTACCAGCTTGATTTGCCTTTTTCAAAGTAGTGACTTTCTTTTTAAGCTTCCAGATTTGACGTTGAAATGTAGAACTCTCACTTTCCAAGTTTTGAATCTTACGATTGGCTTTTGCGACTGCTCGACTTGTTCTTTTTCTAATCTTAGCTCGATGAAAGTCAAATTTGCCAATTAGCCTTTCATTATTGTCATCTTGGGAATTAGACGTATGGCTTGACTTGTCATCGTTTTCCTGGTCATGTTCTTTCACTAAACCTCTTTTCTTGCCGAATCTACGAGCATATACTCTATTCTGTTTTCTTCTCGACTCTAGTGCTGCATCATCAAGCAATGATGTGGGGACATATGCATTCTTCTTTCGTTTATTAAATTCAGGGTTTCTTTGTTTCTGTCTCTCACGGTACGCTTTCTGATTTTCAGCCATTGTTTTGCGTACTTTAGGTATATTTCCCTCCCGTTCTTTTTGCCTTTGTCGGTATGCTCGTTGTATTTCCGCTCTAGTTTTAGGGGCCATTGAGCTGTCTTTGAAAATAAAAAACTATGGAGAGCTAATGTGGATTGGGCGCGATTGAAATTTATTGTCAAATATTATATATACAATCAGATAAATCATCAAATTAAAAAAAATAGATATTTGTTGTCATTAATATTATTCATTGATTTCTTTCAGTTTATTTTAGTAAATCAGTATTAACTGCAACGTATTAAATGTATTTGCATTTTTGTGACTTAGCTATGTTAACTGTACTTGCAGCTAGTTCTCAAACAATGCTTTGTCAAAAGAAAAACAATATAATATAATTAAATTATCTGCATGTATTAAATATTTCTCTTTTCTGGGGAATATTTTGATTAACGTTCATTGAATGCAATATATTATGTGCAATATATTGTGTTTTAACCATAAAGACTGATAATTTTATGAAAATATAGAAAATAGTTTTCAGGTTGACCTTTTCAATCATAACTTGTATGTCCTAATTTCCGTTACCAATGGCGTTACCTTTCATAGTACAAGTTAAATCGCAAAATTGTCAGATTTTTTACAAAGAAATAAAGTTGTTTCTTAAGGCTAACTAAAACGCTTACCTTAATTTATATCAAAATTAACTGGCATCTTTTTACGTAATAGCTGTCTTACTGCCGATGATTAAGAGAATTCGTATGAATACACGTGTACAACGGGTCAAATGTAATCCTGAACCATTAAGTAACTAAGTGACATTGCACAATTCCAAGTGTAATGCAACACTACATCAACAACGTTTATCATAGCGCTAGAATAATTGCATAATAAAAGAGTTTTCCAAAACTGGTAACGGAAATTACTATTTTAGACTTTCGACGAAAAACCCAAGGCCTTTTACATTACTAAATTCCTATTTGTATGAAATTATTTATTTGTAAGGCTAAATAGATTGTGTGCATAGCTCGTAAACTATCATCAGTTTAATTGCGTGCATGATTTTGAGGTAACGGATATTACGCCCTTAACCATACTCTTGCATTGCGTCAGGAAATGTCCAACTTCTGGAAAACCAAAACGTTGTTGGTACTTAAGTCACTTTTAAAGTGGTTTATGGAATGTTATAGAAGAATTACCTTGATATTTCTAGTATTTAGAACCTTAAATGTAGGTAACGGAAATTACCCAAAATTCTGAGAAAACTTGGCACAAATATTTACATGTTGTCATTGCAGTTCTGTCTTTCAAAGGGTAACATTTCAAAAACTTCCTAACTGGTTTGGCCACAAAAATCGTTCTAATACTCTCCGGTGTGTTTTAAATGTTCCAAAGTGTCCAGAAGACCAATCACAGTGAGAATACTGTAGAATTTCTTTACGCAAATCTTGTGGGATGACAATAATAAAATTTCCGTTATTGTTGAAAACAAGAATATTATAACTCGTGCCGTAGGCAGCGAGTCTAAAAAGGCAAGCCATTCTCCGTCGTCGTCGTGGTATTTCCTCGAGATTTCGACTTCATTCCCAGGGTTCTTCGATAGCGAAAGAGTAGACTGGGGACTAGGTTGCTATTGGTTGCTAGGCCAGAGATCATGTTGCTAGGTATTGGGATTCCTGTAGCCATTAAATATCACTTGCTCGAACAAACCATAATACTTTCATTGATATAGTTGTCGAAGAAAGCGTGTTTGCATGCCATGTGGTCGAAGAAGATGCCGAAGAAACTCTCTGCTAAAACGCTCAAATTACACACAAATGCACACGCCGATTGCGATAGACCCACACTAAAAGATGGCGATGAACGTACATTTCGAAACGGGTTGTTTCGCGATCACCTGAGCAGTGATAGCAATTCTAACAAGTTCAAACCAGTTCTCACTAGTCTTAATAATAATTTAGAATTCGTTCTCTATTGGCAGTAAATCTTTTAAAAGCTTTGTAAAGATAATATGAAACTTGAGAGCAAATGTCAACTCAGCCTTATACAAATGGTTTGCTTATCAGTACTAGTGAAAATGAAAACGTAAACAATATATTGCTTTGTTATACTTTGAAAATACTCATAATTTTGACCTAGGAAATAAAACAATTGTTATTCCATTCCAAGAGTATAAAAATTGTAGTATAGTAAATTATATTGCCTTCAAGTGTTCTTTATATATGGAAAAAACGCTTCGAAAATTCAAGACGAGACGAGTGGAGACGGAATGTCTGAAAAGTTGCATACTTGCGAAAAGCCATTCGAAGGCTTTACAAATTTGCATTTTAAACTAAAAAAAAGCTTTCATAACTTCCTCAACTGTTTTCGTTTCAACAGAAAACAAGACATAGATTAAGTTATTTTCTAAAATTCAGTGTCAGGAATGTTTAAAAGTCAAAAAGTTGAGAATACTAAGGTGTGAAAAGTTTGTTTACATGTCGGTCGCGAAGTAAAATAACGGCATGTTCGCGAATCTACAAGCTTCTTCTAGTAACCGTTCTCGTTGGCGGGTCATTGGAATTTCGATAAATCCCCCAGGTCCTTCGGAAATCCAAAATCGAATATCCCCCTCCCCTTCGGAATTCCAAAATCAAAAACCCCTCCCTCCCCTATGATATTGTGATATCTTGTTCCACATATTGAAAGAGCTTTGATAAATCTGCGTCTTGATGTTGTAATATACTTAATTCACTATTTGTATGCAATTGTTGTGATAATTCAATGCTGTTAGAGGAAAGGACGTTCCACGGTGAATCATGTTTGATGTTTCTACTTAAATAATCAGCAACAACATTGTCTTTACTTTCGACATAGTGTATCTTAACTTGAATTTCCTCTAGATATTGAATCCATCTAAATCGTCTATTTACAAGTTCACGAAATGATTTAAGATGAATAAGTGGCTTATCAGAATATACAATAAACCCATGTCCTAATATATACACTTTAGTTTGTTTGCAGGCATAATAAATGCTTTTAAAATATTAAAATAGTTCTTTGTCAGTCACAGAATAGTTCATCTCACAGTTAGTAACCGTTCGTTAGGGACAAATTTACGATAATATCCAGCGAGTCCTAAAAGTCGGCGTAACTCGTCGACATTTTGGGGTTGTGCAAATTAAACAATGTCAACGATTTTGCTTTGTATTGGCTTCACTTCATTTCTTGATATTGAATGTCCTAAGAACTCAACTTCTTTAAAACATTGGCATTTATCCATATTAATTCGAAAATTACACTTGATAAGTCGGTTAAGCACGTGTTCCACATGGAGCAAATGCTTTTCAGTTGCACTAAATATTGCAATGTCGTCGAAATAGGCTGAGTTGAATGCTGTCATATAACCAGAAACTTTAGCGATGTTTTCCGAAAACGTAAATGGTGCCCCCAGTACGACTTTTGGCATACATTTCCACTGATATTTGCCCCAAGGCAAAACAAACGCTGTCTTCTCTCGGTCTTCTTCTTTGAGGGATATTTGAAAATTTCCCCTTTTTAAGTCGATTACAGAGTAGATGAGTTCAGTTCATCAGCACTTGGTAACGGAAATTGTCGTGGAATCGGTTTGGCATTCAACTTGCGATAATCACAGCAAAGACGAATTTGGCCATTTTGCTTTACTACAGGAACAACAGGCGAACCATGTTGAGAATGCGAAGTTTCGATGAAATTGTTATCTTGAAGGTCTTTTATTACCTCTGCGATTTTCTCTAGCTGACTATATGCTAATCGCCAAGGTTGCCCATAAACAGGAACAGAGTCACTTAATCCAATTGTGTGTTTGATTGGTACATTTGCTGGCTTTGGTTCCAGTATTTAGTAGTCCCTCCATTTCTACTTGTCTTGACTAAGTGCTGTATATTGAGCTTCGAATTCCAAAACCCATATTTTTAGTGATTGAGAGTTATCCCATTTAAACTTTGGAATCTTTAGTAGACCCATGTTCGATCTCTACTTGCGTTCTCGGTAGAACCTCCAAAATATGTTATGTCCTTGTATTATAGGCTAGAATGACGATTACCATAATGATTACTCCTTTATAACTCGTGGTCACGATTACTGCTTTATAACTTGTGGTCTTCTAACTATAAACTCTAACACTAACTTGGATTATATATATGATCTATAATAATGACAGTCGTATGACAGAAAGGACAGGCCTACATGACGTCGCAACATATGCTGTTACTTTGTGTGATTTTGGCTTGATTAATCACTGATTATTGAAGACACTTGCTGTTGAGCAGGTAGTCGTTCTTTTGTCGGAAGGTGCATGTTTTTTTTTTGTGTCAGTGTTGTCTTCCTTTGATGGATGTAAAAAATGCTTGTTATGGTTGTTGTTGATCTGTTGTTTAGTGTTGCACATTCAACTCTAGCTTATCTTCATGGTGTTGTAGTTGGAAATTTCATGAAGGATGTGGTCTTGGTGGAGTTTTTGTCCACAAATGTGTAAGGGCTGTATGTCCTATGTTCATACTGACATTCTTACTAAATCTAGAGTTGTATGAGTCTATGTTGTTGTTGTCAGTGTTTGCATTTGGTGTTTGTCGATTGTTGGTATTGGAGTGTGTATCAGCTTCATTGAGAGCTTTTTGGTTTGGCGGTCGTCTTTGTCAAATGCAGTTTTGTCTGACAAAAGAAATGAAAGTCGTTTGTTGCTGCTGGCAGGTATGTTCTTTGTTGTGATTGCTTTCACGGTGTACATATTGTAGTTTGGTGTTGGTCTTCCTGTAGGGTTCAAAGGTGCTCTTGTTCAGGCTGAAAGTGACATCCAGGAAGTTGATGGTTCTTTTGTTTTCTTCGATTGTGACACATAGTCTGTCATGTTTGAATATTTGGCAAATTCCCTTCTTTATGTTCGTTGTTTCTCTTGGTCTGGTGTTAGCAATGGCTAGTCTGTCATTCCTATGAAGTCGTACGTTCATGTTGAGGTTTTGTAATTGTGAAAAAGGGAAACTACCCACTCGCTTGCACTTCTCGGTGCCATTATATGGGCAGCTATGATGGCGTGGAAATGTGTAAGCTAGTTGGAGGTTTCCTTCTGTCACAATTGAGACCTAAACATGAACATAGGACTTTACAGAGATGACTGACTAGCCATTGCTAACACCAGACGGAGAGAAACCACAAACATAAAGAAGGGAATTTACCAAATCTTCAAACATGACAGACACTGCACCACAATCGAAGCAAACAAAAGAATCATCAACTTCCTGGATTTCACTTTCAACCTGAACATCAGCATCTTTGAACCCCACTGGAAGACCAACACCATGCTGCAATATGTACACTGTGAAGGCAATCACAACAAAGAACATACCTGCCAGCAGCAACAAACAACTTTCATTTCCTTCATTAAACAAAATTTCATTTGACAAAGTCTACCTCGCACCAAAAAGCACTCCATGAAGCGGAGACCATCACTCACTCAAGTACGAAACATCAACAAACACCTAACGCAAAAACTGACAGCAACAGCATAGTCTGGTACAACTTTCGATTTAGTTAGAATGTCAGTATGAACATTGGACATAGAGCCCTTACACATTTGTGGACAAAAACTCCACCAAGGCCACATCCTTCATGAAATTTCCAACTACAACACCATGAAGATAAGCTAGAGTTGTATGTGCAACACTAAACAACAGATCAACAACAACCATAACAAGCACTTTTTACATGCATGAAAGGAAGACAACACTGACACACAAAAATCATGCAACTTCCGACAAGACAACTGTCAGCTTAACACCAACCCTACCAAAACATACGTTGGACTCACGGAAAAACGACTTCAAAACCAGGTACAGAAACCACATTGCCTAAGACTGCCACGTCATGCTAGAAACATTACCATTTCTTTACCTCGTTTGAAACGTTTTTGTTTCTACCACAGCATAGTATTCACACCGATTTTGAATTAATCTAAAAGCACAAAAAATTACATCTTGTGATAAAATTTCTGCTGAGAATGCTATAGTGACTGAATTATAAGCTTTTGAAGGCTTTTTCGAGACAATATCAATTACATCTTAAATGACGTTAAATGCACTTCATAAATCATGGAAAAGGTTGAAATTTTTGTGTCATCGGACAACATACCAAGATTATCTTTCAATTATCTTGTCAGCGCACTTGCTCTGTACTGTACGGTGCAAAGCTATTCTGTAAAAAGCTGCTTGGAGTGTATGGTAGTCTCCTCTCATAGATGATAATCAGATTCCTTGATATGTCTCAAATTCAAATATGTTGTGAAACCATATAAAAGCGTTGATGATGTTCCATAAGTTGGCTTACATACATAGTAATCTTAATCTAGAAAATTGTAAAAATACATTTATGAACAAATAATTTCCAGTTTTGTTCATCGCATATAATTGTTCTTTACAGAAAGTTTCATGCAAATCCCGAAAATGAATGGTCGATTTTTACACAGACGGCCTCTTTAATAGCTATCCTTAAGTAGGTATATGAAATTGAAAAGTACTGTATAAGCACCACAATCATTATATAATATCATTCACATGTAAGATGTCCCTGCATTTTTTTTTTTTTTTTTTTCAAAGTTCTGCAATAATTCTCCTTAATATAGCCAATCTTGTGTTAATAAAAATACTCTCTTTAGTGTTTTGTGGGAGACTTTGTTCAGGTGAAAAAACAGTGACAATAAAAACAGCTATTATGCTGAAGCCTAATATGGAAATGGAATTGAACAAGTCTACAAGTGCGTGCTGTTTGGATCCATTCTTAAAAATTATACGGGAATTGTTTAAATACCTAGCCAGTTATGAGTTGTACATGAAATTATTTCAAAAGAATGTAGCTTTCACCTAAAATGTATTTGTGGTCGATAAAAATCGTTTCCATCTCTGAGAGTGAAAGAAAATTTGTGTGCTTGCGAGATTTATCTTAGTTTCAATTGGGTGCAATGTTGCAACTGCTTACCATGTTTGGTGACTGAAGGTGCACGTAGTGATCTCTTGGTTTTCCACTTTTTCTCTTTTGTTCGTCATCTTGTCTTCTCCTTTGTCCTGACCATTACCATGTTTACCCTATGATTAGTTTATTGTGTTGGAACATATAGAGTTGGACTTCATGCAGTAGCATTCCTGGGTGGTCCCTGTTGTCAGGATTCTCTCGAAATTCTGTCTATATTCCTTGATTTGATTCCACTGTGTTGGAGCTTTACTAAGACGATCATTAGGACTTTGTCTTGTCTTGCAGTGGTACTAATATCCATCTCTTTGTATGTCGCTTAGAGTTTCTAACGGGATAGCTATGGTCTATGGGAGTTTCTTCTGAACAATGTTGTGATTTGACGCTTTCAAGGCTGTTTAGTTGTCATCAAAACCGCAGTTTTTAAATTCTAAAACTCAGAGTTGACTTCTTGAGGCAAAATTGCTTTAAACATGATTTATCAAAAGTTTCACCTGTCAAGGCTTCATCAGTGAATAATCACGTGTTCTACAGAATTAATTAAAAATTTATTCAAAGGGGTGTGGCAAGGATCATTGATCTTTATGATTCAGTATTTGTCCTATTCATCCATTCATTATCTTCTCGTATTTGGGAATTTTTAATGCCTTGATGAATGTGGTAATAAAAAGATTGACTGCACTGAAAAATAAAACGATTTAAAACGAGGCTCTTGTAGAAACATGTTTTTTGCACGTTTTAGCCAATCAGAACACGGGTTATATAATAGTTATTTTATAAATGAAATTCGCGGCTTCAAAAGATTAAAAATTGCCTACTGGATCTATCTTCTTTTTCTTTCCATTCGAAGCCTCCTTCTTTTTCTGCGATCTTGATCTTCTGTAAAAAAAATGGAAATTAACATCCCTAAAACAATAATGAGACAGTTATAAATCCACACATTACTGTGTAAATTGTTCATCCACACAAATAAAATCACAGACATGCTATGGTTGGCCTTATGTTGCAAAATTCAGCAACATATATATTTGTATTCAAGGAATATTTTTATTCAACTTCAAGCTTTACAATTTTTATCCAACCACAAAATAATATCATGCAATTTCAAGGCAAAATGTATATTTATATCCACATTCAAGAAATATTTTTGTCCAACTTCAAGCTTAGCAATTATTATTCTTATTCAACCTAAATAAATGTATTCAACTTCAAGGAAAAATATTCACATTCAAGAAATATAATTTTATTCAACGTTTTCAATATCTATTCTATTTCAATGGAATATTTTTTTTAGTCTGCTGCTTAAATATAGATTCCATTTGAACACAAATTTTTAATTATTTATTGAAAAAAATACACATTCAAACTTTCTCAAGTTCCCGGACATCGCGTAAATTTTTATTTAACAAAATTGCCCTAGCCTCCCCTCCCACCCTTCACCTAAATTTCTCGACAATTACAAAGACTTCTGAGAAAAACAATTTTTTTTCTATTTTTTTAATTTTTTTAATTTTTTAATGTGAACCTAGTGACCATCCTCTCCCTCAAAAAATCAGCCTAAAATCCTAAGGTCATAAAGATATGTCACCATACCAAGTTTGGCTAAGTTCAAGTGAAAAACAAACTCACAGGAAAAATAAAACGATTTAAAACGATGCTCTTGTAGAAACATGTTTTTTGCACGTTTTAGCCAATCATAACACGGGTTATATAATAGTTATTTTATAAATGAAATTCGCGGCTTCAAAAAATTAAAAATTGCCTACTGGATCTATCTTCTTTTTCTTTCCATTCGAAGCCTCCTTCTTTTTCTGCGATCTTGATCTTCTGTAAAAAAAAAATGGAAATTAACATCCCTAAAACAATAATGAGACAGTTATAAATCCACACATTACTGTGTAAATTGTTCATCCACACAAATAAAATCACAGGCATGCTATGGTTGGCCTTATGTTGCAAAATTCAGCAACATATATATTTGTATTCAAGAAATATTTTTATTCAACTTCAAGCTTTACAATTTTTATCCAACCACAAATATCATGCAATTTCAAGGCAAAATGTATATTTATATCCACATTCAATAAATATTTTTGTCCAACTTCAAGCTTAACAATTATTATTCTTATTCAACCTAAATAAATGTATTCATCTTCAAGGAAAAATATTCACATTCAAGAAATATAGTTTTATTCAACGTTTTCAATATCTATTCTATTTCAGTGGAATATTTTTTTTAGTCTGCTGCTTAAATATAGATTCCATTTGAACACAATTTTTTAATTATTTATTAAAAAAATACACATTCAAACTTTCTCAAGTTCCCGGACATCGCGTAAATTTTTATTTAACAAAATTGCCCTAGCCTCCCACCCTTCACCTAAATTTCTCGACAATTACAAAGACTTCTGAGAAAAACATTTTTTTTTTAATTTTTTAATTTTTTAATGTGAACCTAGTGACCATCCTCTCCCTCAAAAATTCAGCCTAAAATCCCAAGGTCATAAAGATATGTCACCATACCAAGTTTGGCTAAGTTCAAGTGAAAAACGAACTCACAGGAAAAATAAAACGATTTTAGCCAAAATGGCTTTCAACCCAGGCCTTAACATGCTTGAGTCTACTGGATCTTTCTTCTTTTCCTTTCCTTCGTTGTCAGCCTCCTTCTTTTTCTTTTCAAAATTCCCGCATCTCCTCTTTCTTCTCCTCCTTTTACGTGATCTTGCTCTTCTGTAAAAAAATGAAAATTAACATCCCTAAAACAATGAGACAGTTATAAATCCACACATTCCTGTGTAAATTGTTTATCCACGCAAATAAAATAACAGGCAGCCCAAGCTCATTATATGTCAATATTTATAAAAATACGCAGTCTAAGACTGCATGTGGCTAGTGCAAGAACTACAGACATATGCATGAGTTAAGAATTATTTGATTAAGTTTTTAAACCTTTATTGACATTTTATTGAAATATTTTCGACCTTACCAAAAAATCCCTATAAATTTCTTTACAAAATTATCGAGCTTAACTGAGTTACCTGTCCAATTCAATGACGTCATAGGCCAGAGTCAGAGGGTTTGGAATTCCTGTGTTTTTGAGTCTTCACTGAGATTTGACTTTTACTAGCATCTCAAAATTATCATCTCAAAATTGATAATTTTGTAAACTTTTCATCAATAAAATCAACTCAAAAGGCTGTGCATGTCGTTTTTGGATTTCAAGCGTTTTTGGCTGTGTTTTTGTGCATTTTTGTGAGCATGTTTCGGTGTTCCCCATGAACTTAATGTATGATCGTATCTGTGAACAACATGCAATAACAAAGGATTGTATGTGTGAAAATTGTCAAAAGCGATCATATCTGTGAATAATTGAAGATATATATGTCAATAAATTATCACTTTGGCAAAAAATAACAAAGATATAATATGCAAAGACAAATCGGTAAATTATCGAAAATTTGCTGAAGTTACAACGCACGCACGCACCCATACTCACCTGATATAGAATTATGGCTTGTGCCTCGTTCCGAGGCACTCATGAGCGTTTAGAACACCAACTTAATGCCCACGGTATTTTTGTAATAGTAAGCGGCATTTCTATTGCAGTAGCACTCAATCACAAAAATTAAATTATTCTAATATTGGCATCGTATGGAATGTAAACGAGGCACCGATGACCAAAACTTTCTTTTCGTTCTAAAGACATGTTTGTGGGGAAAATGGCACTATTATTTCGCCTTGATTAACCAGTAGACCTTATATAGCCAAATGAAATAGTGCAGAAGAGCTGGCGGCATGTTTCAGCACGAATTTTCACAATGCAGGTAAAATATGCAGCGTGCAGTGGAAAGCAAACAAGCGAAAGCAAACGTTTAAACTTGTTACCTTAAAAAAAATTTGATTTAAAAAAATTATCGAACTAAAAATAGAAAATTTCCTGAACTCACAAGAACTTGTTTTGACAAAAAAAAAAGTCTCGAGAACAACTGATGGAGATGTAAATAATTATGAACCTTCGACAAGAACGATGTCGACATGCCGTGATGAAAACAACCATCTCGTTCGCTTTGAATTTGTACTGACATCTGTTGCTCAATTTTAAACAAGGTCCAAATAAAAAATATAATCAACCAAATGTGTAATTCATAAAAGTATGTCTTAAGGTAGTATCGCATCTTCAGAAATCGTCAATGATTTTTTTTAAATTTCTGTCATTTGAAGATTATTGTTAGGGCATTCAAATACTGGAAAAAAATTATGTGGTCACCGTATTGGTTTTCTAGGTATAAGACGTCAAAGAGTGCGATTTTTCAGTTTTCTGCGCGTTTTTACAGAAAATCTAGATCAATCAATAAATTCAAATCACTCCCATCCATATTTAGAAGAAAAGCAAAAACCTGTTCCGAAATATAAGTATTGAGTTTAGAAAACATATCAAAATAAAAAATTCTTGTAATCTTTTATAAGTAGTGTAAAAAATAAATTGTAGAAAGCAACATTCCTTGTATTCGGGCAAATTATATGTTCGTGCGGAAGTAAAAATTTTGAAATTGTACAGAAAAGTGATTTATTTTTTTCAAAGTGAATATAAACCTACAAAAAAATCAAAAAATTAAAATTGATCAATAATTGTAAGCAGTGAGAAATAAGAGAAATAATGAGAACAGAAATTACAGCCATTGGACCACTTGGTTTCCCCGAGGTGAATAATCTTTCCTCAGCTTTCCTCCAAACGGTATCAACATGCTGCCATTAAAACACAATTATTCTTGTCGTGCATTCGAACAAAACGCCGCCGCTGATTTAACTTTGATTTTTTTTCCGCTTACTTACCTACTTTGGTTTTTCGATCTATCTTTAAATCTATTTTGTGTTGAGTCCTACGATTTCCCTGCTAGCAGAGTCTCACTTATTTTCTACGAGAATCACAAACGTGAGAGAAGCTCCTAGCAGGAAATCCTGCGATAAGTTTTCGTTACAGTTGTAGACGTTAGAAATGGCACCAAGTCCTGAAATTCACCAGTATTTTCAATTTTGTGGAGTCCTGAAATCGAACGGCAGTTACTGCAAGTATTTGGTGGCTCATACAGAAGTGTTTTAGCTACTTTCTTTGCTAGGGAATCGATTGTTTGGGGTGAAATTTCCTTGTTCTCGTGGGATCGGTCTGGTCAATCAGCACAGTGCAACCTTTTAAACCTTGAATCTTGTTTGAAACGTGACTTGATTTCTTGTTTAAGTCTATCTAACTTCTTCATTGTTCCCGAGAGAGTTTTAAAACTTTTCAGCCATAGTCACCACACACACACACATTGACTATATTACTTTCCGGAGATAATTGTATGTCAACCGCAAGGTTGATTAGGCTGCTTATATCGAGGCTACTTTTTCCAAATACGTAAATTGTATTTTTCTTCTCTACTTCTTTAGAAAAAAGGACCCCTTTTTTGGATGTCCACTATTTTTTGTGTATTTTTAGTATCACACATCAATAAAAACAAGACTCAATAACTGCTTGGGATCTGCTTGATAACTGCTCGAAATCTCCTGTCCCCCTCTAAGGTTAGTTCGAAGCACACTATACTACAATTGTTGTTTTTGTTTTTGTATGACTTGCTTTGTATGATGTCCTGGTTATGTTTCTGAAGCCGGACTCATCTGGTGGTATAATGCTGAGAAAAAAGCTACAATTTTGGACATAAATGTTGAGACTCTTTGTAGACTTTGACATTTCTTGAGTATGTTTCCTAAAATACATCGCTCTGATGGTCTTTCTTTGAACCCCCTCCCCCCCAAAAGCAATGTTGTGCTCCCTGATGGTGTTTCTATCTCATTAAGAACAACATTGGTCGAGGGAGGGGGAGGGAGGGGAAAATATTGATGTAATACGGAGAGTATAGTCATGAAACTGTGCAATTTTTGAAGAGTCTCAACTATTTATGTCCAAGATTGTAGTTTTATTTTACCTCTTCATCCTTGTGGACATTTTCGCCAAAGACAAGAGTATGTAGCCTTTCTCGCTTTGAAGACTTTCCTTGATTTGCTACGAAAGAACACTGATAATTTAAAAACATGTTGGATCAGGAGAAGGGTCAGGTGCCCCTCGTGAAAACAATCCTACTGAAATCTGCTCCTAAAACCTGGCGATTTGCATAATACAAAAATTGCCTGAGCGCAGAAACGTTTTGAATAGAGAAACTTTTATTTGTACATGTGATGTAAAAGTCTGTTGACAAAACTTGCTTGGATTGCACAAATGCTATCAATATAGTGGTCGTACCACAGTTGATCACAATTGATCTTAACGATCAAATGGCAACTAGGCTTTAGCTGAGAAGCCTAGTAAATAAAGCTTCATGGTGTGGAAAACGTATGCGGCAATTTTTCAATTTAATTTGTTCAAATTGAAATAATCTGCAAATAATTTCATACCTGCTTAAAATCGCTCAATTCTTCTTGATGAGCTGATTTTATTTTTTTGATAGCGTTTGCTAAAGACTTTTTCTTCTAGTTCCTGTATGTCATGAATGCACAAAAAAATATTGTCAATTAAGATAACAGCTCGAGGGGGAAGAATTTATATATATACAGAAGAAGACCTACACTTTTTATTAGTAGTCTGAGATACGCCATTGTGTCATCTTGTTTTTTTTTGTGTGTGTTCTTTGGGATATTGTCAATTAGTTAAATCTAGCTATTCTCTCCTGTTAGAGTAAACATTAAGAAAGAGAAATGAAAGGAGCAAACACAGAGAATCTATAATCTGTACATTTTGAATGCCATTGCCATTTTTAAATTTTTCTTCAAACTTGCAACAAGATCCGGACCGAGTACGTCTCCAGTAACTCCACCTACATTTTTTTTGCAATCTTTTTGTTGTTTGAAAAAAACGAATTTAAATGAAAGTTGCCACAGAGCATACCAATGCCTAATGGAAAAGGGTATCATTTTAATATACAGGGTGATTTTTTACATTCGAATATATTTTTTATTTTTCATAGAATTAGCGTGCACACTGCCCTAGAAATCGGGATCATGCAGATTCAGCTATCTTGAGACTGATTGGAACACTGATTGGAATGAACTATGTAAAGTAGTATATTCATATTCATATTCATATTCTAGGTTGAATACCTCTTCGCGTTCTGTTATTTTGAATTCTTTTACTGTCTGGAAAAAATAAGTACACATCGAGCATGAGAGAGCTGGTAGTACAGGACCCGGAAAGAGGACGGTTGAGTGATTCACACAACACACTCTTCTTATATATGAGGATTACCATTTAAAAAATCAACTGATAACTCCCCACGACACAACACAATGCAGTAAAATACAAAAAAAAAACTAAGAATAAAAAGCTGTCATTCATATTTATTGTATGGAATCATAGTTAGTAGAAAACACGCTCTCTGATAAACTTAATAACTTCATACTTACTGGTTTTTGTTGTTGTTGAGAGTTTTGACTGTCTCTTGTCCGTCCAGCATTGCACATAGGTATTCAAAACATTCCCGCTTTTAGTGGAAGCCTTCAACCAGCTAAAGCTGTACGAGTTGATCTTGTTTGTTCGTTCTCATTTAAACTGGTAACTATTGCCCAGCAACGTTTACTCATTCATGCTACTAACTTTCCTTTTCTCAAGTCCTATAAAGGAGAAAAATGAAGGATAATGTTTTTTGAGTATTTATTCCTTATTGGTCCATATGTGTAAATTTTATTATTAATATACAGTCTCGTGAATAGTGCTATACTCTCTTTATTCGTGGTGTGTCAGTATCATACATATAATGCATTTTTAACGCTTATAACCTTGCATAATTTTAGGTAGGCGTTGAGGCTTTTATCCAACCTCTTGTTTTCCCCAAGCTTTGCTATCTTTTTATCCTCAGTTGGATCACACATTAAGTTGTGTATTTTTTTGTAGCTGTCGTTATCAAATCCGGTTTTGGAGCAGATCTTGTTTGTCCATCTTCATTTGGTTTTATATTTAATTGGTGTTTGATACATGGTGCTCAGTGGATGAAAACCTTTCCAAATGATGACGAACTAGAAACGTATATAGCTGGAGTTTTGTCGTTTTACCTACCCCTGCCCTGTCCCGTGCACTGTGTGACTATAAACTTGCGAGCGAACCGGACGTGCTCCAACAGATGAAGTTTGGTTGCATGACATGTGTTTTCATTAGCACTTAAATAAGTATTTGAACATTTTATACTGAACGTGTAAGTTAGAATCATTTTTTACAGTAAAGTTCATATTTGTAGATATACTATTCTCATTCTAATTGTTGATTCATATTCAATTATAAAAAGTTATGTCCACTGAGGCCACAGGATGCTGGTGCTTATAATCAGAGGCTTATTGCAAATGTGAGATTTTATTTTATCTATTCTTCTATGTACAAAGCACAAAAACAATCACACTTAAAATTGTTGGAATGGAATTTTTGACTTCTGTCTGTGTTAGGCCTAAAAATTCGTTTTCTGAGGAAATGTTGTTTTAACAAATTGAAATCCGCTTTCGGCTACGATGTGATAGTGTTTGTCAGAATGAGGTTGAGAAAAAAATATGCGTACTTTATGTTGCTGTCGATTGGTTGCTATGGTGACGTAGAAGCTATTGTTGCATGTCTTATTTGAGTTGTTTCCAGGTAATGCTCAGTTTGTAGGATTCGTCACAGTTGAAGTTGTTCAGTCACTTCATGATTTCGATGGATTCTTTGATTAGTCGTGGAAAGTATGAATTGGTTTTATGTAGAACTTGGATGTTGAAGTCAATGTTGTGTTTAGGATGGTTTAAGGCATGATTGGCTACGACGGATAAAAAGTACTGTCTGTTGTTTGTTGCTCGCTTGTGTTCTTTTGTTCTACAGTCAATAGTCTGTCTTGTCTGTCCAACATAATGCTTGTCGCAGTCGCATGTGACGGTCTTTGGGCTGCCGTTACTTTGGTTTGATCTTTTGGACAGTGGCAAAAGAAACATGGATGTTGTGTTTTCGTAGAAGTTTAGCAATGCAGTCGGTTGTCTTGGCGATGTATGGTAAGCATGTAAAGGCAGTCAGCTTGTCTTTGTTGGTACACTATGAAATGAAAAGTCATGAAAATGTCATGATTAATTTCATGGGTTATTCACTACATATATATATATATATATATATATATATATATATATAATCAGCCAACTGCATAAATTCTGTCGCCAAGAACATATATAGATATATATATTTCTCACCGAAGAAATTATGGGATATCTCCCAATATATTTTTTTCGAGTTGCCCCGCATGAGTACTATCTGAAAAAAATATAGTGGTTGATATCCCATAATTTCTTCGGTGAGAAATATATATATCTATATATGTTCTTGGCGACAGAATTTATGCAGTTGGCTGTATATATATATATATAAGTAGAATAAAGTAAATCAAGGCCACACAACTTGCAACTATAGAAGCGCTGTTTATTTGGACGTTTCGGCTATTCAGCCTTCTTCAGCAAACTGAATGTTTTGCACGCGCCACTTGTAAAAAGACAAAAACTAAACTAACGAAACCAAGCAACCAAAAAACAAACCCTAACGGAAACCTACACAGCGCGCGCTAAAATAAGCACGTGCGCCCTAATAAAATAAATACGTACGTCAACAAAAAAACGCACGCGGGCCAAAAAAATCTAACAGACAAGCACTTTCGAAAAAGTGATGCCAAAAAAGTGGCAAAACAAAACTTTCAATTAGCCAAACTAGAAATTACACTAAACAAAAGCTAAGCCAGATCAACTTCACAAGAATACGGATAAAGATTGTACTATTAACTTAATTATAACTAATTCTCTTACTAGAATTTGACTCCAAGCGCTTATTTAAACCATAAGGTTGAAAAGTAAATAACTGAGTACACCAGTAAGCTTCCCTAACTAGCAGATCATGCTCTATGTTATCCAAATTATTTAATGATTCTATAACTGTAAAACTAAAATCACTTAACTTATGTGGTGTACTATTAAAGTGAATTGCAACTTCGCATGTTCTTTTCTTATTTATCATAGCTGATTTATGGTTTCTAAACCTAACCTTAAATTCGTTTTCAGTTGAACCTACATATTGTAAATGGCACTTATTGCATGACGCTAAATAAATGACATTTTTAGACTTACAGCCTAATTCTTGTTTTATGAAATAAAATCTTTTTGTGGCAAAACTTGTAAATTTACGACATGATTCTAAGTAATTAGTGCACAAATCGCAACGTCCAATGCATTTACAGCAACCTATCCTACTATTACCTAAATCATTATTTGATGTAATTGTTTCATTATCTCTAAGTTTAGATGGAGCTAAAATTTCTTTCAAATTCTTAGGCCTCCTATAGGCAGTTACAATTCTTTTGCTAGAAAACATACTCTTAAGTAAATCGGTAGATTCTAAAATATTTAAATTTCGCTTCAAAATTTTACTAATATTAGGTAAATTAGCATTAAAATCTGTAACCAATGGTATAATATTGCTATGCTTAGGTTTTCTCTTAACCTTTAAGAGGCTATTTCTATCGAATGACAATACTTTCTCAAACTGTTTATCAACTACTTTCCTATCATAGCCTTGTTCAATTAAATAACCTTTATACTCATTAGTTCTATTTTCTAAACATAAGCTATTAGAACAATCTATATGGCTTATGGTTCTTGCACCCGAGTCAAAAATTCAAAAAATTTAAATCCAGCGTTCAAACAATTTGACAATTGACACACATCTATAGAATTACACTAGACTCATCAAAAGCAAAATCATATGAGCTAATTACTTTAAAAATTTGGTTTGCAAAATTCAGCTTGGATTTCTGAGCAGATAAATTCTTTGTGTTATTGATAATGTACAAACGTTACAAAACTTTTGCATAGAGCATCTGTGAATGGTTACACAGTAATCTTAATAAAGGTATTTTGTTTTATACTCTTCATAGTTTGATATTGCTGTTAAGTCCTCATCGGAAAGAGTATAGAAGCCTCTTTCATTTTGATTGAACTTAAAAAAATAAATTTGCCACTCATTGAATCTACGTCCTTTCTTTTAGGCCACACAAATTTATTTCCTTTTTTGGAAAGGAAGTTGACAGTGATTTCACTGTCGTTATCTAGGACAGGTCTGTTTATGGCTGTTATTTGGCCTATGTAATCTGATTCTTCAGAGGCCACAGTCACTCAATGATCCACTTTAAGGTCTTTGCCATCGTAGCCCCGCAAAACAGCAGTTTCAAAATAAACATTTTCTCATTGAAAATCCAGACATTGGGGATGTGATGAATGGGATGAATAAGAATTACAACATTTTGGCACAATTCCATGTACTATAAAGTGAAAAGTCTTAAAATTAATCATCAGCTTCATAGAGACACCAGATGATGTCCAAATGAATATTGATATTATTTCATTACTTAATTTGTTGGTGCGTTTTTTCGGTTTGAAGAAAATTTGTCTGTTGTTGTAGCCGTTCTGTCTCAAAGTGTCGTTCACAGCAGGGTGGGTATCAAAAAAGCTTATTTATTCCTTCTTTATGTAGAAGACATATCTGAACTAACACACAATACTTCTCATACCAACAATAATACATCAAAATGGTTTTGGATAAAACATTGGACAAATATCCCAAAAGTTTGAAAAAAGGCCAATTTTCTTGTTTTAGCCAATCAGATCAAGCATTTAAACAATACACAATTAACACCTTTATGCATTCCATTGCCGTTTGATACACTAGTTCTTACTTGGAACGTTACTTATATGATATGACTTGTAAATTATCTAGATGGACAGGTTTCTACTGTGTTTGAATGATTCTTCTTGAAATATAAAGGAATGATTTTCAAAAAATAACCCTTGCATATTAGCCTCGCTTTCATGCCTTTCAGTCACGTGGTCAAATTTGTAACATCACCAATACAATTTTGACGTATGAAAAGTATTAGTGTTAGTTCAGAAATGTTTTGTTTATAAAGAATCGAGAAATAAGCTTTTTTGATACCCAGCCTCGTTTCCATGCAATACCAATTATATCAATTATATTTTTTTAAATAACGGTCACAGGACCAAGGAGCAAGTTACAAGATTGGCAACAAAGGTTTTCTTGATGCTTGAGGGATCCTCTAAACAACTAGCCTAGTTGCCAGCTTTAATCACAAAATTCCCACGGGAGCTAAAATTCCTACATATGGTCCCCGACTACGTAGACAACTACCTTGCTTTAAAAAATCATATCCTCATGAATTAAGGATACGTCCCGGACTTTTTCGTTCAAAATAGCCGGATTTTTTTTATTCGTCCATATGATTCATTAGACTTTTGTCTACAAACCAGTAAAAAAATTATTTTCATAAAAATATTCAAACGTGAGATATTAGCGAAAGAATTTTTTTCGATGGTTTCATTGGTGTCATTGTGTTGACAGGAAGCGTCAACAACAGGGTGACCTCGATCTGTTGTCACGCATAGTCAGTTTGACGTCGTACGTGATAAACCGTGACTCAAACAAATGTTATCGAAAACACAAGCACATATTGTCTTAACTTCTACGTTTATTTTAAACTATATTTCATCAAGCTATTACTTCTGTTTCGTCAGTCATTCAGTTAAACTAGATGTCGAAGCGATCAGCAAAGCGGCACGCTCCCTTTGTGAGCACGAAGAAAAGAAAGCGAACATCAACCGGGGACGCGTCTACATTCTCGAAGGCGAAAGCTGAAGCATTAGCTCTGAGCGATAAAGGCTCCTACTACCACGGCCTCGCTCACCACTACTGTTTTCGTCTTTCCCTCTAGACCTATTTACCATTTTCGTTTCTCGAACGTCAAACCACGATGCTCTCTGGAAATCAGTAGTCTCAGATTTCATAGCTCGAACTCAATGCGGGTCAGTGACTGTTTATAGCTTGTCATCGATAAGTAAACATTACTCAAATAATCCTTTTATCCCGTAAACCAGAAAACTTTCTCGTTCTCGATTGTAGTTTTTTCATAAAATAGGCCACTTTTAAATGTTCCTGTGCCAAATATTTTCGGTAAATTTCAACCAAATTTTGCATGGTGACTCTCAATATAACATAGTACTAAAGTGTGTCTGGGTTTGTCGATCGTGTGTTGATTTTTTGAGTTATGCCACTGGATTTAATTTTATCATGAAAATTATTGGACCTCAAACTTCAAAATTTTTTTAAAAAATAATGAAAGCAAGAATTCCAAAACCCAGACACACTTTGGTAGGAAAATATGTATTGAGCAAGAAACACTTTACAGTTGAAGCGGCCGGTCTAAAGATTTGGCACAGAAACAAAGAAAGCAAGACGCGTGGTTTCACGTTCTAATCTTAATTTTGCAAAAAGTATTTATTTTGCACAGAAAATGAGCACAATATCGCAATCTTTGTTATTCTAGGCACTAGATAGGATATAGTTTATTAAAAAATAGTTTAAAACAACCGCGCTACGATTTTTCAAAATTTGCGTCCCAAAAGCCCGGGATGTATCCTTAAGTCATTCATGCCATAAATCACCATTCAAAGCAAACACTAGAAATGTGGCTAACTTCTAAGTATCATTCAGGTTGAAGAAACTAGCAATCTGGGCAAAAACATACAGTTCAAACTTTAAAAAGTAGGAAAATCACGTTTTTTCGCTATTTTCAGATGTTGAAAATCACACATTTTGCATGTCGATTTTTTTGGCAAAAAAACTTGTCTTCAAGCAAAAGGTTTCATATCCTATGAAAATTCAGTCCTTCTACTAAGCGTATGCAAGTTTTGCAAGTTTTATTTCATTCTACTTACAGCGCTAAATCCCTACGAACATGCCTATTTCGAACTACACGTGTTTCGACAAAAATACCACTGCAATGCATTCTGGGAAATTAACCATATTTTCGGCAGCCGACACACCATCCCGCCATTTTAAGTTTTTTTTATAAATCTAACGCTACCAAAATTTCAGTCTTGTTGTGTTCTACTATCGCCAAAACTTGCAAAAAATGTCGCGGCAGTCCGAGAATTTGCCTCTAAAACAGTCTTGAAGTGATGATTTCTTCAACGGTCACCAAAATTCACGAGTGCGAAAAAAACACGAATTTTCACTGGAAATCATCTCACCTGCTTGATTTCTTTCAAACAGTAGACTCATCACAACTAGAAAGCTTAATGATGCTTTTCCAGAAGCGTTTAGAGGCAAAATAATAGCAAAAAACAATGACGAAATCACGAATGATGCGACTTCGCCAAAGTTCTGATTAGACTGAAAACCTGTTTCAAACGCGTTAAACCTGTTTGCCAGCTTCATGCCTCCCCGGTAACACAAAAACACAGGAATCTTGATCGAAGCCAAAAACAAACTGCTCTGGACGAGCTAAAAGTTTGTACGTGTCAAAAAACGCCTAAAAACGCCAAAAATCTCCAGGAGCGAAAGGGTTAACTCAAAACTATTTATTATGAAAGAAATTGAAAGCTTTACCTTGTAATAAGTACCTTTTGCACGAATTTTGTGTTTTCAGGTTTTTGTTTGAGTAAAAAAGTCATTTGCGAATGTTGTTTCTTTAAATTATGCGCATGCGCCGTAGTAGATCTTTCATTGTTTAACGTAAAAAAACCTATCCAAGAAAACCTATTCAAGAAAACTATTCAAATAGATTTGCGAATTTTTTAAACTGGTTTAAATGGTCCTTACAGTAGTTCTTTGCGGCAGAGCTTTACTTCTCATAAAACAAATACCAACTTCACAGGAATAAAATCATGAGCAGAAGATTGATGTGCGTAAAAAAACCCTTCGTCTTTTAACCATGGAGATTTGCTATATGTTCGCTGGATATTTTTATCGGTCTTTGATGCAGTTATAATCTGTGTAGCGTCCATGCGAAAAAAAGAAGATGAAATAGAAAGGAAGAAGAAAATATGAAAAGAGAAATAGAGAAAAAGTTTTCCCCAATCCTAATCGGAGACTTCACAACCGGGTTTCCTGCCCGTCATAAAGGAACGCCTGGGGACTATATGTGGCTATATTTTGAGGTAAGTTGGAAGAATTTTCCATCATTTTATTGCTTTTCACGTCTTTTTTAGCACTTTTTTATATCTTGCGCGGAGAGTTTACTATTTTAGCCGCTTTTTGATAAATTCCGGATCTTAAGATCACTTTTGTATTAAAAGATGAATTGGTTTTGCTCTTGACCAGTCCATTCGAACGAAGCTCGTACAAAACATACAACTATTCGTCTTCGATCACTGTGACTTTGGATATTATTTGCACTTCAAACTATATTCTGGCAATAGTTATAATTTCCATTCGGAGTTACAAAATACTCTTTTGAGAGAAAGCGCAGATATTCTGTGCTAAAATGTCTGTACTTTCTGTAGGTACCCAATTCAAACAATACTGAAATGAAGCAAGAACAGAATATGTAGAAAGACCCAAAATGTCAACTCCTATCAACGTCAAAAGTCTTCATCAGTCAGTTTATTGTTATAACATAGTATCACATTGGTATTTTTCTAATTTCATTCGGTTAGTAGTTACAGTAGTCATTAGAATTTTCACCGCACTAATAGTTAGTAGTCGTTAGAGTTTTATAGAGTTATATTTATATTTTTCCATTTAAATCATTCAAATTCATATTGTTGTAGTTTCTTAACTTGCAGTTATCCAGCCACTCAATGTATTCGCATACTTCTATGTCTATCTTCAACGAATAATAATCATATTGATATGTAAAACTTATGCTCCATACCATACTACCTGTAGACATAGATTCATGTTATTGTATCATTCTAATTTCTTCTGTTGTTAAAACATTGATTGCCACTGTACAATTGGTGTTGTCTTCAATGACACATCCAATAATTCTGTGTAAAGTTATTGAGTTATTGACTGCACCAATGTTTTTGACATATTCAATTATTTGCAACTCTGTTCACTAAGTACTAAAAAGTATTATAAAAATAATCAAAATCCATGTTTCCACTTTTTTCTAGAATGAGGAAATTTTATCTAACTTTTCCAATAATCTACTGATGTCCAATATTATCTGATAACTTGCAATTAAAATGTTGTCTTTCCCCTATGCACAACAATGATTATAATAATTCCACACAAAAATTCATTGTTCATGAAAAACAACTTCCTAGTAAAACCTCTAAATCTTCAACGTGACAGTAGCGACATGCAGTCTTAGACTGCGTATTTTTATATATAGATAATACCATGGCTAATGAAACAAAGCGAATATATAACACATTTGCATTTTGACCATTTAAATTGAGTTTAAGCAAAACAAAATAAAACTATATCTTAGGAAACTTCCCACTATCTTTAGCATAATTAGAGTTATGGTGTTTTTTTCCTCACCACTCTTCCCTCTGAGTCACGCAATTCAGATGTGACAGTCACAACACAACGATTGCGAAACACAATGCCAACGCCGGCTCTATTTGTTGCCCCAAAACTCCAATATCCAGTCCCACCCCATTTGTTTTGAAAGCGACAAGCTTTACTCATGCAATCAATGTAGGTTTCCTGAATGAAAAGAACATCCCATTGTGCTAAAACAAGAGAGCCTGGAACGCATTTGCTCTTTGAGACTATGCCGCGCATATTGATTGTGATACAATTCAAAGCCATGATTGTAAGAAATAAAACAAAACGTTATTATGAATGGACTTAAAAGAATTAGCATTTCGTCAGCACTTTCAGACTCACTGCTGTCGCTTTCGTCATTACTGGAGTCCTTGTTTTCCTGAGTTTTATCTTCGTTTTACACCATTTCGCTTTCTCCTCTGACTTCTTCGTTTTCAGCTATCTCAACTGTTTCTTCGCTCTGTTTGGTCTTTAAGCCGTCTGTCTCATCGTGAATGCGCTCAGGGCACCTTTCTTCGGAATGCCCGAGTAATGGCAATAATTACAAGCCAGTCGTTTCTCACATTCCCTCGCAGTGTGGCCATAACCTCTGTAGGCAAAGCAGCGTATCTCTGGGCAGTTCTTTTGCAAGTGCCCGGGCCTGTGGCAAACTTTACACATTTTTGTCTGGCCACGGTAGAAGACGTATACTTTAAAACCTTCAACTGATAAATACGGTACTGGCTTTCGAATTGTCATTGAGACAGTCCTGATACCGTTAAATATGTCACTGTGCAAGGACATTTTATCTTGTCTGACACTGTGCACATGGTCAAATTCACGCTAAGCTTCCACCAAATCAATGTTGTTGACTTCATAAGACAGGTAGTAGACTTTGACCCACGTTCTTATTTGATCAGCCATCGTTACAAATACATTTACATCATTAATTTACAGTGTCGAGCTCAGACACAAAGTTTGCTGTCTCCTCGTCCCCAAAAGTTACGTATATTGCTCTGTCAATATCATGCTGCACACATTCAATAGAAGATGTAGCCACTTCTTCGTTTTCTTCCAAAAAAATTGACCACATCACGTCCAGTCCATATCCTCAGTATAACTATCATACAATGTCTCTAGTTTACCTTGTGGACGTTCGCTTTCTATTTCTTAAAATGCCGTTGAAAGAGGCTTGCTGCTATCCTCACCAAAGTCAATCTTGAGGCTCCCAATAGCATAATTATTTTTGTCATCATTGTTTTAGTGTTACTTGAGCTATCCTCGCCACTATTGTTTTCACCTTGAGGTTTTCCCTCACTACCTGGTCTCTCGTCCATCTCTTGGTTCTCTTGGTTATCCTCAGTTTCTGCTGTCTTATAGCGTTCTTCGTGCAGTTGACGGACATCTTTCTACATTGTGACCTGAATAATGACAGTAGTCACAAATAAGCCTTTTCACAACTGAAACAGCGTATTTCGGGGCAGTCCATTTGGAAATGTCCCGGCCTTTGAAAATGTATCTGTCAATGCCCAGTTAAACGCATTCGATCGATGAAGTGGACACTTCTTTCTCTTCAAGAAAAGACACGAGGTCAGAGGGCGACACACAACTTGGGTGAAACTTCACCGTACGTGGTCAGGAGGCAAATTCATATAAATCATATCAAAATATTTCTGCTAAACTTTAAATAAACAGTGTTGAACTATTAACCACATCATATTGCTGCATAAAAATTTAGATGATAAATTCTCATTCCGTATGACATACAAATATTTGGATGTTGAACTTTCATTGCGTATGGTATGATACGATGCGCGCGCTCATTGTTAGTGCCCAGTTCTCCCTCCGACAAAATCAAAGATGGCGACCGTAGGTGGCCATGACTTCCGACTTTCTTCGTTTATTCAGCGTATGAAGGCATTATCTGAAACTCAGGTCTTTCTATCAACTAATAATTGTGCATGTGATATTGATAATGCCGAAAGTGCAGACAGAACAAAAGAAATAGTGAATTTTGGCATAGGCGGCTTAAGTGCTTAACTTTTTGACTTTTTAGTGAATGAACGAGCTGTTTATGCACCTCCCCCAAAGTCTTCGGATTTATTTAGAAAATGTTATTCATGAGCTCAACAGCAATGCTTACTCTGTCCATTCTGCACCTAAATGCAAAAGGAAATACACAGGGTTAAAGGGACAACCAAAGGTTCAAACAGGTCAAGTCGAATATCTCAGACAACTACACTTTTCTTGGGCCAGAATTGCAGACCTACTTGGCATTGCAGAAAAAACTTTACGACGCAGGCGACAGGAACTGCAAATTGAAGATGACTTAAAATGGACGACTATTAATGACAGATATGAAAGTATAATGGCGCTAAAATACGGCCATTACAATTCATTACCAAAAATAACTTTTACTGCTAATAACTATAATTTGACAGTAACATCTTCAGTCGTACAAGTTTTGATTGTTAAACAAACACGCTAAGAACAAAGAAGTTCGGTTTCATTAACTAGGTGTTAACCCGAGCGATTATGAAAAGTAACAAACAATGAAATACGATATGTACACCAACATGGGGGCTGAGATACCGTGTGACGTCACATGCAAACCATCTATACAAAAAGTATTTTCTAATTAACTTTACATAAATAGATCAAACCTGCTCGTGTTTTTCCAGCTGGGATCTCATTGTGTTCCAAGTCGTAGAATGTAGTGGTAGTTGACGATGACAAGTAGCAGTCGAATGATGGCGGGAAGTTTGAATGTGAAGACAACTTTTCCACCGAAAACATCGTGAAAGTAAAAAATTTCTCGAATAAAAACGCATTTTTGAATGTTAAGAAACTTAAGAAACAAAGTAAATTGGATAAGAAACCAAAAAAGTCACTAAATCATGGATAGAAGTTGAAAATTATCGAGAGCTAGATTTTAAGCAACTGTTCGCAGTGCTAATTTATGCATATATTACTGAATACAAACCTGCAAGAAACCTTCGCTCTTCTTCGAATGAACTACTCAATTCAACGACATAATTTGATATCATACGGTTTTCGCTCCTTCTCTGTTTCTGCTCCAGCATTATGGAACTCTTTTCCATCCTCAATCTGAAACATTGACTGTTTGACTTCATTTAATGGTGAATGACCTACGGACGCTCCTTCCGCTATACAAATATGTCGACGACTGTACCATCTATGAAGTTGTCTCTAAGGATAAGCCGTCAATCCTCCAAAACGAGTTAGACAAGATCATTGAATGGACAAACTCTAACAACATGAAAATCAACGTCACCAAAACCAAAGAACTTTCAATCTCCTTTCTAAAGAATAGTCCGCCTGTGGACCGCCTAACGGTGAATAACCAATCGCTCGATCCAGTACGTTCATCCAAACTACTTGGAGTAACCTTGTCGACTGATCTTAAATGGTCATCCCATATTGACGAAATCTGCGCAAGAGAGAGCAAGCGTCTTTATGCCTTAAGATCTCTTAAGCGCAGTGGGGTTCCACCTGCAGACCTACGATCTGTTTTTTGTTACTTCATCAGACCCCTGTTGGAGTATGCTTGCCCTGTCTGGCACCCTTCACTAACATGCGCACTCAATAACCAACTAGAAGACATCCAACGTCGAGCGCTTCGTATAGTCTACCCTGAAATGTCGTACAAGGATTATATGATACACCTCAACCTGCCAACACTTTATGACAGACGTGAATCCCTATGTGAAACTTTCTATAGAAATACCACTCGCCCGGATAGCAAACTATTTAAGCTTCTACCTGAGCCTGCTCCTAAAAAGTATAATTTGAGGAAGCCAAGAAGATTACCACTCTTTAAATGCCGTACAAAAAGGTTTAGGAACAGTTTTATTCCAAGCTCTGTGGCAAAAAGGGACTAGGAAATAATTGCTTTATTTTCATACCTACAATCTTGGACATAAATAGTTGAGACTCTTCAAATTTTGCATAGTTTCATGACTGTACACACCAATATCTGACCCTCCCTCCCCCTCCCTCGATCAATGTTGTTATTCATGGCAGAGAAACACCTTCAGGGAACACAACATTGCTTTTGGGGGGGAGGGGGATAATTGAAAGACCGTCAAAGTGATGTATTACAGCAAACATACTCAAGAAATGTATAAGCGTGCTCAGAGTCTCAACATTTATGTCCAAGATTGTATTTTTATCATTTTGCGATTTACGACGTTCAGGTTTCAAATCTTGTGACTTCTATGTACGATTTCAAGAAAAGATAGTTGTGTGATTATTTCTAACCCAAAATGAACGGAAGTTGTTATAAGATTGAAAAGTTTTACCCCAAAATATTGTCTCATGTGTCACGCAAGCAATGCATTGCTTTTTGCGTGACAGCTACGCAATATACGCTCGAAGTTCGTGACTTATTAAGTGACTCATTGTAACGATTAACACAACAAATTTCTCCGTTTCTGAATCCTTAGACAACATAAAAATCATTTTTCTGTAACTTAGAGTGTTAACATGAACAACACTGGCTACTTGGGACGATTAACAAGGACTTTCATGCACAACATCAACTATTTTTCACGAATAACGACGATTAACGGCACCGACACATAAAAATATCAGAGTTATTTCTTTTATATCAAAAAAGTGTTTGTTAACCGTTAATACTTCGTGTTAACCGTGACTATATTTTCTCTGTAGAAAATAGGTACAAATACAAAACTAGTTAACCGTTTATGAATGGAGAAGAGCAATTTTCAAACCTTATAAAAGCACTTTTTAATTTACGCCTCGCGAGTCCTCAGGTTCTGTATATGGCGTGACAACAAGTCACGACTTGGTGCTGGCTACATGATTGTATTAAGTTTTTCTCCGTTTGATACAATGTCTAGACTTTAATTAACACAGTGTATTGCTTTAAAAGACGGCAAATTCATTTACAGTGATTTTATAGCATTTTTATTGCAATACTACTCAAAATCGATGCAAAAACGCAAAATTGATAGAGTTTAGACATTATCGCGCTTTAACATTTCATCCCCTCACTTCTAGCAAGTACAGTTGTTTGGTATGAACATTTTTCCATGCATTTACAGAGTAGAAATGCTCATTTCAGTCGAAGGATACCTTGAAAAAATAAAACGATCGTGCGAAAAATATTATTTTTTACCAAATACAATCTTGGACATAAATAGTTGAGACTCTTCAAATTTTGCATAGTTTCATGACTGTACACACCAATATCTGACCCTCCCTCCCCCTCCCTCGATCAATGTTGTTATTCATGGCAGAGAAACACCTTCAGGGAACACAACATTGCTTTTGGGGGGGAGGGGGATAATTGAAAGACCGTCAAAGTGATGTATTACAGCAAACATACTCAAGAAATGTATAAGCGTGCTCAGAGTCTCAACATATATGTCCAAGATTGTAGCTCATTTGCAACTTATAGACACATGTCAATTATGAACTATTTATATGTAAATATATCGTCGTTTTTAATATCATTTCTGTAAATATGTAAGATATGTACATTTTTCTTTATACACATTAATTGTAAATATTGAGTTTTTCAATCGTCAGATTGCAAATCAATTTTGTTCAATAAAGTTATTATTATTATTTACAAATGAACTTAAAACTTATCTTTTTACTTGTAAATAATTATTTTATATTATTAGTCAGCTCAGAGCTGACTATAAGCGCTATACAAATCTATTATTATTAATATGATTATCATTATGATTATTATTATGATTATCATGATTATCATTATGATTATTATTATGATTATCATTATCATTATGATTATCATTATGATTATCATTATCATCATTATCATCATTATCAGGATTATCATCATTATCATCATCATGGTAGATTTTATTTAATTTTGTGTATGTGGCAATTGTAAAATGAGGTACTCGTAGGTTTGATTCTTGATTTATTGTTATTCAATTGATTCATTACAATGGTGCTTGTTCTAAGACTATACTATATAGATCAAAACGTGCTCAAGGTTAAGCTATATGGATCACATTGCAATCACGTGTATATTGCTAGAAGTTGATTACGTAATCATGTCAGTGTCAACAAAAACAAAACTAAGTAATTAAGCATATAATGTTACATCCCCCTCTCTTTGGAGAATTAAAAGTCAAGCTTCACCGTAGGCTTTACAACACGTCCATATCTCGTTACATAGTTAGAATGTTCACTTGTACTACTGGTAGTTGGTTGTGTTGGCTGATTAACAGCTGGTGGTTCTGCTGTTGTTGCGGTGGGCCTCAGGTCGGATCTGGTTCTGCGGTAGACAGTTTCATTGTCAGTTCTCCTCACAAGGTATGATTGTGGTTCTTTAGCCTGTGTACAATGGTGACGTGGTCGATACCATCTGTTGTAGTAAATGCTTTGAACTCTTTGCAGGAGTATTGTGGACCGTTGTCGGTAGCAAGGCGCAAATGTATTCCATACTCTAAAAATATGCTCTTAAGATGGGTGATGATGGCAGCTGAGGTAGTTCTGTTGAGTTGGCGTATTACTGGAAACTTACTGTACTGGTCGGCTAGTAACAAGTACTGTTTACCCCTGAATTCAAACAAGTCTGAACTCAGTATTTCCCACTGTCGAGTTGGCACATCTGGCTGTAGGATTGGTTCCTTCTGATTCTTTCTTTGGTATTTCTGACATGGATCACAGTTTTCAACAAGACGTGTTATATCCTTAGTGATTCCAGGCCAAAACACGCACGTCCTGGCTCTGAGGAGACACTTCTCAATGCCTAGGTGGCCTTGATGTAGGCCGTTCAACATGTCAGCCCGTAGTTTCGGTGGGACAATAATGCGGTCTTGCTTTAGCAGCAGTCCATTTTCGATAGTTGTATCTTCTCTAAAGTTCCAGTACTCCTGTAACACTGTGGGACATTCAGCTCTTCTATTTGGCCATCCCTTGAACGCTGTCTCCTTGAGTAGTGACATTGTCGAGTCTCTCGCTGTCTCGTCTCTGATACGTTGCAGCCATGTCGGCGAAGCAGGCAGGCTTCTGGTAATCCAATACACATCAATCCTCGGTGATTCTCCAACAGTTGGTTCTTTCTGTGGCGTAATTCGTGAAAGAGCATTGGCAATCGGTGCATTTGCTCCTTTCACATATGTGACTGTGACGTCATAGTTTAATGCACGGAGTACTAGTCGTTGTAGTCTCGGCGGGCAGCTGGTTAGTTTCTTTTTGAAGATCGACTCAAGAGGCTTGTGGTCTGTTTCGATGGCACAGTGCTTTCCGTATATGAAGTAGTGAAATCGTTCTAGACCCCAAACAAAGCCTAGTGTCTCTCGTTCAATGTTACTGTAGTTGCACTCCCTATCCGTAAGTGCCTTAGACGCATAAAAAACTGGTTGACCATTTTGCAGTAGAACTGCACCTAAAACCCTTCTGTGAAGCACCAGCTTGGAGAGTTGTTTCAGCATTCTTGTCGAAGTAACGAAGTGCAGGTGCTGAAGCAATTTCTTTCTTGACATCTTCGAATGCCTTGTCATGTTTTGTACTCCAGACAAAAGCTGTGTTTGCTTTGGTCAGTTCGCGTAATGGTGCCGTTATTGTGGCTAGATGATCTGAGTACCTTGTCAAGTAGTTAACAAGGCCTAAGAAGCTTTGCAGGTCCTTCACGTTGCTCGGCGGCTGCATGCTCATTATAGCTGATACTTTCTTTTTGTCTGGTTTGATACCCTCAGGTGTCCAGGTGTGACCAACTTCAGTTGCACTTTGTCCTTGTTGAACTTGATACCCTTTTCTCTTGCGCGGTTCATCAATTAGATCTAGTTATTATCATGTTCCTTCTCTGTTCTGCCGTACACAAAGTTGCCGTTGACTCCTTTCAGATCATCTAATGAGGAATCCAGTTCCTTTTGAAAGATGTCTTGCGACACATTTAGACCAAACGGCATGCTATTGAACTTATACATTGTAGTCATACAGGTGAATATGATGACTTGAGCTTCTTTTAGAGTTTTTCGGTTCAGTCTTATTTGTACAGGTCCAAACATATCGAGTGCTGTGTTTGTGAAGGGCGGGTAATTTGTGGCAACGCGGAGATGATGTCCCATTAACTGTTCTAGTGGCTTCCTGCGAAGCTTTCTGCATACCACGCACTCTTTTGTGAGATGCTTAGCTGTACTCCGATAATCTAGAAGCGCTGACGGTTCTCGTGTATTAGGCTCTTGTAGCCACAATGCCCCTTCTTGTTGTGCAGGTGCAGGATAATCAGTTCTACCAGAGGGTGATCTTTCGGGAGGACGATTGAATTTCTTATGTCATGTGGAAGTGACCTCATCACACTCTCCAATCGTCCATGGGCTCTAACAATGCCATCTTCATCTGTTTGAGCGAACAAACCCTTATCGAGTTTGGCAACATCTACTTTCAGCTGAGCAAATTTGAAGAGATGCTTTTCTGCACTGCTCAATTCTGCAACGGTAAGAGATCCTACATCTTTCGATCTGTTTCTGGCCTTTTGGACGAATCGTAGCACATATGCCATAACTCTTTCACCTTGTTGAACTTTGAGCATGCACTTAAAAGTTGTGAGAGGATTGGATTCTCCTTTTCTTTACTTCCATAATGTGTTGGATGTGCTGACAATCGCTCTAAGCCAGTTGTATGTGGTTTAGTCGTCACTGCTTTCGCCATTTCGGTAACAGCTGCTGTCATTGCTTGTAATGAATCTGCTGCCTCGTGTTTGTGGTCTTTGTCTTGGCCAGCTTCACACCATCCTTTTTCGTAAAGTGCGAATGTTTGTGCTACTTGTAGGTAGTCGCTCTTGACTTTAGCTCCGAATCTTCAACAGTTGCACCTTCATCAACTAAGCTGTCAGCAATGGCCTCAATTTGTTTTTTAACCTGTCGGTATCTTCTTTCCACTTTATCGAAAATATTAGAGAGTCTTTGAACGTGTGGCTTTGCTTCGAAATTTGCATTAAACTAGTCGATTAGCTCATAAAAACTATAAGTCGAGTTTTGCATTATCGAAATTAATGTTTTCGCTTCTAATTTAGGTGGCATTTTGTGGTAAAATACGTGTATCCAAAGACAAGTATCGTAGCCTCGTTTTCATGAACTCCACGTGGAGCGTTAGGTTCACAGTGGAGAGAGAGTATCAAATTACAGTACAATGTATTTAGGTAAACGGGATTGTACAATCGACGAGACTTTAACAAGCCAAATAAATTAACAACAGTATATTGTAATAATTGTCATAATATATTGTACCTTCTAGAGAACTTCAATGAGTGTAAAGAAGCTTCAATGATCTTTAATCGTTGATTTAGTGCAGACATTAATTGTGGTTCGGTCGTTAGTGTCTAGTACTTTGAGTTCTTCTGTGTCAAATATATACATTTCATTTACTATTTGCTGGTTTACAATATTCAACTCAGGTATTCAACCTGGACCTAAGAGTTGAATTACGTAAGATTGATGCAGTTCCTAAAATTACAGATTTTTGTATTTCTATTAAGTTGATGTTATTAAGTTCAAGTCTGTCCTTGTGATTTTTAAGTTTTGATATTGCTCCTAGTGCTCCGATAACTATTGGTACAATCTTAGTCTTCATATTCCACAGTCTTTCAAGTTCGATACGTAATTCTTGATACTTGTCTATCTTCTCGGCTTCCTTTTCATCAATTCTGGAATCTTTCGGTACAGCAATGTCAATCAGTTGAACACTCTTCTCTTTCTTGTCAATCACTACTATGTCTGGTCGTCTCGCTTCAATAGTGATTGACAAGAAAGAGCAGAGTGTTCAACTGATTGACATTATTATTATCATTATTATTATTGTTGTTGTTGTTGTTGTTATTATTAGTATTGGTATTAGTATTAGTATTTTTATTAATATTATTATTATTATCATTATTTTTATTATTATTATTATTATTATTATTATTATTATTGTTGTTATTGTTGTTATTGTTGTTATTGTTGTTATTATTGTTATCATTATTATTATCATTATCATCAACGTAGGCCGTGGAGTCCTTCAAGGTGACTGTTTAAGTCCGCTTCTGTTTAATATGTGTTTTAATACATTTATTCAACACATAAAGGTAGACAAATATCAACAGTTTGGTTTCTCACTTCGTCAACTTGGTCTTTTACTTAACCCAATTCACTGGTTCCAATTTGCTGATGATGCTGCTGTTGTTTCTGGTCAAGAAAACGAAAATCAACACCTACTAAATCGGTTTTCATTATGGTGTCAATGGGCTGACATGAAAATCAGAGTTGACAAGTGTTCAACATTTGTTATCAAAAAGAATTCATCAAAATCAGTGCAATTTCTCCCTAAACTCTTAATTAACAACGATATGGTTCCTTGTGTGAGATTGAGTGACTCTTTTTGCTACCTAGGAAGGCACTTTGACTTTGAAATGTCGAACAAAAAACATAAATCTGAACTTATTACTACTTTTGAAAAATTAATGTCCGAAATTGACCGAAAGCCTTTACACCCAAAAAATAAACTGCTCCTCTATAACCGGTATGTCTTATCAAAAGTTTCTTGGCACTTCACTTTTGCAGATTTATCCAAGACTTGGGTTCAAGAAAGTCTCGATTCCTTAGTGTTAGGGTATATGCGTAAATGGTTAAATATCCCCATATGTGGAACGCTAAGCAACATTTTTCTCCCCTGTAATAAATGTGGTCAAAACATCATTCCTCCTTCAGTTAAGTTCATCCAGTGCCAATCAGTGGCAAGAAAAGCCCTAAAGAATTCCCCCAACGAGTCAATAAAACAACTATGGAAATCAACGAGTACCCACACTAATCTGCAGTATGACGTCTACAAGTCTACCAAAGATGTGGCGAAAGACTTCCAAGCTATACATGAAGAGAAGCTACAAAACCAACTGCTATCTCAAGGTAGCTTCTTCTCAAGTGTAGTAAAATTCTCACTCCCTAAACTAAACAACATTTGGTCCACTGTACAATCTAAATTACCAAAAAACATTTTCAACTTCACAATTCGATACATCAACAACACTTTACCTACACGCAAAAATCTAGCCAAGTGGGGTCTTTCACCATCCTCAGACTGTACCTTATGCCTTCAACCTGAATCTCTTCTACATGTAATTGCTGGATGTAACTCATATCTTGAACAAGGTCGGTTCACTTGGAGACACGACTCTGTCCTTCTCCATCTTGCTAAAACCTTTCAATCTATTGTAGAAGCGTATATGCCGGGTGGGGGGAGGCTGGTGATTTGGAGGGGAGGGTCAGAAAAAGTTTAAGTGCTCTATATAGTGGGAGGGGGGGCAGGATAGGTTTTATTTTACTATAGGGTGGGCAAAAACTATTATCCAAAGATTTTATTGTCTCGCTATGTTTCTCCATTCTTTCACAGTCATATGAAAGTGACTATTGTAGGTTTTTGTTGTTATTGATTTTCCATCGTTCAACTTGTGCACACATTTATAGGTTAAATAAAAAGTGTGAGGTATTTGAAAATCAATACTAAGCATAAAAGTCTAGTAATCAATAATTGATATACCTTTTTCGAAAAACGGTGTTGGAGAAGAATAAGATAATACTGGATTCCAGATATAGATTATATTGCCGAAATGCACTGTGGGATTTCAAGAATTACGAGAAATAAGCAACTACCTCAATCAGCAATTATACTGGCATCAATATGATCCACTTAAAGTGAATATCGTTGATTATTACCCTACGCCTTTTCAACCATATAATCCATAACCTGAATTTGATATTCTCCCCAACAATGTTCTTGAAATAGGTTTATTTATCAAACATGTAATCATGCGTGCTCTCATTAAACCTACCAAAAAATAGTACTTTCCATTGTTAGCATTACAGATGTTGCTCATTAAACAATGGTTTAATGCCTAAAATGTTCAATAGTTTTGTCTTAGAACTCTAAGAAAATTATAAAATTGAAGATAAAGTAGACCCAAGAATTATTATACTCAACTGAATTGTTTAAATCATAATAATCAATTCGATACATTTTACAAAACACTGTTCTTTTACATGCACTATTTTTAAGCTAGTACAATTGTTTCACACCTTAGAATACGTAAAACCTGAACAGAGGGTCAACTAGAAAACAAGATGGCGGACTACACTTTTATTCCACACGAGGTGCAACACAGGAAACCCGATATATCAATATTAACATAGGGAGCTCATTGACATTCCCCTTTCTTTACAAGTGATTCAAACATAAACAACATGCATAATGTTACTATAGGGATACAGTCAATAAAGTAATAAAGTCAATCAACAATGTTCAGTGTTCATATAACAGTTATGTCTTGAGTATTACATAGTCTTTGTTGTGATGTGTAAATAGGTCAAATCCAACCTTCTCCCATGGGAACTTAGCAGTTATCGGTATCAGTGGTTCTTTCTGCTGACGCTTTATGTATGTTAGACATGCTTCGCAGGTTTCGGTTATCTGTTTGACCTCTGATGCCATATTGGGCCAGAAGAGACACTCACGTGCTCTTCTCAGCATGCTTTCTCCACCAAGGTGTGACTTGTGAAGTTGTTCTTTGAAGGTTTTGCGAAGGCTTTGAGGCACTATGACACGTTCTCCTTTGAACACAAGACCGTCATGGACTGCGAGTTCATCACGATAGGAGAAGTGGTTACTTGAGTCGGAAGGCTTTCTTTTGATTCTGGCCATCCCTGTTGGATGACATTCTTCAGTAGTGTTAAAGACTCGTCAGTCTTTGTTGCCTGTTGCAGTTCTTTAAGCTTCTGCTCACTTATCCTAAGATGACATTCTGCATTGATCTTTGCGAACCGATCTCTGTGTTGAGGGTTAAGGGGAAGGTATGCTCTAGATAGCATATCGGCAAGATACATTTCTTTGCCTTTCTTGTATACCACCTCAATGTCATACTGCAGGAGTCGCAACATCATACCTTGAATGCACTTTGGGACTTTGAAGAGTGGCTTTTTAGCTATCATCTCGAGAGGTCGATGATCAGTGTGGACAGTTGTCTTACGACCAAAGGTGTACTGATGAAAGCGTTCAAGTGAGAATACCATTGCCAGGCATTCCTTTTCAATTTGAGCATATCCACACTCGGTGTCAGACAATGCTCGACTTGCATAGGCAAGAGGTTGGCCTTCTTGGAGCAGGACAGCGCCAAGACCAGTACTGGAGGCATCGCATTGTATGGTGAGTTCCTTTGCAGGGTCATAGTAGGATAGAACTAGAGCTGTTGTGACTAACGTCTTGAGTTCTGTCATGGCATTTTCTTGCTCATCATTCCATACCCATGGTTCGCCATGGCGTGTTAGGCGTCTTATGGGTTCTATCACTGTTGATAACTTGGGTAGAACTTTTGCTAGATAAGTGACAGTTCCTTGAAGGCGACGAATTCCAGCGACATCTGTTGGGTTTTCCATTTTCAGAATTGCTTCAATCTTCTTAGGGTCAGGTTTAAGTCCCTGGTCTGTGACTAGATGTCCCAGAAATTCAACTTCAGTCGTTTTGAAGATACTCTTGCTCTTGTTTAGTTGGATGTTCTTTTGCACACAGGTAGCCAGTAGGCGTTCAAGGTTGTCGTCATGGGCCTTTTCAGAGTCTCCATAGACAAGGATGTCATCGGCAACGGAGATAACACCCTCTAACCCCTCCAGGGATTCGTTCAGCTTGCGTTGGAAGATTTCAGAGCTGACATTGAGGCCAAATGGTAGACAAAGCCAACGGTATCGGCCAAATGGAGTGATGAAAGTGGTAAGACGACTGCTTTTGTCGTCCAAGAGACAGTGCCAGTAACCATGTGATAAGTCCACTTTACTGAATAACTTGGCATTGGCGAGCTCAGGCAGGACATCATCTAAGGTGAGAAGTGGATAGCGTTCACGGCAGAGATGTTCATTTAGTAGTCGAGGATCTATGCATATTCGTAGGTGACCATTCTTTTTAGACAGGACAGACATCTGAGAACACCAATCAGATGGTTCTGTTACAGGAGTGATGACTTTGTTGTCAACTAGGTTGGCAAGTTCCTCCTTGAGTTTAGGCTTTAATGAGATCGGTACTTTACGTGGAGGGCACTGAACGGGCTTTGCATACTCATCAACAGCTATGCTTACACTGCCAGGAAGGCACCCTAAGGCTTTTTCATCAAAGACAGTGGAGTACTTATCAAAGATGTTGTCCGTCACTGGAAGTACCGTGTGTAGTTGTTTAAAGTGGTTGTAGTTTACAGTGATGAGTTTCATTTGTTCTGCAGCTTTACGGCTTATTAGAGGAGTGAGGTCTTCTTTAACAACTTCGAATTTGACGCTGTACTTTTTTCTTGACTGAGTGTTTCGGAGAGAGAGACGACATTTTCCTAGAGGTACAAGCTTGCTTTTGTTGTACATGTGGAGTACATTTTCGGACTTTTGCAGAGGCTTTGCTACATACTTGACAGGGATTACATTCACAGTTGCTCCACAGTCAATCTGGAATTTAACATTTTCAGCATTTTCAAGTTGCATTTCAGCATATATAGCGCCTGAGGACACAGAGTTGACTGTCTGAGGAGTTGAGACAGCAGTGATCAATTCTTCGTCTGAAGAGTCAGGATTGGCTTCCACTCCATGTACTTTCTTCTTTGTATCAGCAGGAGGACAGCATTTGCTAAAATGGTTTAGCTTTTTGCATTTGTTGCACTCTTTACCCCATGCAGGGCAGAGCTCTTTCTTGGGCTGGTGATCTTGGCCACAGAATTTACATTTGATTAGTTTTGGGCGTGACTTACCCAGGTTGGGTCTTGCAGAACGAGCTGAGTCACGTGTAATTCCTTGTTTAGCTGTGTTTTGTACTTTGTTGACTGCTGGAGAGGAGCCGCTAATCACCTTCAGTTGGGTTGTTGACATCTCAAAGCTCTTGCAGATGTCTAGGCAGATGCTAAGTGTTAACTTTCGTTCTTGTAGAAGGCGGGTTCTGGTCTTTTCGCTATTGACACCAAGGACAATACGGTCTCGAAGTAGAGTATCACGAAGACAGTCACAATAGTTGCACGTTTTGATGAGAGATTTGAGAGCGGCTACGTAGTCGTCGATCGATTCATTTTGGCCTTGAATCCTTGTGTTGAACTTATATCTTTCGAATGTTTCGTTCGGTTCGCCCATTATACATCTATCCAGCTTTTGAATTATGTCGTCAGCGGTGTCCGCGTCAGCTGGGTCGTTGCTATTGTATTTCTGTAAGGCCTCAATTTCCATGGTTGAGATTAGAACTGATTTTTTGATTTCCGGTGATTGAGCATTCAGGTTCGAAGCAATACAATAATGGTGCCATAATTGCTTCCAAAGCTTCCAGTCGTTGACGTCTTTACCGAGTTTTGCAGGTTCCGGAGGTTTTACGGAGAAATTAGATCGTGACGAGGCTTGTTGTTGAGACGGACTGCCACTCACGCCAGAAGTTGGTGGGTCACTTTTTTTTGACATTTCGAAGAGTTTCCTTCCAAATTTCTTGCTGAGTCGCTCGGAAATTTAGAAACGAATATTTTGAAGTCAAATCCCACGCTAAACCACCATGTTTCACACCTTAGAATTCGTAAAACCTGAACAGAGGGTCAACTAGAAAACAAGATGGCGGACTACACTTTTATTCCACACGAGGTGCAACACAGGAAACCCGATATATCAATATTAACATAGGGAGCCCATTGACAACAATATTATAGAAAATGGTCTAGAAGTGGTATAAAATTTCATAGACATAGAACATTTAATGGTTTCCATGATGCAACTAGAAATATCCAAAATTTGGTAAACAAATTGCCCCAGTGCAAACAACCGTGCAAATCGTTGTTATTTGCACCAAGAAAAACTGCTCTAAGTGCACTTTGATACTTTCTTCCTTGTCATTCATTTGTTTAGGAAAAGCCAAAATACTTAGGAGCATATTAACTTTTCCTGACACAAATAGCTCTTCAAACAGAGAGGATAACTTTGAAATTTGTTCTTGGAATCCAAGAGTTGCCAATCCTTCACGTAAGTGGTCGATCCAAAACAATTTTTGGCTTGCTGTTGGCATTATGTATTGACTGGAAGGAGCGAGGCGGTACAAAGAAACGATTTTCTTAAAATTTTGAAATGTTCCCTTTTTAACTCGTGGAAATTTGCGAAGCAAATTCCACGAGTTTTACGTGTGGATGGGTCTTTTCATCTGATATGCTATACATACCGTAAACATTTTTGCTGTGGGAAACCGCTGGACTGAATTAATGACTTTATTTAAAGTTCTTTTTGTCTTGCATATGCACAGCTTTTTATTCATTGAACATTACTTCTAGTGAAATTGATATCAATAATCATACAAATAAGTTTGTTTGGACAACAACGAACACGTTTAATGGAATAATATGGCGAATTTTAGCGATGTTGTTTACTTCTCGTTCTGAAGGGAAAAAACGAGCTGGTTCGACACTCTTTCCGAGAGCAATCTTCAAAATGAATCGATCAAATGAAGCATATGGCTCTAAATAAAAGAAGCATGACAGAGTAAAAGTAGAAGAAGATAAACGAAGTTTTCAGCAATGGTTTGGATTCTTTGAACGTCAAATTCCAAGGTACTTTTGCGATGCAAGTTTCAACGTACAAATTGAATTGAATATTTCACATAATGTGAGAAAAGCTTTGTACAACTTATATTTATAACTCGTTGAAAGTATGTTATGTCAGTAATACATCGAAACGGATAGTGCAATTGAACATCATTGTATTTAGCACCATATGTACATTGTTGATATCTGATTACTCAACAGTTTTGTTATATGAATTCTTGAAATTTCGATAAAATTAACACTAGCCAACATTCACACAGAGTCAGTCTCAAGTTGTTTAATCAAAACTGCCCTGAAACTTTTAACCATTGCTGAAAAAGTTTTTAAATACACCAATTCCAGTTTCGAACAAGGAAAATAAAACTTTTTTTATTATTATTATTATCATTATTATTTTTTTTAAATATTGTACATATTTTACGCAATTCAGCCTCCCGGTTGCAATGTAATTATTTAATAAACATCTATGTATCTATCTATCTATCAATCTAAAAACAAAATAGCATTGTAAGCACATTTTTGATATTTGAATAATAAACAGTTTCATTATAATTTCATCAGTGAATTGATTTGTATGATATTAAGGATACATCCCGGGATTTTGGGACGCAAATTTCGAAAAATCGTAGCGCGGTTGTTTTAAACTATTTTTTAATAAACTATATCCTATCTAGTGCCTAGAATAACAAAGATTGCGATATTGTGCTCATTTTCTGTGCAAAATAAATACTTTTTGCAAAATTAAGATTAGAACGTGAAACCACGCGTCTTGCTTTCTTTGTTTCTGTGCCAAATCTTTAGACCGGCCGCTTCAACTGTAAAGTGTTTCTTGCTCAATACATATTTTCCTACCAAAGTGTGTCTGGGTTTTGGAATTCTTGCTTTCATTATTTTTTAAAAAAATTTTGAAGTTTGAGGTCCAATAATTTTCATGATAAAATTAAATCCAGTGGCATAACTGAAAAAATCAACACACGATCGACAAACCCAGACACACTTTAGTACTATGTTATATTGAGAGTCACCATGCAAAATTTGGTTAAAATTTACCGAAAATATTTGGCACAGGAACATTTAAAAGTGGCCTATTTTATGAAAAAACTACACTCGAGAACGAGAAAGTTTTCTGGTTTACGGGATAAAAGGATTATCCGAGTAATGTTTACTTATCGATGACAAGCTATGAACAGTCACTGACCCGCATTGAGTTCGAGCTATGAAATCTGAGACTACCGATTTCCAGAGAGCATCGTGGTTTGACGTTCGAGAAACGAAAATGGTAAATAGGTCGAGATGGAAAGACGAAAACAGTAGTGGTGAGCGTGGTACTAGGAGCCTTTATCGCTCAGAGCTAATGCTTCAGCTTTCGCCTTCGAGAATGTAGACGCGTCCCCGGTTGATCTTCGCTTTCTTTTCTTCGTGCTCACAAAGGGAGCGTGCCGCTTTGCTGATCGCTTTGACATCTAGTTTAACTGAATGACTGACGAAACAGAAGTAATAGCTTGATGAAATATAGTTTAAAATAAACGTAGAAGTTAAGACAATATGTGCTTGTATTTTCGATAACATTTGTTTGAGTCACAGTTTATCACGTGCGACGTCAAACTGACTATGCGTGACAACAGATCGAGGTCACCCTGTTGTTGACCCTTCCTGTCAACACTATGACACCAATGAAACCATCGAAAAAAATTATTTCGCTAATATCTCCCGTTTGAATATTTTTATGAAAATAATTTTTTTACTGGTTTGTAGACAAGAGTCTAATGTATCATATGGACGAATAAAAAAAAATCCGGCTATTTTGAACGAAAAAGCCCGGGACGTATCCTTAATTAACAAAGGAGTTTGATACTTACATTATGAAAAATTGTCCCTTGCATTTTGAAATATTTACTTTGATAATTTTCTTAATTTAATGACCAAGAGAAAGAAAAGTGATTCAACACATTCCTTGACTCATTACCTTATGTGAAAGTTAATCATGTAAATTTATGATGGAGTTGCATTGATGATAATATATTTTTAAAGTATATGTGATAAACATTACACATGCAGGGCATGAGGAAGAATAAAATATAGGCGTTCTTCCTAACATTCTACAGAATGGATATTTACTAGCCAAGACAAGAATTAGCAAAAATCAAGATTGCATGCAAAAATCACACTAAGTATATAAACAGCATATAGAAGTCGTTTTATTCAAGCAACTTTTATCAGGTGATGCAGAAACGAATTCCTGGTCTGTACATAATCAAAATAAAATGCTTGTGGTGTATGATATGCAATTATTAAGAAAATAGACAAAGTGGGTGCTATGAGTTTACAATCTTGATATAGGGGGACAAGGAGTTCTCAGTTTATTTTCTGTGAAGGAGCTCATATTTACCAGTTTGTAAACTTCCCATGAAAAAATTGTTAGAGCTAATATCAATCAAAGCATAGCCAACATTTTTCAATACGAGACTATGCTGACATTCATGTCTGTTCATGTAAGTCATGTCAAATGCATGACATTACCAGTCACATAAACTTGTGCAAATCACCCAATATAAAATATAGTATTGATTTCATAAATCTCTTGTTTTCACAAATTTCATTTTCCACGAGTTGCGTTGCCATTGGCAACTTGATTTGTGATGGAATGATACATATTGATATAAAAGTACTGCAATTTAACTTTTTTTGTTTTTGAGTAACTACTTTGAGAGTGAATGGTTTGAACCCAGGTGAAGTGGATGAGTTGGTTGTGTGATCGTCCGGGTGGTGGTAGTCTTGAGAAAGACTGTTGTGGTGACCTGACGTTTCGACCTCCTGTGTGGAAGTCATCTTCAGAGTAAGGGAACGAACAGACAGAGGTCGGTATAAGTATGTTTGCAGTCGGAAGTGCGTAGGCGTTAGTTATTGTTATTTGTCGGTATGTCAGAAGTTGCGGTAATAAGTTAAATCGGTATGTCAAAAGGTCGCGGTAGAAGTTAGTCAGTAGTCAGCGTCGTTTTAAAGTCAGTAATTAGTCTTTTGTAAGGTGCTGGAAGTGTCATAGAGCGGTTAAGTGGTTTGTCTTGTAAGTTGGTATACCAGCTTTCGAGTAGCCGGTGTTGGTGCCAATTATTACAATAAGTAATACTGGTGGCAGAGTCCCAGTCGATTGTATGTCCGGTTTGTTTGTGATGTACAGCTATGTGGTTGTTAGGGTCTAACTTCTACCGCGACCTTTTGACATACCGATTTAACTTATTACCGCAACTTCTGACATACCGACAAATAACAATAACTAACGCCTACGCACTTCCGACTGCAAACATACTTATATCGACCTCTGTCTGTTCGTTCCCTTACTCTGAAGATGACTTCCACACAGGAGGTCGAAACGTCAGGTCACCACAACAGTCTTTCTCAAGACTACCACCACCCGGACGATCACACAACCAACTCAGTAACTACTTTGTTTAGTAATCTTTTCAGACTGTAAAATTCGCTATTTAGTCGTGCCCAGAACTTTAGGCTCTTAAAATGCTGATGTTTTTTTTGTGCCGTCGAGCTTGGAGTCAAACATAGTCAGTCATTCCTCGCACAGCCGAGAAAACCCTGGCGCTAATCTGAAATTCATTTCTTTCGACTTGACGGTGTATTCTCGTTGTTTTTGGCTTTATTTATACCATTTTTATCGTCCAAGGCAACGGAAAGCTGAAGATTATGTCAATTTATCAATCAAGGTATTAGGTTTTCTGTTTCCAATCCTTATTTTCAAAATGTATCAGAAATACTTTAGGTTGATTTAATTCGCTAAGCTTTGATGAGAGTGTTTACATACATACATACATACATACATAAACTTTATTTGAATACACTAGACCGTCACAACATGTACAAAAGACTGCTGATTTCCAGCGGGGGTGTATAAAAGATATGGTTAAGTTAATGTATATCATTAATTAAAAACATTTATATATAAATAAAAGAATTGTTCGTAAAGATCAGCATGTCCCCAGAGATGGCACTGAGGTTAGCTTCCGTTTGAACTCATTGGTTGTAGTTGAGCATTTGGTGTCAAAGGGAAGGCTGTTCCAGAGCATTGCACCACTGAATGAGAAGCTACGCTTGAATAAACTTTTATTGGGTCTAGGAAGTTTAAGATCGACTTCGGATTTCCTCAAATTGTATTTAATATCTGTATCACATAATTTGGTTAGGAGGTACCGTAGGTTAGGTGAAGAGTGCTCGTGCAAAATCTTATATATCAATATACATTTTGTTTTAGCATATCTGGTATGCAATGGGTCTAGTTTCAAGGACCTCAGAAGATCAGCTGACCTTTTGTCATAGTGTGCACCAGTAATAATTCGTGCTGCACGATTCTGAAGCCTTTGTAACTTATCAAGTTGTAATTTATTTGAGGTGTCCCACAGTGGGGAACAATAATCGAAATAGGGTTGAATTAAGGATGTATACAGAGCTTTAAGTGAGTAGGATGGAATAAAAGGCCTTATTCTTTTTAAAGCTCCAATCCCACTGCAGATCTTCTGAGCTATTTCATCTATATGATATTTGAAATCAAGTGTTTTGTCAATAGTTACACCTAGACATTTTTGAGATTCAACTAAGGTGACTATCTTATCATCAAAGACAATTTTGTTTGTCGTATCAAGTCTGTTTTTTTTTGTGACGTTCCAATGAACATGGCTTTTACTTTTGAGGGATGAGCTTTAAGTTTATTAACAGCGAGCCAATCTTTTATTTTATCTAGATCGCTGTTAATAAGATTAATTTGAATTCTGGGAGGATGCATATATTTGAGTATCATCGGCATAGAGACAGGGTGTAGTGTGATTTAGGCAGTTTGGCAGGTCATTTATGTATAGTAAAAAAAGTAAAGGTCCAAGGATAGATCTCTGAGGGACTCCACAAACAATTTGTTTAGAGGACGATAAAAAGCCATTTACAAGACATCTCTGGTAACGATTTGATAAGTAAGACCTAAACCAAGAGTTTTCATGAGCCTCTATGCCATAGAATGTGAGTTTGTTTAGAAGAATTTTATGTTTAACTGAGTCAAATGCTTTTTGAATATCGAGGAATACTACTCCTGTCAAATTACCTTTATCCATGTTCTCGAACCAGGTATCACACATTTGTATCAGTGATGAAAGGTTGGAGTGACCTGGGCGAAAGCCAGACTGGTAGTCGGACAGGAGTGAGTGATTGTTAAGATATGAGTAGACTTGTTGGAACACTTCTTTCTCAAAAATCTTACTGATTATTGGTAAGATTGATATGGGTCTATAATTTTTGGTGTATTTTCTATCTTCCCCTTTAAAAATGGGGCTGACTCTAGCTAATTTCCATTCATCTACGTAGATGCCTGTAGATAGTGATAAATTGAAAATATAGGTTAAAGAAGGTGCTATTATATCATTTGCAATCTTTAATACCCTTGCAGGTATTTTGTCAAGCCCTGTACTTTTACATACTTTTAGCTGTTTCAATGCCATCTTTACATCGTCATCTTTAATTATATTAAACTGGAAAGGTGGTAACATAGAGTCACTGGCCAAAAAGGTGTTGATTGTGTTTGATGAAGATGGACAATCATCAGCCAGTGATTTTCCAATATTTACAAAGAAATCATTGAAACTATCTGATATGGCAGCATTGTCTTGTACAACTACGTCGTCAATTTGTAGTTCTGTAACGTGGTTTGGTTTGATTCCTTTACCCATGAGAGAGTTTATCACCTTCCATGCTTTTTTTGGATCATTTATATTTTTGCAGTCTTCAATTTTAGTATTATAGTATAATGCTTTTGATTTTCGCATTTGTATATTAACATTGTTCCTTGCTTTTCTATAATGATTCCAGTGGATTTCGGAATTACATTTTATTGCCTTCTTTTTATGATAGTCTCGATCATGCATCAATTTTTTAATGTTTTGATTTATCCAGGGAAGGTTCGATTTCCTCTCCCGTATGTGAATCAAGGGTGCATGTTTAATTAAAATTTTGTCAAGGTGGGCTCTCCATTGTTGCCAGGCGATATTAGGGTCATTAATCGAGTAAATCATGTCCCATGGGACATTTCTTAAATCAGCGAGGAATTCATTTTCTTTAAATGATTTGAAATTACGTACTTCTTTAATAGTTGATTTATTTTTGGGGATAGTAATTTTGCGTACCCCAAAAACTAAGCTATGATCAGACATGCCAATGTGAATAACTCCTGATTTAACTATGTTTTCTACTTCATTGGTAAAGGTAAGATCAATAATTGATTCAGATGACTCAGTTAACCTTGTAGGCTCATTAATTAGTTGATTGAGTTGATAGATATCCGAAATGAATTGTAATTTACGGGTATTGTTATCAGGAGGGGATTTTCCGTAATCTGTGTTCATGTCCCCCATCACTAAAAGTGGTTTTTGTTCATAATCACATTTTTCGATAAACGATTCATATATATCAAGTAGCTCAATTTTTGCATTAGGTGGTCGATACCAGGTACTCACTAGAAGTGATCTGCTATGAGGAAACTGAAGTTCAACGCAGATCATCTCCAGTGAGTCTGGGACCAGATCAACTCTATTAGTAAAAGAAAAAGTATTTTTTACATAAAGAGCAACGCCACCTCCTCCCCTTGTACGGTCTTTACGGATCAAAGTATAATTATTTATGTGTAATTCACTATCATCTATAGAGGAATCAATTTTGGATTCATTGATAGCTAGAATATCAATTGGGGTATTTATCAAGAGAAAGCGTAGCTCATCGATATGTAATAACAGACTATTGATATTAATACTAGCGAATTTCAAGCCTTTATATTCAGTGATGCAATGCAAGTCGTTACCTCGAATGGGGACACGCTGTTTCTCAGAAACATTTCCGAATGTTTTGTAAAATTTAGTGAAAAAGACCATACATTATTGATGCCAATAAAGAATTGTAGAGTTTGTCGGCATGTACTACAATAAACATCAAAATGCACACTTCCATATTGTTCAATTAACTAGACCGTGAACCAAGCAGATTACCTGTAAAGCAACTTACCCATGTAAAGAGCTACAATAACGGCTACAAGGACGGACATAAAAAGAAATGTACCAAAAAGATACATTGACGAAGATGATATGTATAGGATAATGGTCGAGCTCTGAGGATTATTGAAAATAATGACCGAGCGCGTAGCGCGAGGTCATTATTTTCAATAATCCGAAGAGCGAGGCCATTATCCGATTTAATGCATACTCTCATTGTTTTCGAAGAAACGAAACTATGTGTGCTGATCGAATTATCAAAACTATATTGTGTTCGTGGTTTAGAAGCAATGAGCAGGACAATTGATAGTTTAGAATAGGCAAACTAACAGTGGTAAACACGTCCAAGGCCATTATTTTCTTTTTTCTTATCTTCTCCTACAAACTATATGATCTATTTTCGAATTCACGATCATATGCAAACGACTCAAGCGTATTACACTTTCTTAAGGTGCATTAAACTTTATGTTCACTTTTTATCTGATTTTCATTTGTATTTTCGGTGTATTATTACAGCGTCAGTTTACAAAGATACAAAGAAAAGAATAATTCCGTCATGACTATAAATCACTGTGATTGTAGTTGTCGTTGTCCATTAAAATTTCTATATACAAAGCATTCGAAGTCTGATTGGTTTCAAGTAAGCACAAGAATTTTTGTGCTTTGTGTAGGAGTTCAAATAAACTTGAATGCAAAGCTCAAATTATATGCTTGAATAATTGCACTTTATCGAAAAACACAATGAGACCTTTTAGCATTTAAATGTGCAGTGCATTGAGCTCACTTCGCCGTTCACTTTGCTAAGATTGTCTACAAAGATGGAGTGCTTCGACGAAATTTTAGCTGACGATGAAGACGATGAAATCTTATCGCAGTTGGTGGACAGTTTAGAAAAGGACAACTCGTCTTTCACTGCAAAAGGTGATTTGAACATCGTGTTTCTGTTGCCGTGATTTTATCATGCAAAGTTGTTCTCTTGACTTTCAGTAACTACTTGTATAAATGTTTTTTTCACTAAATGAACGTCTTTTATAATTTTTAGCAATTGAAAAGGAGCAAGTCCGTTTCAAGAAAACGGAAGAGCGAAATTTTGCCGAGCTAGCAGAACAATCTATCCCTGCCAATACAAAGAGAAAAGCAATGTGGGCTTTCCGTTTATACCAGAACTGGGCAATGTGGCGTAAAAGTGATGACTTAACTATGAAACAGAAGTCTTTGGTTTCTGAAATCGTGGAGAGGACGACAGACGTGTTGGATATTAGACAAGATGAAGACCTGAGTGACGTCCTCAGCCAATTCATCGCAGAAGTCAGAAAAGAAGGAGGCGAACGGTATCCTGCTAAAACTTTGCACGAGATAGTGAGTAGTTTGCAGAAGTATTTAGAAATGAAGGGCAGAGTAGTTCAGTTTTTTTCTGGAGAGGCATATGAAAAGCTACGAAAATCACTAGATATCGAAATGAAAACTTCAACCAATAATAATCTAGGCTTGCATCCTAAGCAAGCACAAGTAATCTCTGAAGAAATAGAAAATTATCTTTGGGAGAACAAATTTCTGGGCGATAGTTGCCCCAAAGTTCTGTTGAGAACAGCCCTTTATTTGATTGGCCTGAATTTTGGCATGAGGGCTGGGGATGAACATAGGAAATTAACAATAGGTAATTTTTCAATTAATATTGATTCCGAGGGGAGGGAATATTTGCTTTATTCAGAGGGTGTGTCTAAAACTATGCAAGGTGGGTTAAAACATCGCAAGTTAACACCCAAAGTTAGTAGGGCATATGCCAATGTACAATGTCCAGAGCGATGTGTTGTGCGAATTGTTAACAATTATATAAGCCGTTGTCCTAAAGATGCATTAGAAAAGGCGTTTTACTTGAAGCCTTTGCAAAATTACAAGAAAGGAGAATTATGGTACTGTAGTGTTCCTTTGGGTCATAATACACTTAAGAATGTAGTGCAGTCAATGATGAAGGAAACTGGGGTAGATGGTTTTTTCACAAATCATTCTTTACGAGCAACAGCTGCGACTAGATTGTTTCAAAAAAATGTTGATGACCAATTGATAAAGGGGGTAACTGGCCATAGATCAGATTCTTTGCAAAGCTACAAAAGGGTATCGGATAATCAGTTAGTTGAGGTTTCCAGTATTGTGCAAGCTAGCCATGGAGCGAAATATAGTGATAAAGCGGAAGTTTTATCCGCGCGGAACAAATTTTCTGAGATTGAAAGTAATCCAGGGAAAATATGTGTAAATGTAAGTGGTGGGAATTGTAATATTACAATTTACAACAATTAATGAAGTCCTGTTCATATGCATAATGCATGATGGAGAACTGTAATGAAATATCATAAACAACCGAAACAATAAAAAACATTTTGTTGTTGTTGCTGTATGTTTTGTTTGTAAAGTACGTTTTGCAAACTGTAATCAGGTCATTATTGTACCAACTGACATTGGATAGGAGGTCATTATTTTAACAAATAATGACCCCCTGTCCCATCTCCGTGTACACAATAATGACCTCTCTACAGTTTGAATTGAATTAATTCATCACCCCCACTCTTCCCTGCTGAATTCAAAACCCTCCCCGACTTTTAGAAACCTAGATTATTAGAAATAAAGAACACTTCAAAACAATGAGAGTGTGCATTAAAGAGTGCAAACACTAAATGTGTGCAACAGGTGTCACCATTTACTAGTATTAAAAATATAGAATTAGCATCAAATACGGCACTATTTACTTGGTATTTATATTGCACCCTAGCTTTAGTGTATGCACTCTAGGTGCCTTTGTAAAACAACAATGTATAAAAACAGGAATAAAATTACTATATTTGGCCCAAATGCTGGTCAACATTGTGTTGCAATGACTTTATTTGCCCTTATAATTCAATCTTAAATAGATCATTTATTCTACTATGTCAATAATGTTTTACAAAATGTTTGTTTCCCATGCAAATAATTTACATGGGTGATATGTAAGGTACATGCGTTTTGCTCAAAGTAAAAACAAATGATTTGAACCAATTACTTTCAAGTTCTTTACCAAAACAGCAATGTTCATTTTAGAGGTGCATGTGCATATTAACATGTCAGGAGATTAATTCAATTAATACTAGCCATAAAGTACTTCCAATTAATTGTGATGACCAAGCATCTAGTACATTAGTTGAAAGCAATACTTACATGGATATCATTCAACAGTAATGTTTAGTAATTGCAGTTTAATTATTGTATTTCTTTGTCATTTATAATGCAATGATCTTATTGGAAATCTGGTACTGAATAGACAGCATTTATGAACATGCTAATTTATTTTATCAAAGGATGTTAGATAATGATTTTGATGAATCAAACGTACCTTACTTAGAAAATTTAAATTTTATGGATGTAAATATTGTTGTACAAGTTTCTAAGGATTACTATCAATTACCTCTAAGACAACTAAAACTATCCACACGAGAAAGTTTAGAGAATACTACAAACACAGGCTTTTTGCATTTCTATGGAGAACATTACATTACTTTTATTGTAAAGCACAGCCTAACAACAATGTAATAACTGTTGATAAGAATAGTAGAGTGAATATTCCTCACACTGCATGTAAAACATTAATATGCTTGTGCAAAAGTTGTGTTCCATCTTTAACGAAACACCTTGTAACACATATTGACATGTCAATCAATTTTTTTCATAATGCACATGTCAACTGACAAACAAACAATTAAAACAAAGTTACTTATCACTCTAACAAGTAAAAACATTTTGAGAAAACATAAATCAATTGAGCAAAAACAACCAAATAGTAATAAAATGAAATATCATTTCATCAACATGGTACCTGCTAAGAAAAAAAATAAAATTTGAAAAACTGAAAATTGGTTAAATACACTGAAATCCATCCAAGGCATATGCAGGCCACCAATTCACCCTGAATTCAGGGTCTAGTTAAACATGGAGTACATGACAAATAATTGTCAAAAATGAATGTTCTATATTCATATATCATTTGCATCACATATATATCACACATGCACATTTCTCATTCTAGTGACTAATTAATCTGTCAATCTTTTTCGACGGTGGAAATGCTGCTATATACTTTACATAATATCATACACATGTCTCATACTAATGACTGACTTAATTTATTTGTTATTCTTTTTAGACTAAGTTTTAAGTAATTGTAATATAACGATATATACAATATACATGTGTCATTCTTATTCTTCACACAAAAACGTCATTGCTTCAGAAGGTCAGTGTCAAGTTCTATCTAGTAAAAAGGAAAATCTAGTGTATAACTATGTCTAGATGTTCATTGTCCGTCAGTTTAAGTGGATTGCTGGCCGTTGCGGCTTCCAAGGATATATTGGCACTGCTAGGACAAATAGTTGGTTTGGAAGTGTTGAGCTTAAATAGTGCTTAGAACCACTGTGTAAAGTTTCACTTAGTTATACATCAGACGACGCGGTGTTACTTCGTACTGATTGTTTTTAATCATGAAGCTACAGTACAAATATTACAAATAATGAAAATGAGCAAAATATACAAATAAAAACGCTGGAAAATACAAAGAAAGGACGGAAACAAAAACTTACCGATGTCCCGCTACTAAATGAACTTTTGAAGACTCATTTCGCAACACAATGTCGACGCAATTTCACAAATGTCCTGTAAACGTCTGTTCATAAGAGTTTGTAATTTGCCTTTCTCTAACAGTTCTGGGTAACTAGATTGTTTATCTTTGTAAATGGCTCTGAGGGCTCTTTCTTCTACTCTTTCAAGCTTACGTGCGTCACTAGCTTTACAAAAGTGCCAGACAAGGTGGCAGTAAGTGAGATATGGTAGTATGGACGACTTATATAGTTGTAGTTTAGCATTAGTAGGGATCATGTTCCTGAGTCTCATGAGCACCCCCACTCTTTGACTAGCCTTGATAAATATAGATCTAATGTGCTCGCTGAAATTTAATTTCTAATGTGACGCCTAGTAGTTTAAGAGTGTCCTCATTTTTTATGTTATGATTGTTTATAGAAATAACTGAATGTTTATTATCCTTTTCAGTAGTTGTAGTCCTGTACCCAATACTAAGTGTTTGATATTTCTTGAGGTTGCCAGCCAGTAAGTTAGATTCATACCACTTAGTAGCCATATCTGCACTGCCACTAAGAAGAGCTGTCAGCTCAGTTTGATTTTTTCCGATGTGATAAATTTGGTGATCGTCTGCGTACATAGATACATTAGTGGGTACAAACAGAGGAAGATCATTCTGGAAGAGGTTCCACAACAATGGTCCAAGGGCGGAGACCTGAGGACATCCACGTTCAACTTGTTTGAACGAGCTGGTTTCACTGCCGATCTTTACTCAATTATGTCTGTCAGAAAGATAACTCTTTAGTAGTTGGAGTACCTATTCGTGGAATCCATACGCTTTCAGTTTACTCAACAGTAGAGGGGGGTGGAGTGAGTCGAATGCCTTTGACATGTCTGTTGAGAGTATATTGATGACAAGTTTATCGTCTCTTGCTTTCTTCCAAGTTTCTGTCAGACTAACTAGTGTGGTTTCACAGCTGTGATATTTCCTATACGCGTTAGAGTTATTATACAGCGTGTTCAGACTAGGACGGTAAGCAGCTTGGAATTCGACCCAAGTAGCTTGACTAGTGTGAACACAATTTTCGATTCGCTTGGAAACTGCTTGGGAGCGGCGTTTTGCCTTTGAAAATTGTCCGGAAATGAGATAAAGCCAAGCTACCTCGGGACATGGTTTCAGCGACTAAAAAGTTACTAATGATGTTTTTCTTGTCATTTTTTGTTTACTTTGACGGTCTTGTGTCTGCGAGTGGTCTCTTCCAAAGACGTCTGCCCGATTTTGAGCGCGAACTGCATGAGAGAAAGAGTATCAATCGAAGATTTCCTGCCTTTATTTTGAATTTTATAAATATAATGGACACTGCATTCTGACGAGCCTGTCGCCTTCTTAATAACTCTAATATCAATAGATCTCTTCTTCTTCTCTGCCTTGCATTGGGGAAGCACTTGGATTCGTCTTGTTATATTTCGACAAGAATCGAGTGCACGAAAAAGATAAATTTGTTTAAGAAAGTTTGCTATTGTATCATCCATTGCCTAGGTCAAATGTAATGTTGCTATCTGAGCTCTGTCAATTTTATTAATTGCTCTAGTCTGAACGGGGAAAATTCATTATCTAGATTTGAGATATAAACGATGACAGATTGTAGGCAATTAAAAATGCCGTATCTAGCTTAAACTGGTTCTAGTGTGAACACAAGGATACATATGTGCTTCAAAGCTGCTAGTGGTTTGTGCTCCGATGAGCTTTTCCAGTATTTTACTTAAACATGGGAGGGTGGTGATGGGCCTATAGTTTTCCTTTGACAACTTGTTGTCTTTTTTATGTACTGGGGTCCAGTCTCCTCTCTTCCAGACGGTAGGCCAGATGCTGTTCTCTATGCATGTGTTAAAAAGGGTGGTGAGAGATTTAGATAACTCCACTGCTCCGATTTTAAGAACCTTGGGTGGTATACCGTCACTGCCAGTAGCCTTTCTGGTGTTCAATGACACGAGTGTGTCAATAACTTGTCCTTGCGTGATAGGTTTGATATCAATAGACTGCGCATCAGCGTTGTTTTTCTCTTTAATTCTTTGCACACTAGGATGATCCTTAAAATCTTCGATTTCTTTGGAGTTAGCCGCATCGCCCCCAATTCCGTCTGCTATCGTCGCAAAGTGATCAACTAGTAATTTTTGTTTTTGGTCCTTAACTATGCAGTCATTTACTTTCAGGTGAATTTCCTCACAATTAGTGTTATTCTTTGTGTTTAGATAAGGCTTGAAAGTATTGTAGAAATTTCTTGGATTCTTTTTCAGATCCTCAGCTTTTTTATACCAGTAGTTTTTTATAGCTAGCCTTCTTTGTTCTGTTGCTTCATTTCTAGCTTTACGTCGTAATTCCCAGTTTTCAACCGTTTTGTTTTTTTAAATATTTGGCCGTAGCTTTACGTTTCGCTCTGATTGCGCTTTTCCATTGTGTTGACATATATGGTACGTCTTTGTCTCGTACTCGCATTGTTCTCACTGGTGCGACTTCTTCTAGAATGTCGTGCATTAACAAGTTCCATGAATGAATTTGATCATCAATTTCATCAAACAGTTGCCCTATGTGCCAAGGTGTCGTTGTTAAAATCTGCTTATAAGCTTCAGCATCAAAATTCTTAAAGCTTCTAAAAGTAATGACTTTGGGTTTGTTGATATTTACTTTCTGTTTTAGTATACCGTAAATAAGCGCATGGTCGCTCAGTGTTTCCTAATCATTGACCGATTCTTGTACTTCTTGGTAGTCTTCAGTATTTAACACAACATCTTGAAGTGGCCCTGTTATTGCTTTGTTTTTACAGAGATCACACCGCATGTCAAGACAGGCATCTCAGGAGTAATGCGAAAGTTCTCTAGTTCTCATACTTTTTGTAGTTTTACCTGATAGAACCTGGTTTTATCTTTCTAACTCCAATTACACGCTTGAACCGTCTAAAGCTAAGTTTTGGTGCAGATTTTATGTATCTAAACACCCTTCTTTGCGAGTGAGACCTGTTTGATGGGTGCGTCAGATGATTAACACAAAAATAGAAGAGATCTTTTGTGCTCTGGATAATGGAATGTGAACGCATGGTTGCTGAATCGACCTTTCTCTTTATCAATCCACCAGCAGCATCTTGGGGCTCCCTAGCATGGGATGTCTCAAAATAAGTGCGGTATGTCTCAATTCCAATATCCTCAGCACTGCAACTAAGATCGCCAAGGGTATGTTGACATTTACACTTCGTAGAACATCCAATTGTATACTTGTGCAGGTGATCAACTTTACAACTGATGTCATCTAAGTATTGTTTCATTAATCGCCTTACTTCGCTTACAAAATAGACACCGTGGCTTTGGTCGGGTGAAATGACGAAGAGTTCAGTAATAAGCCTACGATGATCCAAATTATGTTTCTCTAATAGCTCTTTCTCGGTTCTGTGTCGCTGTATGATTGTTACATGTAAAGTAACTTCTCGGTGCAAATAAATTGCCTGTGGTTCCTCAAATAAGGTGCATTGATAGTTTTTCAGAAAATCATGTACGGCTATGACAGCTGGTTAGATTTTTTTCAATGTGTCATACTGTAAACGCTGCCAAGCATATACAAGAACATTTCCTTTGGTGTAGAAACATGAGCTTCGTTTTGCCATTAGGTAATTTGATATATTCAATTCTGCTCCATTTGCAGGGATATATGGGATTTTATTAGTCTTTAATATGATAATCGTGAACAAGCAGTGCATAATTCACATCTAAATAATATTATAAGTATTTACAAATACATTTTATCAAAAGCTGCTTAGAGAAGCATAATATTAAAAACGATAGTAAACTAAAAGTTTTAATGTAATCACGACGTTTCGTTTAGTATCGTTTTCGTTTTTACAAATATATCATACATAATAATGAATAAATAAAGTACATCGACTAAGTCTACAATAGTGTGTTTGGGTAATTGATCGGGATGTAAATATGCATTGCTTGCAAGGCAAACCAAAAGAAGCCACAGGCTTATATTTTGGAGTGGCTTGATTGGTTAGTAAAAAAAAAACATTTATAAGACTTTACAATTTATAGCTCCAACGAGAACATAGTTATATAAACTATGAGAAAATGAAAGAGAAGAAATATATATATATATATATATATACATGTATATGCACACACATACATACACACATAGGTATTTTCACCGACATATGGGGACTTTGGTAAAAACCCTAACTATGGGGACTTCCAGTTCTAAAACAGATTTTTCAACTTTAATATATTTTTTGTAATGGCATTCAATTACGTTTTCAATACATTCTTGCTTTGACCAAAAATCACTTTTTTTCAAATTGTCAAAATAAAAAAGGAAAGGAATTGAAATCATCTCGTGTTATATCCACAGACGTTTTTAGAAAAAATAAAAAAGAACCAATACTGAATGTGGTTGAGGTAGTCAACTCCGTTATAAGTATATATAGTGAGTACACTTACAACTTGATTGTTAGCAGTAACTTTTTATTAATGAAAAATAAATAGTGTTTTATTTCTGTAGTAAAGTTCATAACATTTCAAAATAGTGTTAACTAAAACCCAGTATCCTATAAACAACTAGGGATATCAAGCCAGTAGGGGACTCCCTTTAATTTGAAAGTGGGGAGCGTGCTCAAAGATTCTATCAGGGCGAAAATGAAGTTCTCGCGCATCTTTTACGACTAGTACAGTCCCAAACTCTTTTTATTCCAACCACTCGCGAAATCGCGGGGAATCTATTGCCCACGACCATCTCCACCAGAGAGCGTTTGTCATTTGAAAATCAGAAAAGTACAATTATTTTATCAAATCATCAAACGCAGTATTAACATGAGCGTTAATCAGTATTATTTGCACATTATAAGGGTCGTTTTTAAAATCTTTCATCGAGCAACCCTACCCAGCTTTCAGGGAAGTCCCTTACCGGGACCTCAAAATAAGACTTTTAATCTTTTCTGTCAATAAAAAAAAAATAGATAAATAAATGAATGAATAAATGAATGGATGAATGAATGAATAAATAAATCAACTAATAATACATAATAAAATAATATGTAAAGATATTACATATATTTTTTTCTTGGGTATGCACAGGGAGCCCGGCTTACGAGATATTGCCGACTCCAGTGATAGAGTCGGACTCTTATGTCAACAACTAGAGGTCACGCAGCGCGTAAGGCAGTTGATACGAACTGTAATAAAACACCACTATTTGCTTAACTAGTGTAACGGCTATTAGTAACTTAAAAAAACTGGTTATTTCGTTCGGTATGGCAGCTATAGTAAATGTACGAAATATGAAATGTTGACATTTTTCTCTCTTCATTTTTCGGGGTGTCAAAAATGTAAATATAAAACTTTAATTGTACACTCCTGAGTATTAAAGTCGATTAGCGTAAAATCAACGCGAAATTGTTTACAAGATAGTAAAGTTTATATCATATAGAAATTTAACAACATACAATTCCGTTTTAATTTTTTGCATGATTGTGATATTACTCTAAATTGTTACGTGGTGTTACATCAAGTCACGAGATATAAAATGGTATGGTGTGATATAACTTTATTTAAAATCGAATGCTCTATCAATTTCTAATTTACAAAAAAATTGAAATTGATCTACCTAGAGGTCGTTTAAAACTAATTCTTACATGAGTTACAATAAAAAATGGCCATTATATTAAAATTATTTACAACATATAAGCTTTTATCATTTCAACATTTAAGTGTTTTATTAAAAGAAAATATATATATATATACATAAAATGGGTCTACTCGGCTAAGTCCATTTTGATGCATAACAGTTAGACGCAATGTAGTCTATGTTGCATTTCTCCTTTGATATAGAATAAAGTAGACCAATCAAACACTATTCTACATCTTAATACCCATTTTAAGTCGTCATATGAGCGTCACGGTGGTGCGCAAAGACTGAAACGCAACGCCAATGTAGAAATTACCTGCATCAAACAGGTTTTTCTCACGGAATAAAAACGGAAATAGCCATTCAACAGTCGCAGTCAACAGTACCAAAACCTAGTGTAACGTCAATGACAACGGACGCAAAAGGCCAACCTGCGACACCTGCAGATAAAACAGATGAGCTCACATCAGAATACTAGCAAAACGTTAGTATTGTGCACGACACAAATGAGTTTATCCGAAAAGGGCAGACACCATGAGCCGTGAAAACGTAAGATGGCTCTATTTGGCTAAGTCCCTTTTGATGCATAACAGTTAGACGCAATGTTGTCTATGTTGCATTTCTCCTTTGATATAGAATAAAGTAGACCAATCAAACACTATTCTACATCTTAATGCCCATTTTAAGTCGTCATATGAGCGTCACAGTGGTGCGCAAAGACTGAAACGCAAAGCCAATGTAGAAATTACCTGCATCAAACAGGTTTTTCTCACGGAATAAAAACGGAAATACCCATTCAACAGTCGCAGTCAACAGTACCAAAACCTAGTGTAAAACGTCACAGCTCATATACATACATACACATTCATATATACATTACATATATCTAATATATTACAAGTGAATTTTTTTTAATTTGGTTTTGAAGGAGCATAAGGAGTTTGCACTCTTTACACCTTTTGGAAGTTGGTCCCATAGCTTTGACCAAGTGTAGACAAAGCTTTTTCTTTATAATTCAGTTCTGACTTTTGGTAGGCTAAACGTTTTATTTGATTCTCAAGTATCGTAATTTGAGCGATTTTTTAGGCTAAACATTCCGCTCAAGTATGTTGGGACTTTTCCATTTGCAACTTTGAACATCATTTTTGCTTTTTGTTCAGCTCTTCTAAGTAATAGATGATTTTTCCCAATTGAGTTCTTTAAAAATCTCTTCTGTAGATTGGGTAAGGTATAGTGCACATGTGATGATACGAGCGCATCTATTTTGGAGCTTTTGGAGCTTATCAGATAAAGTTTCATTTATGCTATCCCACACAAGACAGCAGTAGTCGAAGTGAGGCTCAATAAGTGCTTTGTAGATTACTACAAGCAGTTCTCTTGAAAGTATTGGTTTTAATTTTCCCAAAGCTAACATTGCAGAAGAGATTTTATTTTTAATATTTTCTATATGTATATGCCATGTTAGATGCTCATCGACTTATACACCGAGACATTTTGTTGATTTTTTCCTTTTGATTGCCTCTTCATCAAGATGAATCGAAATGTTACTATTTTGATTACTTAGGCGTTGGTGAGAACCCATAATCATGAACTCCGAATTGAGAGTATTCAGAGTAAGTTTGTTGGCAAAAGGTCAGTCATCAACACTTCTCAAATCAGAGTTCATCTGCTTGCTAAGACTCGACATATTTGTGTAAGAAAAGGTTAGGGTTGTGTCGTCGGCATATAGTCGGGTATTGCTATAATCAAGGCTGTTTGGTAGATCGTTGATGTAAAATAGGAAAAGTGTCGTTCCTAATATTGTACCTTGTGGAATACTGTGTGTCGTTGATAAAGGATCAGATAATATACCATTAACAAAACATTGCTGCAATCTGTTCGTTAGAAAAGATTTAAACCAGGACAGTGTTTGTTGTGTAACGCCGTAGGTAGCTAATTTAGATAGAAGTATTTCATGGTCAACTGTGTCAAAAGCTTTTTTTAGGTCTAGAAATACTACACCGTTAACCATTTTCCTGTCGATGTTATAAGACCATTCATTTGTCAAATCGAGCAGTGCTGTAACCGTTGAGTGCAAATGCCTAAAACCGGATTGATATTCGTAAAACAGGTTTTGTTATTCCGTGTATGCAATCAATTGACTTTGGATCACTTTCTTGAGTATGCATGAAATGGTCGATGTAACTGATACATGATGATAACTGTTATTGGGATCATTACGAGTACCGGATTTGAATATGGTACCGCTTCACTGCGATCTACCAACTATTAACGCATTAACACCGCTTTTATACCTCTAAATATTTTGCTAGAAGTCCATGTGAATAATAAATTTGCAAGGTAATCTTCTCATAGACGTTGGACGACCTACAGGCTATTCTATCATCAATGTGGGACAAAATAACACGTACATTCAAGATAATTATACTTCGAAATACTCGCCTCAATTTAACAATGCAATGTCTTCTTTATTCGCTCTAAAATAACGGTGTTTTTATCGCATAGCCATAGTGACAAGAAATCATTAAGTCCAGGCCCCGCTCTCGTCCTCGTATTTTTTGTTCGCTCCTTGTGAAACCAAATGGTTGCCACCGGCGAAGCAAGCGAAGCTGACACCATCAAAGTCCATCCACTAGAAAATGAAAGTCAATGTTCACCCGTACAGCTGGCTCAGGCTCTCATTTCCGACCAGCCATCGATGTCGATGATATCCCACGCGATTTTGAGTGCCATTCATGCCGATATTTCAAGCGAATTAGCATCGCATTCAAAGAGTAATCCTGCAGAGCCTTTGAGACCCTATGCATAAGCCTCCCAAGGAACAAAGTGAAAAAAATAAGGTGTACGAGTCAGAAATTGATAGACAACTCAATTATCACTGTAAGGGAATTATCAAAATTCCTGGGCCTCCTGTCCTCTTCCATACAAGCAGTATTTCTAGCCCCTCTCCGCTACCGATACCTTCAGCAAGCAAAGAGTGCAGCCTTGAAGGCTCATCAATCTTACAAAGCCCCAATCTGCCTAACACTAACACTAACCGGCAGCTCCAGTGACTTAAGCTTAATAATTAAGATACAATGGTCTATCAAATCAAAAGCTTTACGGTAGTCAAAAAATAATGTTCTTACAGTTGCTCCATTACCGTCGGTGCCATGGGTGCAGTTGTGTATCATACTTGCAATGCCATGGTAGTTGATGACTTAGGTATTCCTCCATTCTGATTATCGTCAATGACTTTCAGGACAGCAGGTTTGACATAGTCACACTTTATTTTTTTTAATAAAATGTTTATTGACATCTAATAGTACTCCAATAGTACAATGGCCCTTATTAAGTGTCAACATCACTGGCTGAGCCGGCTAGACAATGACTTTAACTTTGTGAGAACTATCTCATTTGACTATAGTAAGGCGTTTGATAAGGTTTCACATAGTGTCGTTTGTGAAAAGTTCGGGAAATTACACATCAATCCTTATATCATTAATTGGGTTTTAGATTTTCTTTGTTATAGGCAGCAAAGGGTGTTAGTAGACGGGATCAAAACTGATTTTCTTGATATTAATCATGGTGTCCCTCAGGGAACAAAGTTAAGCCCTATATTGTTCTCAGTTATGGTTAATGATTTAAGACCTATACATCTTTTTATCAATTCAATCTTTCCCTCGCAGACGAAACTCCAAATCAAAGAAACGACTTGTCTGACAACCTCACTTGGCACCTCCAGAACTCTGGCTACATAATCCAGTTTGGGCAACGCAAATGTTTTCACAATTAATACTCTACCTATCAACGATAGACTTCGTCCTTTCCATAAGTTCAACATCAGCTCGAGCTTTTGTAACCTACTATCCCAGTTTTGATTACCAACATTACTACCAAACCAAACTCCCAGTATCATCATCTTTCCCACCCATCACAGACCTAACGGCTGGTCTGTTCTACTCGTCCACTTACCCAGCCACATGGCCTCAGACTTCTCTCTGTTCAGCTTAGCACCCGAGGCACTCCAATAAAAATCTACGAGGTCTAGGACTTGTCCTACCGATAATAAGTCTCGCAGTAATAAAGTAGTATCGTCAGCGTATTGCGAAAAAACCCGACCAAGCACCCGGGCACTAAAACCCATTTAGAGATGAAGTTCTAATGAGACACGCTAGACACTCCGCAACAAGCACATACAGCATTGGCGACAGCAGGCGTCCTTGCTCTACACGACGCATCAACGTACAGCACCTGCAACCATCTTATGAAACCCTCCCCAAACCCCATTTTCACAAGCTCTCTGAACAAAAAGGAACGATCAACTCTATCAAACGCTTTTTCTTGATCTAGTTTCAGGCACACCCCAGAGAGGGCTAGCCTGTCCAAATCGTAGAGTACATCCCTCACAAAACAAAGTTTTCTCCTATGCATATTTCCGGGACCCCACATGTTTGGTCTGTATTTAGTACCGAGTGTATCACCTTATTCAATCGACCGCTCAATACACGCACAAGAATCTTATAATTCACATTCAACAATGAAATTGGTCTCCAATTTTTTAGATCAATTTTGTCATTCTTGTTAAGGCCGGTACACACTAGGCGACAAGTCGCAGCGACTTGTCGTCACGACATGTCGCCTCAGTGTGCATTGGTTCAATATTTGTCGCCAATACATCTGATTTTGTCGCTGCGACAATTTCCGCCAAAAATACCTAGTACACACGGGGGGAAATTGTCGCTACGACCTATCGCGGGACAAGCCGCTTCGACTTGTCGCCTAGTGTGTACTGGCCTTTAAACCCTAGTCGCACCACCGACAGCACACAAACCCTCGGGAAACTACCTCGGTCAAAACATTCATTAGCAAAACCTTCAACATTGGGCACAAGAGATCACTAAAACAAAGATAAAGTTGGAGAGAAAGACCATCTTCTCCCGGCATCTTATCTCTCGCCATCGCGGCCATTGCCGCCTTAATCTCTTCCTCACAAATTTTCCCTTCACAACTTTCTCTCCCCTCCTCATCCAGTGCATCCACCAGATTACTTATTAATAAGACGTCTTGTGCATCAGTGTCCACCTCTTCCCTGCAAAAGAGGTTAGTATAAAAACCTTAAATTATCTCCAGAAACCCTTTCGATCATCAACCAGCAACCCATCACGATTTTTTTGAGCCACTATCTCGTTCTTACTGAAATGACTCCTGCACAAGCTGTAAAAGTAACGCGTAGGCTTCTCTCCTTGTTCAACCCACCTAGCTTTGCTTCTTATTTGTACTTCTTTGCTCACACACTCAGAGATACAACTGACTGGAGATACAACTCGGAGCTCATCCTCACATCTCGCCAACGTTTCCCCAACTTCCTTCCTTCCACTTGCTAAAGCTTGTTTCAACTTAACAATCCTCTCAGTCGCCAATGACTTACGCATGCTTGCATTTCTAGCCCTGTCAATACATAACTTCTTGACCCTACTTTTGAGCTTGACCTTAAAACCAATCCACTCCTCCCAACTAACACCACCCTTAATTTTCTTTAGCAAGCCACACCCTTAGTTGAAACACACATTCTTGATTTCCTGAAATTGAGTTATTAAGAGACAATCTCTGTAAAAGTGAACCACTGCATTTCGACTTCAAGCAAATGCTGCCTTCAAACTTTTATCACAGAAAGACTATTAATAGTGAGTAAATAAAATGGCTTTAGTTTTTGGAAATTCCTCAAAATGAATTTTTTGGAGCGACTTTTTTATTGACTGCTGTAAACGCTAAAATGTTCAGTTTTTGTCAGTAAAAAATCATTGATTTTTGAAACGATGTAGCTCGCATACAAAACACATTTACGCGATACATTTTTTACCACAGTTTCACTATTTGTTTTTTGCTAGGAAAATGTAAAAAGATTTTATAAAAATCAAACAAATAGTAAAAATTAGTTATATTCAATTATAGCCGTGTTTCGACATTTTTGAATATACAAAATAAACCCTTTCCTAAGCAGCTTTTATCTCCTAAGTCCAGACTCGTCAGCTCTAACCTTTTACACCAATGTATTCCTCTAATGATGCTTATTATAACTGTGTAAAAACATTATGCGCTTTTGGCCTAGGTTTTGCACAGCGACCGTGGGAATTTAGCCCTTTTTGCTAAAATTAACTACATAAATATGCAAATTAGGCGGAAATCAAATCGCAAAATTCTTCTATCAAAAACTTTTATTTGCCTTTATTTCGATACTGCATGTCTAAATACACTAAATATGAGAGTTTCCTTTATTTAAATGTATCCAGGGCTAAAGAAATATCACTTCATGACCGGTTTTTGAAACCGACAACCGATATTGTTTTGACGTTTATGCAAATTATTTTTCGATTTTCGGCGATCAAAGCAAAAGTTTGATGAAAAAAATCCTTTACTTTCTTGATGTGAATTTGAGTCATCAAAGAAGTTATTTTAGAGCTAAATGGAATCACATGAACGCCAGAAAATGATCCAAAGTGACTTAGTATTTACATATTTCTATATCAATTAAAAAGTAAAATCTGAAAGGCATTATAATCGTGATGTGCATACGCTCATATATCCAATGACAACACAAGTTTGATTGCCACCGAATCAGCGGTGCATTGTTCTTGTATAACTCGCATTATTGCTAATGTTATATAAATATAACTGTACTAGCGATTTTAATCAAAAGAGGAGTGCTGCGAGTGGTTGGTTGTTGTGGTTATGAAAAAGTTAGATTGCCGTGGTAGTAAAAAAATAATAGTTGAGACTTGGTGATGTTTGGATATATTTTGTAGTTCGTGGTCTACCTATAATGAGAGTTGATACTAAACAAGGAGGTCAGAGCGGTTATTATGGTCATTGCCGTTCAATATTACGTATACCTCAGAACATTAAAGAGACTCGAGAGTTATTTCAGGGTTATACAATCTGTTAGATTGCAAAAACAGTGTCGAAAATCACATTGCAACTCTCCACTTGACTCGAAATTCCATAAATGAGTATGAATTGATTTTAGTAAGATCTGGAATGTTTGACATTGTTAGCGGAGCTCCGCGCGGGCCGAAGGCCTGCGCAAGCGGAGCACCATACTTTAGAAAATATAACCATCGAGTTGATTTTTGATGGTTCGACCCAGGCCACTCCGCGCGTCCGTAATCCGTCCGTGCCCATCGAGATTGCATTTGGCGCGTAAAAAAATTTCGACGCGTGTGTGTACACGGAATAACTTTACGATTAGCATAAGTTGTTAGAGTTTTACTGAAAAACAAATCTCGTAGAGTATCCAGTGCTTTTTTTCGAAAAAAGTCTTTTTCAACAAAGATGAAGATATTACAACTTGAAAAAACAAAGTGAAAAACTTGATCAGCATGAACGAACAGCTAAAGGAGTTTACTTTTACAAGTTTGCGAGTTGCTAAATTAAGAAGCTCAGTGGATTTTTCGTGGATTCTTTGTGGCATTTTTCAATTATTGCTTAACGACTAATCTACTTGAAGTAAAAAGATCGACGGTGAACAAAAGTAGATGAAAACAAAAACACGAAAATCAGACATTTGCAGTCGATAAGAGGTGAGCAAAATGAACACACGCGATCACCGATGAAAATATCCATGCACTCTGTAAGTTCATTCATCAATTCATTGTGTGGAAATTCAAGATAAATAATAACACAAGGACCTGTAGGATTATTGCAGACTTATCAACTATGCAGAACAAAAACTATAACTTTTCATACAAGATGTTTGTCAACAAAGTACTGCCGGTTCGAGAGCCATGAAATGCAAATTTAGCACAATGTACTATCGAGCAACACGAGCAATGCTACGCCATTCGGTTGGACTTTGTGAGCTTTTTAGAGTTAGAAAAAAAACTTTTTCACTTTAAATTATCTTGATAAGAACTGAGGACCAAAATTTCAACGGAAAAGTGACAGTATAGAAGAGAATCGCGACCGACGTTGATTCATCGACTGATCTATTTGGTTGGTTGTTGACATGTACATGTGAAAATTGATTAGCAATGAAAATCACTTTTAAATTATCCTGCTCAACCTAAGGTATGTTTACATTATTTTTTTCCGATCTTCCTTTAATTTCTTTGTTTTCTTAGCTACTACCATTCGCATGAAAGCAGTTATTCCTACAAATTTATTTTCTAGGTTATGTTTTTCTCCATCGACTTATATTTCATAACAATTTTCTTTAATTTGATTCTTGTAATTGTTTTTTATTCACGTTGCAATAAAACGCTTGTAGACTCCGTATTCGTCAGTAAACTCGTTCAAGTTAAAATTTCAAAAGTTCTTATTGAAATAAAAGTTCAGAAGTAAATAAAATGTCGCATGCACAAAGATTTGAATATTTGATTAGGGTGGTCTTTTAAATCTTTTACTCATTCATTTAATCATTTGAATTGCTCATTTGTTTGCTATGTTATTTTCTGTTGATGGTTACTTATACGTAGTTTTTTATTCATTCATTCATTTGTTTGTTTGCATTTTAGCTATAATTATTTTTCATTAATTGGTCGACCAATGATTTAATAATTGATAATGAATGAATGAATAGATGGATGGATGAATGAATGATTAATGCATTGTCTAAACAAGGCTTTTAATCGGAGGTCCGCCATTAGGTTTACCTAATTATTATAATATTGCATTCTACCAAAAGTTTGGAACTCTTTACCTGAGGAATTACGTCTAAGTAAATCTGCTAGTATCATTAAAAAGAAGCTGTTACACTATTATACAAAAGCTCTAAATAGGTATGACACTGATATTCCACAAACTTGGAAAACTGTTTGCCCAAAGTGCTGTCGCACCAACAAACTTACAGCCAAACCTTAGATTTCTATTTTTTCCCTTCATATATATATTTCCTGTAATACTATTATGTTCATTTATTTATCCGTATGGATTTTATTTTTAATGCGCAACTATTGGAGCCTAGTTTTGTTGTGGTGGACTCACACATATGCACGTGTAAAGCCTTATAAAAACAAACAGACAGACAGACAGACAAATGAAGCAATTTATGAATGAATAAATGGAGAATATGACCCAGCTCAAAATTGTCATATTCATTAACATGATCTTTATCTTGATCCTAATAACAACCATAACCATCATTATCATAATCATTGTAAAACCGTTTTTCCCCTTTTTCAAGGTGTGACATTATGGTGTTGTAGCTAGCTCTGTTGTTACTGTACTCACTTAGTTAAAACAGATGAGAGTTGATTAAAAAAAACAATTGCAATCACTCGAAAAGTAAACAAATAAATAACAAAGTAAATAAAAGAATGAATGAAGGAATGAATTGATGCATGAACAAATGAACGAACAAACGAACCAATAAATGAATTAAATCAAGCCACGAGCTTTGACGATTAATTGCCAAAAAATATTTTATTTGACATTCCAACTCCGAATAATTCCGTTCAGGTTAAAACTCATTTCAGATGTTATTTTTTACTTGGAATAAATACATAAAGGCCTAAAAAGACTTTTTTGATAACTAAAATAAGGATCGAAAAGGGAAAGGAATTTTTTCATCAAAGTTTTGTTTTGGTTGCTGACCATCGAAAAGTAATTTGCATAAACGTCTAAACAATATCGGTTGTCGGTTTCAAAAACCGGTAATAAAGTGATATTTCTTTAGCCCTGGATACATTTAAATAAAGGAAACTCTCATATTTAGTGTATTTAGACATGCAGTATCGAAATAAAGGCAAGTAAAAGTGATAGGGGAATTCTGCGATTTGATTTCCGCCTAATTTGCATATTTATGTAGTTAATTTTAGCAAAAAGGGCTAAATTCCCACGGTCGCTGTGCAAAAACTAGGCCAAAAGCGCATAATGTTTTTACACAGTTATAATAAGCATCATTAGAGGAATACATTGGTGTAAAAGATTAGAGCTGACGAGTCTGGACTTAGGAGATAAAAGCTGCTTAGGAAAGGGTTTATTTTGTATATTCAAAAATGTCGAAACACGGCTATAATTGAATATAACTAATTTTTACTATTTTTTTGATTTTTATAAAATCTTTTTGCATTTTCCTAGCAAAGAATAAATAGTGAAACTGTGGTAGAAAATGTATCGCGTAAATGTGTTTTGTATGCGAGCTACATCATTTCAAAAATCAATGATTTTTTACTGACAAAAACTGAAATTTTGCGCGTTTACAGCAGTCAATAAAAAAGTCGCTCCAAAAAATTCATTTTGAGGAATTTCCAAAAAGTAAAGCCATTTTATTTACTCACTATAAATATTCTTTCTGTGATAAAAGTTTGAAGGCAGCATTTGCTGGAAGTCGAAATGCAGTGGTTCACTTTTACAGAGATTGTCTCTTAAACTTCCACATCGGCCTCATTTTTCCACGCATATCGGCCAGCTTAATTTCAAACCCTTCCCCATCATGATCCGAGCAGCCAGAGAGCCTCTAATAGACAGAGCACAGCGTGTCACACAGAGAACTGGCTACATAGAACCTATCCATACAACTACCCCCATAGGAGCCAACCCAAGTGAAGGTGAAATGAAAGACACTCCAAACGTTCCGCAGATCATTGTCCCTCAAGAAACCTGATAGCTATTTTTGGCCAGTCCTATTAGCGCCAGAAGTACACGACGTATCGCTATCTTTTAACACGCAATTAAAGTCTCCACCAATGATCACATATGATCCAGTGTAAACAAATCTAGCCAAATCGCTTAAAAGAGCCTTGCGCATTCGCGGATCAACTGGCGCATACACACAAATCAAAGAATATCTAATATCTATCTGCCACTGCTAACAAACTAATCACACGGCCCTCTCCATCCCGTCTCACTTCCTTAGTCGCAAAATTTGCACTCGATTTAACAGCGATCACCACTCCCGCACTCTTTTTTGTACCAAAAATCAAAACACTTCCTCATGCCAAAAGTCCCGAAAATTCTCTCCTTTCTCCTTCCTGCAAAAAGTCAAAACAGGCCCCACCCGTGTCTTCGATACTATCCCTCTGACATTTAACGTTATAAAGTTCGTCATAAGCTAAATGTTTTTCATCTATCTACATCACTTTCCTTCTTTTTTCCTTGCTTTTTCTTCCAGGGCTGTTTGTTTGTCACGAGACCCAAGGGGGGTCCTTCATCCAAAACTTCTTCATCGTGTGGTACCACAGGCTTATCTATTTCATCATCACCGTCTGTGTCATCTTCACTCGCGTCAGGGCCACTGTCACCCCTCAGACATATCTTTTCTCTTGGTAACTTCAGGGGTCTGGTCACTCATATTCACATGCGGCACGCCCAAGAACAACGGCTGTGAGCCCATATCAGTCAAATGCTGGAAGCTTTCAAATGTAGCACCACACTCTCGGCCGGTGTGGCCCACTTGGACACATTTGTAACATTTCACGGGGACTGGCCAAGCTCTTGCCTTGTGACCCTTTTTTCACAATTTCGGCTTGTCACCTGTGGGCACTCAATGTGATCTGTCTCGCACACCCTACAGGTGGGCCTCTGCGCCATGTACCAGATGCGGGCGCTGAAGCCATCAATGCTCAAATATGACGGGATGTTCTTTTCAACATACATAGTCTGAATACCCGTTAATTCGGGTATCCAAACAAAGCATCTCTTCTGACGTTAAGGACCACCCCATATTCCCTGAACACTTGTTATCTTGACAAACTCTTGTTATCGACCCAGACGGACACAGTATTTCTTCGCTCGAGGTCAATATTCATCCTCGCTAGAACTTCTCAAACTCCCACACGGGGGGTGGAACGATCAAGCAGCGAACAGTCAGCACAGGAAGCCCAGTCAGCAAACAAACAGAGCCTCGCACAGTAGTCTGCATTGCATTCACACAACAATATCTTCAGCTAGCTTGGGAATACAAGAAGTGAGAGAAATGCGTCTTATATCTTTTCCCATATTGAACACTGGTTTATGTTTTGGGATAGGACATACATTGCATTGTTAAATCTCGTCTCGTATTTATCTTATAATTAAGATTATACTTCACCTATAAATAGGCCTGCATAATCCCCGATAAGACATGAAAACATATCAACCAATAAACAAAAACAAAAAAACGAGCTATGCCTCTAGATACATATAGAGCTGAAGCGTCGCATGGCGGCTTTGCAGCACTTACGTATAGGCCGAAGATTTCGACAACCAGGTCAGTGAGGGAGAAATAAGCCAGCCCCTAGACCATAAACGGCAAATTCCACGCCCCGCTTCACTGCGATCTACCAACTATTAACTCATTAACACTGCATTTATACCTCTAAATATTTTGTCAGTAGTTCATGTGGGATAATTTGTTTTTTGTATTTTAGGGGCTAATTATAGTAAGGCAGTATTTTTGATAGTGATCGGCTATAATTAGCAACGTCCCAAGGAGGTGGGTGCACCTAGCATTGTCAACTTTACCGGGGGATTGCACCCAGCCACCACCTGAGGCGTGCCAAACACACAACACATACATATACATTACCCACATTGAAACAGTAATATAACAAGTTTACCGACATCAGATATCAATCAATCCAAAATATCTGTGACAACACAAACATAACTGATACAAATAAAACATAACTGATACCAAATAAACATGAATGAGAATAGAAAAAGGTGGTGCATATCAGCCCAGGAAGCGCAAGTGTGACCCATGAGGCCAACCCTCACCCCCAAGCCTCTACGCAAAAGAAGATGCTGGTGACCAATTAAGATGACCCGCGCCTCTGGTTTACCCAACGAGGGGGGCGTCCGCGCCCCCAAAAGGAAAATTAGGAAAGGGCTGGAACACGCAAATACTTCCAGTGAAGGAGACCGGCGTGTCCAGTAGTAAAGATAAGAGAGGGAAATAACTAGATTTTGATAGGTAGCAAGATTTGGGAAGACCCCAAGGTGGAGACTCAGACTGGATCTGGCAGGAAATTCCCAAAGACATTCCAGGCACGTTGGAAGAAGCTTCTCCTTCTCTCAGACTTGTACCGTTTGGAGAGGAGGTTCACATAGAAGGCCACACATGCGTTGGAGGAGTGAAAAGCTGAATTGGGTCAACAGCAACGCCGCGAAAACGATAGTCATTGCGGCCAGTCCAGATATAGTATTTTATAACATTCAAAAAGTAAGAAAAGACTGGAGGTACAACTCGACGCTCATCCTCGTTAAAGCCAAAAAGAAGGTGTCTGCACTCCAGACTGGGAGCGACAGGCACGGCCCTGAAAAACAGGGCGCAGACACGATCAAGTACACGTTGGGTGAAATGGCAGTAGAAGAAAAGGTGTTCTAAAGTCTCTCTCTCTCTGCATACACAGAGAGGGTCCACCGCCAAAGTTTGGGATACGGTCAGCAGTATAGATAGCTCCGTGAGCGATTTTCCAGGCTACATCAATGACTGCTCGGTCGAGAGGAATGATGTGAACCTGGGACCAAGTATCAGGCCAGTACAGTTCACCATAAACAGGAAAAAACTTTTGAATGCAGTGAGGTAAAGGGCGCTCCAAAATGGACCAATAACAGAGTTTGGTAGTTGCAGATGAAATGTGCTTTGGGGCATCTGAGCCATCATCGGGCAAGAATGCGGTGCCATTGACGATTCGCCCACCAAAGAGAGCCCAAGAGTCTACGATAGCAGAAAAGAGAGGAGGCAAAACGTCCCCAGAATAGTAAGCAGCGTGCTCCAGCAGGTCGAGGGTGGTCGTGTTAAGGCGAGAATTCACAAAATAATCAAAAAGGGTGGTCCATTTATTGGGTGAAACAAAATAACGTCTCAGCCACTGGACGTGCAGGGCGGCAAGTTTAGTTTGCACATTGACGACCTTGAACCCGCCCTCGGGACGGTCAAGGAACATAGAAGCCCTGGAGACAAATTCTTTTTTTGCCCGACCAAACAAATTTGAACAGGGAAGAATTAAGAGCCAATTTCTGTAATAGTTCAGCACGGATCTAATATACGCAGCAAGTGACATTTCACCGTTTTCTTTCATATTTAGCTCATGGTTAATATTTAGAAAGATAAGGAGTTTGGTAAAGTTTTTCTTCCAAAGACATTTTTTTCGCTGAGATCTGGATGATTTTAGTTTTTTGATTAAAACCGTCAATTTTTTGCAAATTAATGCATGAATTTTAGTACAAAAACTCACTCTAAAAAATGCAGTAAATCACTGTAACTTTTAAAAGTAATTACCAAAACACAAATCTACTATCGTATTCAATAGATCTGTGCCAAAACAACTACTCATTATTTATTTTAAAGCATATTTTCAGTAGCTCTAAAAGGACAGTTTTTCGCCGATGTAAAATATGTAAAAATATGCTCTCGAAAAAAAAAAATTTTCGGTATGTGCCATTTAATCGATTCTCTTGCCAAAACAAAAAAAAATCGCCAAACCAAAGTTTTAATTTTTTCGGCTATATTTATTTTTGCTTACAACTGACTGTGTTTTCTCAAGTTTTCTGCAATTCTTAATCAACTCAATTTGCACTAATTCAAATATTTTTCTAGTGATGTTTTACCGGTCTTCCCTTTGCGTGTGATCCTGATCGCGAAATTAAGGTCTTGTTGCCTGCCGTGTTCGATGTCATCCTTGAAGTTTTTAGCAAAGAAAATAATCTTTTTTCTTTCCTCGTTCTTTTCTTAATTTCTATTTTCTTTCTTTTACAGTTTCTTTTCACTTTCCCTTTCTTTTTCTTTTTTTTCCTTAATTTCGTAATTCTTTTCTTACCATTTCGTTTTTGGGTTTCATCTTCACATCTACTTCATCATTTTTTTTAATTTTTTCTGTTTTGCTTTTGCTTGTTTAATTTTTGGTTGCATTGCATAAATGTGGTATTAGAAATAATGTGAAAAGTGAACAGTCTAAATATTAATTCCCTAAAGATCAATCAAATCAACCAAATTAATAGATCGATAACTTATAAACACGTAGGTTGAAACAAATGAAATGAATAATTGTATTTTGGGAGACCGTTGTTGTTTCACAAAAGTACTGACGTTTCGGACGTTAGTCCTTTGTCGGAGTCGAAAATTCTCCGGATCAGAGTTAGTTCGAGGAAGAATTATCGTCCGAAACGTCAGTAATCTTACGATTATCGAAACATGGATTTGGGCTTTAATTACACATCAGTAATCATTTGAAGTTGCTAGTTGTTTATGCATGATATAGGTATGCACACCTTACCACTGACACATGCAGTTTTTTCCATATTTCTTTAGTTTAGTAATGTATGGTTGTTTTCGTTTCGTTGTTATTTGCGACGTGTCAATTTCAAAATGTTTGCAGATAATGTTTAACATTTTGATGCTAAACTTCCCGAGGCCATCTGTAGACAAAAGCTGACAAATGTTATGGGTGTCGTAGAGTATTGGGTGTTCTATGCAAATCTCTTGCATGACTTTTTCTTTCAGTCTTTGTAGTTCTTGTTCACGTTCTACTACTTGCTCTAGTTCTACACCCAAATCTTCTTCAATCTCGTCATTACTGTATCCATCATCGCCACGAACATCAGTATCAGTGAGTTCGGTTGTATCTTCAGAGGCTACCCTCTTTTTTGACGCAGTTCGCGAGAAAAAGCTCCTTATTTGTTGAGTAGTTAGAAACTCATCACACCTAAAAAGGCGATTCCCATCATTATCTCCTGCTTGAAACATAGACTTTGCAACAGTGGATGGATCAGCTTTCAATCCAGTGGTCTCTCCTAGTTGAAACATTTTCATCAAGTATTCTTTTTGCTTTTCTGTGAAACGCTTTTTACTTGACTGATTTGACTTAAGGGCCCAACCCATGGAGACTAACTTGTGGTGTGGTTCTCTTGTTCTTGTTGTAGTAACGATCTTTGGTATTGCTCCAGTCTGTTGTTGCAGTCTTTCTGAGTACCCATGTGCTGCTTTGTCCATCAGTGTTTCACGTTCAAGAGCTCTCTCGTGTTTACCACATTCAATGTGATGTTCAAGTGCTGACCATCGTTGATATGTTTTCATGCAACCCTCTTCTGGGCAAGAAAATAAGCCAACAGCTAGCTCATCCGATTCATTTTCTGATGTCACTTCTGTTGGACTACTCTTCTCACGGACCGTTTTCCTTTCACCAGATAGCATTGAATCACAACTATAAATAAGTTTAGGCACCTCAGCTTCAGACATGTCCCATTTTGTCCAGGGCAGTAGGTAAACGTTCATGTGTGACTTAATGGACGCCGCCTTTCTGTCGCATGCTCCTTTGCCGCCTTGTGGATCAGCAAAATCCATTCGTACAGTGTTTACGTCATGCTGCTTGCCTACCATCATAGCACCGATAATACTTGAACCACAGTGATAACATCCGGCGTTATCCTGCCAGTAGTAGACATTGCATAGTTGCGGCATGATAACTTTGAGTTGTTTCACCACATCTGACATTGCTGACAGCACAGAACATGTTTCTTGATTGCACTTACTGAATATGTTCACAAATGTTAGCATTTCAAATTCTCCCTCCGCGTTCTTTCTGATGGCTACAGTTACATGCCAAGAGATGCCTCTTTTAGCAAACCAATCTGATTGGCTTTCTCGATATTTACGGGGCAAATACTTCATAGCCCAGTCTTGAACTAGAAGGACAGACTGCTGATCCAGGGTTGAAAGGCAGTCTTGCCTTGCTTGATCTTGATTAACAAAGCGTAGGAGGTGGGCCTTGTATGACTCGATGTTGTTTATAGATGTTTTAGTTACGAATTGAAGTTCCTCTTTATCGAGACATTGGGAATTCAAACTATCTACGAGCTCTTTGATTGTCTGTAAGGTTAAGGCTAGTTGTGCACATTGTTCACAGACTTCATTGTGTTCATGAGTACACTGGGCTTGAAAATCAGTATCTTTAGAATCACTCAAGGAATAGTTTATACAATGATCTGATATACTGGAACTCTTCGATATGTGAACCTGCGAAAAAAAACACGTACAAAGTAATGGACAAACAAACAAACAAAGTCACTTGTTTCCTAGTTGTTTGCTTAAGCACTGTGATGATAATGACAATAATAATGGTACACAATTCAAATGTCACAAATAGCAAAGAAAAGGTAATGGGCTTGTTTGATTAGCTGTTTTCTTATGTTTTAATTTTCTAGTTAATTTGGCCTACCTTGTAATCATTCTTCAAATACCGCTTGGTCACTTTCAAGCTTTCTTTGAGTTGTTTTACATCAGATGTTCGAATATTGGTCATCAGCTTTTCCACGCGGTCTAGTACATTTTCGAGAGAATCAAAAGCCTCTGTACCAGCCGCTGTTATGTAATCGAGACCTTGTAACGACTTTCTAGTGGATGCAGAACAGACGTCAAGTATACGTAGAAGCGAACTCCTGCTCATTGGAACAAAATTTGATTCTGCTGCATAAGTTTGGTACTGACTGACAATTCTTTCCGGTATCATGCTGCGAATTATATTAGGAACTGTAATGACCTCCTTACTAGATAGTGTAATTGTTTTGATCCAAATGGCAGATCTTGAACTACATGCGGGCTAGCAATAAAATCTAAAAAGTGTGACAGTTTTTCTTCAGGTACAGCCATTCGTGACTGTCGTCTCTGCACAAGCACGCCTCTCCCATGTTCAAGGATGTGTTTTCTCGCAACAGTGAAATAGTATCTTGTCAGTCCTGGGATATATTTCTGAATTTGTTTGAAAGTAAGTTTATCAGCCATATAGGATAGTATTTGCCTCTTAGAACTCTTACTACTTGCATTGTTATAACAACTTGCCAAGGCTTCCATCAAAACACTATCAGTACTGCCAAGATCACTACTTGTAGGAAAAATCGGTTTCCGTAAAACTTCTTGACACAGCTGATCTTGTTGCTCGGGTGCTATATCTGTAAGGGCAGCTGAAATAGCTTGCTTCGCTTTTCGTACATATTGGTGTTTGGTTCTTGCACTAGCGTCTTGCCAAGGCGTTTTTAAGGTGTATCTAACTGGGCTAATGTCCCTGCTATCAAGATATGTATTCAATGGGTATAGCGATGGTATCTCCTCGGAGTGTGTGCTTAGTTCTGGCTCATACATACTTTCTTCTACAACAGTTTCTGTCTGGCATTGATATCGTGCTGGAGTGCTCTCAGCTAATGGTGAGGTCCCTAATGTATCATCAACCTAGAGAGAGAAGCGGTAGTTGAAAACCGGGGTCGAGGGGGGGGGGGGGGTTGAAGGAGGAGAAGACATCAGGTATAAACAATCGGGGATGCTTGTCGGAATTTTTCTAAAATACCCCTAAAAGATACCAGACATTTTCAAAAGGGCGTGACTTCACAATTTTTTTTATTTTTAAAAGTTACAAAAAAAATTAGAAAAGATACCAAAAACGTTAAGATTTGGCAAATCTCACATTTTAACCCTTTAAAGAGACCAAATTGCTGATTTTTACCCCTAAAAGATACGACGGGCATCCCCGATCGTTTACCACCGGAGTGCACCCCCACCCCGGGCGGGACTTTGTAGCCGACGGGAAGAAAAATCAGAGAAAGGTTTCTCTGTTCCAGCTAGTTTAATTGTTTGTTATCATAGGTTTCATTGTTTGTTTCATCGTTTCTGTATATATTTTTTGTCGCAATGGTGTTGTATATATTTTAAAATTATTTACTAGTTACGTACCAAAGACAAATCTTTCATGTTCATTACTATTTCGTCGGAGTGGTCAATATCTAATTGCTCGTTGTTAAGCAACTTTTTATCTATTTTGTAATTGCAATTACGACAAATTCCTGAAAAAAAAACGAAAAAAAAGATTGTACGTAGTTAGATAGTTAAGCTCTGCAGTATACAGAGCAGAAAAAGAACAGTTATGAATGGTAAAAAGTACTTATGAATACACAAAGAAGTGACTAGAACTGTCAGCAGTAATAAGTAAACATTAAAAATAGAATATTACAACTCTGTAGTTTTTGATTTGTAAGGCCAACTTTTTGTTTATATTTCAGATATTAACATTATCACTTGATACATGACCATAATTTAATCAATCACAGCAAAAATAAACTCAAATGCAACATTTTAATCCGAACAAGAAAAATTAATGTAGCAAATATTTCAAACCCGCGGAAAGTCTGTCTGATTAAAGGCTATGCTGAAATTGAATTGAAGGGCAAATTATACGATATAAGTTAGAATTATATAGTTATATCAATACAATTAGTACAAAAATATTTATAGTGCAAAATATTACATAAAAAATTACTATTTTGGTATAAAACTGGTGCAATATACACTTACCTGAACCAACAGGTAAAAATACTCCTGTTGAACTGAGAATAGATTGCGAGTCAACTCTGTCAATACCCCGATCACACCTTGGCAATTTCCTTTTCGATTTGTGACCAGATATTTCTTGAGGTACAACACAACAGGTGGGCCCTCTTCTCCACCCAATACCCAGTGATTCTCGATGAGAAGGGCAAATGGTTAAATCGGCGAGGTTTTCAGGTGTTGTAAATATTTTTGAACGAGCAAGAATTAATTCAACTTCATTGTTTAAATCGGCTCCAAACGCCCACGTTAGCTTGTGCATGGAAATATCTTTTTTGCAACTAGAAAGAGGGATGATTTCCGTGTTTGTCTTTCTATCTCTTCGAGCAATTCCACAAATGCCACCTACAATTTTTCAAAGGAACATTTTGCAGCCATTGTGCCTTGTGGTGATTAAAAATAAACTGCCGACATGCAAAATACGCGGCGTCAAGTCGTCAATTTCATTGCTTTGTTGACACATCAAAAGTCATCGATTACTTACGCGTTTTCTCTAAGCTGTATCCAAATGAAGACACAGTAAGAAAAAATTAAGTAAGTGAATAAGAAAAAGAAAACTAACTTAGAAGATCATTCACTACATGAACTAATTAAAGCTCCAAATCGTATGCTGTATGAACAGCTTTGCAAAAAGTATCATTTATTTCGAATTTTCTCCGTTTTTCTTACTTTTCATGTATATATAAATTGTAGAAATCGATTTTTTATTATCGTAATATATTAAAAATCATAAACTATAAAAGAAAAAAGGAAGGAGCGAAAGAGGGAAATAATAAATAAATAATAAATAAATAAACAAACGAACAGAAAAATAAAGAAATAAATTAATCAATAAACAAGTACATAAATAAATAAACAGATAAATAAATATATAATTAATAAATGAATAATTAAGTAAATAAGTAAATTTCCAAATACTACCAATTCATAACAATTTTTGGCAGCGAGATAAAAAAACTAACTTTAATTAGTTAAACAAGATTGCAACGCAAAGTCAAATTTACACGAAATTCAGAACCTCATAACTCCGTTAATAAGCAATAACCAAGGAAAACCTTTACATATGTTAAAAACCATCCTTTGTAGATGCGAATTACAAATTTTCAAAAAAATCGATTAAATGGCACATACCGAAAGCATTTTTTTTTCGAAAAGTATATTTTTACATATTTTACATTGGCGAAAAACCCTCTGTTTTCAAAAATAAAAAATATACCCTAAAAGTAATATGAAGTAGTTATTTTAGCACATATCGATAGAAGAAAACCTTGTCTTTAAGTTTCCGTAGTTATTTTTGATGATTAGAGTATTTGTGTGCATTTTTAGAGCGAATGTTTTGGCTAAATTTCAAGTTTTATTTGGTCAAAAGTCTGACGGTTTTGAACGAGAATCTAAAATTGGTCTAATCTCAGGGAGTAAACTACTTTTGGCCGAAAGACTTTACCAGACTTCTTATCTCCCTAAGTACTTACTACAAGCGGAATATGAAAGAAATCGGCGAAACTCGACTTGCCAGCTGGTGCTAAAAAATTAGAGAAATTCTCTCTTGATGAGTTGAAGCAAGGGCTCTGAGAGAGGGACAAAAGTACCGACGTACCATAGCCCAGACATGGCTAAGGCGTTCGCAATCAGTGCCTTGCCTTGCAAAGAGAGGCAGCGCTGCTGCCACATATCAAAAACAGTACCGACTTTCTCTATCCGCTTCTCCCAGTTGACATTGGGAGAAAGACTTACTCCGATAGTGACACCAAGACAGGTTAAAGAAATTGAGGACCAGTCGATACGGACTGGACAATCGAGACGGTTCCTCCAAGGGCCAAGAAGGAGGCCTTTGGACTTTTCCCTGTTGACCTTGGCGCCGGAGGCCGCCTCGTAGAGGTCATAGAGATCAAAAATGGCGTTGGTGGAATCGTCAGAAGATGACACTAAGGTTGTGTCATCAGCATATTGCACGATGACAGCCCTGGTGTCGGTGCCAGGAAGAGTAATGCCTCGGATCCTGGGGCAGCATCGGATGTTGCATGCCAGAACCTCGGCCGCGATGATATAGAGCAGAGGTGAAAGTGGGCAGCCTTGGCGGACACCCCTGGATACATTAAAGAAAGGAGTGAAGAAGCCGTTGACTCGGACAGAGGATTGTACGCCAGCATACAGGGTCCTCATCCAACGGACGAAGGAAGGGCCAAAGCCCATAGAATTTAAGGTTTTCATGAGAAACGACCAGTCGACGGGGTCGAAGGCCTTTTCCTGGTCTAGAGAAATTAGAGCAAGAGGGGTGTCCGCCTCCATGGCGTAGTCAATTACAGATTCATCATCATCTTTATTAAGTTGGTAAAACCGATTAGGTATCACACCAACTATAAATAAAACATAAAAATAACCTAAATAATAGACTTAAATATATATATACAATGTATAGTATGAGGTTAAAATAAAAATTCAATGAATAAAAGTAAAATTACATATAACCTTGTGGGACTCCGGAGGTTACTTTTGACAAATGTGATGCCTTTCCATCACAGATCACCTGCTGGTAACGTTCAGTAAGGAAATTCTCAATCCAGAGCAATATGGGAGCCCTAACACCATAGTAATGTAATTTGTGTAGGAGTCTACGATGTGGCACTTTATCAAAAGCTTTGCAGAAGTCAAGTATAGCCATGGATACAGATGAGTTTTTTTCGAGGGCACTAGCGATATCATGAACTGTACAGATAAGCTGGGTATCTGGAGAGCGTTTAGATCTAAACCCATGCTGTGCATCAACTAGGATGTTATGACTTTCAAGGTGTTTCATAATGTGACTGTGGATAATGTGTTCCATGATTTTACATATACAGCATGTTAACGAGATGGGCCTGTAATTTTCTGGGTTGGATCTTTTACCTTTCTTGAAGACACCACAGATGTTTCCTATCCTCCATTGATTGGGTAATCTACCACTAGATAGTGATGATTGGAAGATGTCTGTAATAACTGGTGTAATCTCCTCAGCAACTAATTTAAGAAACCGAGGATAAAGGTTATCAGGACCAGGTGCTTTGTTGTCATTTAGCGATTGGAGTTGTTTTAATACGCCATTCCTATTTGTTGATATGTGACCAAAATGCTTTTGTGTTGGTTTTACAAGCTTCGGCAAGAAACTCTGAAGTATAATTATTCCTGGATTTAGACAACTCTTGATGTAAAGTTTTACGGATATTTCTAAATGAATCCCAGTCAACAGGTTTGTTGGTCTTTTTAGCTTTGTTATAAAGCTTTTGTTTTTTCTTGCAAATGCGTCGGTGTGATCGTGTAAACCATGGGAGGTTATGCCGACTTGAAGTATGTTTGTGAGGTACATGTTTCTCTAGTGAGGATGTCAAAGCAGTTACAAACTCATTCCATTTTTGGTCAACTGATGCAGATGATAAATTATGTTGGTAGTACAGACAGAAAGTTGACATGTCTTGTTTTAATGCTTCAGTATCTGCTTTCTTTCTGATGAATACTTTTCGTTTTTGTAGTTGTTTCCTTGCAGGGTGAGTTAAAACTTCAAATGATACAATATCATGATCACTTGCCTGAATTAATCTTAACATTTTTTATAAAAGAATGGTTGTTGGTAAAAACTAGGTCGAGTATATTGTTCTTACGAGTGGGTTCATTAATCCATTGTTTGAGGCTATGTTGTTGCATAATACTTAGTAGGTAAGTTGCCACTGTAGAGTTATCCTCACTACTGTTAGTAAGCCAGTTAATATTAGGAACATTAAAGTCACCAGCCAAGATTACATCATTGTTGTTAAGTTTGTTGCCAAACTTTAGTAAAGACTTTTGGAGCTCTTGCAAACTATAAATACTCCCATCAGGATTATAATAAGTTCCCATAAATATTGACTTAGAGCCCTTGACTTGGCATTTTGTCCAGATGCACTCACAATCAGAGTCAAATTGAGGTTGACTAGTAGATACTAGATTAGATTTAATTGCAGTAAATACTCCACCACCACGTTTGTTAGGTGTTCTTCTGTCTTTCCTGAAGATGGTATAGCCGGCTGATATGTGATAGGTCTCCAGTTTTTACATAGTCGTAAGTCACCCTTCTTTGGTAAAAGAGTGATGACACCTCTCAATTGTGAAACAGAGAGGTGCCCAAGAAAGAAACAAGTGTTTAATACGTGTACCAGATCGTTACCCAACAGGGGCCAGAAAGTCAAATAAAATTCGCAAGGCAAGCCGTCCAGACCGGGCGACTTGCTATGCTTCATGCCCCTGAGGGCATTAAAGCATTCTTCATTTGTCAAAGGTCCGTCACAAGAAGCCGATTGTCGCCGATCAAGTTTGGACTCTAAATTGCGTAATAACCGGTCTTGGATGGAACTGTCCACCGAGGACTTGGAGAACAGCTTAAAGTAGAAGTCCTGCCAAGTCCTCAGGATCTCAGGTGTAGTAGAACGTAAATTGGCAAGCCTGATATTGGTCGAGAGCGGCCAGACGGAGAAGACACGATTTGTAACGAGGCAGCAGAGAGCGATCACCGGAGCCTTCAAAGAAGTCAGCTCTCTGTTGATCTCGTCGCGCTCCCGGCGTCGCTCCCTGCTTTTGAAAGTAGAGTACTGGGATGAAAGTTGTTTAATCCAGGCCTTGCCCTGGTCTCACCAGGACAAGGAGTCAGTAAAAGCAGTCTTTCTGCCTCTCCAATTCTCCCAGAAAACATTGCGACATAATCCGCATCTTATAAAAGAGACGTGTTGAGCTTCCAGAGGCCAGGGCCTCTGGAGACAGAGCAGGGCAGACTAATAGAAGCACTCACGGCAGAATGATCAGAGTAAGGGCAAGGGAGGATTCCGCACCATCCAACCCGCGAGGCCCAAGAGCTAGGTGTGCCAATGTAGTCTAGGCGAGATGCTTTAGAACCATCACTCTTGAGCCAGGTGAAAGACCGCAACGTCGGATGGGCAGATCTCCAAGTATCAATAACATCAAAATAAGAGAAAAGTGAACGGAGCACGTCGGAAATATCACGGGAGGACGGGCCAGCGATGGCACCATCATAACGATCAATCCTAAAGTCAACGACGGAGTTGAAATTTCCAAGAAGCACAGTGAGAAACGAGGGTGTGATTAGGGGCATAGATAGAACACACCCTGAATGGATCACAACCAGGGAGACGGAATTGGGTCTGGGCAAACCGGCCCGCAAGACAGGAAGACTGCTCAAGCAAGTGAGAACTTCTGTAGAGAATGGCTACACCGGCACTATGATTAGTGCCATGTGCAGGCACAAAGAAAAAATCTTTCAGGAGGTCATAGACTTCCGAGTCATTTACGAAATGTGTCTCCTGTAGACAGACAATATCTGCTGCAGGGGACAAGTTACAAAGCCAAATTAAGAAGGCATCTCTGCTGGGGGGCTACGCATACCATTACGCATACCATCCATCTCGTAGCACCTTCCCCACGACTACATCGAGCTTGCCCTTAGCCTTGCCCTTCTTTGCCTTTAAAGAAGGCTTTGACGTAGGCAGAACTGACGCGATTGATTTACCCTTTTGAGCAGGCGCAGGGAGAGGAGGAAACTCCTCCTGGGATAGTGAGTCAACCTCAATGTCTGAACCCTCGTCCGGCTCTATATCCAAAATGTCAAAACGGTTGTTAGAAGTAGGAAAGGGGGTTGGGGCGCCTCCCGTCTCAGCCACAGTGTGAGCAGGATCAGGAAGGGAGTCCCCGCCCCCCAAATCCGCAAAGAAACACAAGTCATCTAGAGAAAATTCTTTGACCTCAAAGGCTTTACCGCGGTGCCTTTTGGCGAGGCAGGACGTTTCTTATTAGTATCACTTGGTACGGCCGCCGGAGGAGATACCTTCGGCGACTGCGAAAGCTTAGATGACTGTGGCGTCAACAGAAGTAGCAGAAGAAGATTTCGATGATGAAGAAGTCACGTCTACGGGAGCAGTGGCCGCCGCAGATGTTTTACCAGCGACCTGCTCCGCGCTAGAGCTTTTACGAAATAGGGCTTGTAGGTCCTTTGGCCCAAGAGCCCTGTTGTCGAGGACCCAGGGCTAGGAACAAATAGAAATTGTGTGGGCCGGCGACCCGCACCGGGAACATCTTCCCTCTTTCTTGAAGGGGCACTCCGAAATGGAGTGGCCCCAGCGGTTACAAAAGAAGCAGCATAAGCGCTGCCCTCTATACCGGACAGAAAATGAATATTTCCCTATACGAAGGGTGGCCGGGATGTGCGACAACGCAACCATCTTTACTGAGCGGTCGCCACACCACAGCCCGTCCTCATCCAGAACAGTGGAAATCGATAGCGTTTCCCCATATGGGGAGAGGCAGCATGCCAAGTCCTCACCCGCGACCTCCGATGGCAAATTTTTGATTAACACAGCGACTGACTTAGGATCAGCCTCGTATAGTGATATGTGGTGCCCCCCGAGGGTGACACCACGTCAAAGCAATTTATCGCGATGTTGGGTTCTGTCGGGAGCAAAGTTGATGTCATAATGACTTCCCGACAGATGCTGAAAACAGAAAATGACTTTTTTCTCGACGACCTCCAGGATGGCAGCCAAAACTTCCCCTCTCACAGGGAAAACACCATCCTTTGCTAGGCCCCGAGGGAGCCGCAAGGTCACAGTATTGGGTCTATCTACTCTATAACCCTCCATTCTGGAAATAGGGCGGGCTCGCCACAAAAAATCAATTAACTATTATCCAAATGGGGATTCACCCTGCCAAGCAGGCACCCAAAAAACAAGATACAAAAACAAAAAAACAAATGAGGATTCACCTCGTCAGCCGGAACCAAAAAAACAACGACAATGGAAATGTCTCATAGAAGTTGGAAGACCTGCAGGCTATTCTATCATCAATGTGGGACAACATAACACGTACATGCAAGATAATTATACCATCAATGTGAGATAAACTAACACGTTTGGCATGCAATGCCATTGTATCATCAATGATATAATGACACTCGTTCATGTAATGATGACATGCATATCTTTGTCCCACATTGATTGTCAAGGGTTAGCCTAATATGTAGGTGTCTAGCTGCCCATAATGGTATCAGAATTGTTCTTTCATGTAGTAGGTGTGTATATTCATCACATATCGGTGAAAGAATTAAAATATAGATCTATATATACTGGTCTCACCTTTACAGCAAATCAAAGTTTTTCATCTTTCTTTGATTGAAAAAATATATATAATAATATTGAATTAGTTTGCAAAAGTGACTTGTTGAAAGAGTGAAAAAATGCAAAATATTTCTTTATTGATTTGATAATTGTTTCAATAATTGGTTTCCTTTATCGAGGATTCATAATAAAAAAAAGAATAAGAACATGGAAACATATCAACCAATAAACAAAAACAAAAAAGCGGGCCATGCCTCCAGACACATATAGAGCTGAAGCGTCGCATGGCGGCTTTGCAGCACTTACGTATAGGCCGAAGATTTCGACAACAGCCGCGCTATCCTTAATGGCAGACCAAGCTAACAAGGCTAACCCAGCGAACCAGGTCAGTGAGGGAGAAATAAGCCGGCCCCTAGACCATAAACGGCAAATTCCACGCCCCGCTTCACTGCGATCTACCAACTATTAACTGATTAACACCGCTTTTAAACCTCTAAATATTTGGTCAGTAGTTCATGTGGGATAATGTTTTTTTTTTGTATTTTAAGGGGTTTATTAAAATAAACCAAAACTTTAGGTTTACAATTTAAAATATATAAATACTGGCTAAAGAAATAGCCGATAACCATGCAATACACACTCTCCATTTCGGGATTTACAGCTCTATCTTGAAAAACCTACACAAATCTGATTACTAAACACTCAAACACACACTTAGTTAATAACAGTCTCAAAATCAACGAGCATTCTTTCGACCTCTTTTGTTTTTCCCTCTTTGAAAGTCACGTGCCTTTAGCGCGAGCTTACGGCTAAAATCATCTCTGCTATCTTGCAGCTCAGAGTTCTCACTGGCATCATACTCAACAATGTCTGACCAGAGTTTTAACCCCGGTGCTCTGTATTCCGGATCACTGTTCTGCATATTTCCTTTGGCCGGCGCCGTATATTCAGCATTTCCTCTTAAGTCCACATTGGCCTCATACTCAGTTGTCCTCGTAGAGATACCTTCTTCCCGAATCGGTTCCGCTGCATCGGAAACCTCTCGTGTCCAACGTTTTTGCAATTGTGACATATCACCGCTAAAGGGCACTCTTTCGCCATATGTCCCTTTTTCTTGCAATTTCTACAATCTACCTCTGGGCAGGCTCTACCCACGTGACCTTCTACTCTGCAAAACCTACATGTCGGCCTCTGCGTCTTATACCATATTTGGGCCACAACACCCCCGATGTTCACATAGGACGGAATGTCCATCTCCAAGTTCATCCGAACGGTTCTAACTCCATTTTCGATTCGGTCATACCCTATCAGTTTGTCTCTCCTATATGAATAGAGTTCACCATAATTAGCCATCTTCGCTTTCACAATGTCATCGTCCAGCTGATACGAACAGTTTAAGATCTTCACCCACGTCAAAATTACGCCGGGCTTCAGTATATCACACTTTACCTCACCCACGACAACCGGTGACATCCCAATCAAACTCTTCGTGACTTCTTCATCATCAAAGGTTACCGAAAACCCCGACAGAGTCTTCTGAACACACACAGTGTTCACCAAATGCCCCAATCTGTCCGATTCTTTCACTAACGCATCTCTATCAATCTTTGATCCTCCAGACGATACCTGTGCTGTACATCGCAAGTCTATCCCACAAGTCGACATCACCGAATACCAAACACCTAGCCACAGGAAGCCCAGTCAATAAACAGACAGGGCTTCGCCAAAAAAAGCAGGCTATTCTATCATCATTGTGGGACAGCATAACACGTACATGCAAGATAATTATACCATCAATGTGAGATAAACTAACACGTTTGACTTGCAATGTCATTGTATCATCAATGATATAATGACACTCGTTCATGTAATGATGACATGCATATCTTTGTCCCACATTGATTGTTAAGGGTTAGCCTAATATGTAGGTGTCTAGCTGCCCATAATGGTATCAGAATTTTTCTTTCATGTAGTAGGTGTGTATATTCATCACATATCGGTGAAAGAATTAAAATATAGATCTATATATACTGGTCTCACCTTTACAGCAAATCAAAGTTTTTCATCTTTCTTTGATTGAAAAAAAAAAAAATAATAATATTGAATTAGTTTGCAAAAGTGACGTGTTGAAAGAGTGAAAAAATGCAAAATATTTCTTTATTGATTTGATAATTGTTTCAATAATTGGTTTCCTTTATCGAGCATTAATAATAAAAAAAGAATAAGAACATGAAAACATATCAACCAATAAACAATAACAAAAAAGCGGGCCATGCCTCCAGACACATATAGAGCTGAAGCGTCGCATGGCGGCTTTGCAGCACTTACGTATAGGCCGAAGATTTCGACAACAGCCGCGCTATCCTTAATGGCAGACCGAGCTAACAAGGCTAACCCAGCGAACCAGGTCAGTGAGGGAGAAATAAGCCGGCCCCTAGACCATAAACGGCAAATTCCACGCCCCGCTTCACTGCGATCTACCAACTATTAACTGATTAACACCGCTTTTAAACCTCTAAATATTTTGTCAGTAGTTCATGTGGGATAATAAATGTGCAAGGTAATCTTCTCATAGAAGTTGGAAGACCTGCAGGCTATTCTATCATCAATGTGGGACAACATAACACGTACATGCAAGATAATTATACCATCAATGTGAGATAAACTAACACGTTTGGCATGCAATGTCATTGTATCATCAATGATATAATGACACTCGTTCATGTAATGATGACATGCATATCTTTGTCCCACATTGATTGTCAAGAGTTAGCCTAATATGTAGGTGTCTAGCTGCCCATAATGGTATCAGAATTGTTCTTTCATGTAGTAGGTGTGTAAACGGCAAATTCCACGCCCCGCTTCACTGCGATCTACCAACTATTAACTCATTAACACCTCTTTTATTTATTTTTTTATTTATTAATTTTTTTTAATAAGTAAATAAATATTTTATTTACAAGTTAACACGTAATAAACTGCATTGGTATTACATGTTTTGTTTTTTCTCATATTACAAGTCGCTATCTCACTTATCATTTACAAATTTGTCTGAATCTTATTTAATTACAAATATATATCTCTGAGAAAATTGCTAATGTTCCACGCTGTATTGAACATGTTTTTGGAGAGCCTCTGTTTATGAACAAGTAAACGATATCTTATATCATTTTTACATTTTTTAACTATTTCCGTATATGTTACTATATTATTATGAAACGTCGCTTGATTTCGAAAAAACCAAATGTTGTATAACACAGTTTCTATAATGAAAATCAGAAGATTGTCTTGTTGACTGTTTTTGTAGAATTTACATAGCACAACACTTTTAAAATCAATACAAGAATCATAATGGGATATTCCTTTCAAAAGAAATACAACCCAACCCCAGGCTCTACGCACTCGCTTGCACTCTAGGAAGCAGTGCTCGATAGTTTCGGGCAACTTACATACCGCACACATTACACTATTGATATCATAACCTAATTTGTTTAGAATAAATCTAGTCTTGGTGACACCATGAACCGCTCTCCACCTCACCTCACGCACTCTAGGTTCTGATGGTGATCTCAAAATGCTCTCCCATACTCGTCTCCACTCTATTCCATGAATATGGATACTAATCTTTTGAATACATCTCGGCATAACATGTAAATTTTCAATCAATATCGAATAGAATTGCTTCACAGACAAATCAGATCTTTGAATTTCTTGGTGATTGCGCAAATTTATCAAAAAATAGTCGTAATATTTAGGCAGATTACTGCACGAGGGTAGTAGATTAGTTTTCAAACCCACTAAGTCATCAATCAGACCAGCAACACGATTTCCAACAAAGTACCGAGTAAAATAGAATGCCAAGTTGTCATCTTTCAGAATAGTTGATAAAACGTTCCTAAATATTAAAGCAATAACCCTACTTTTATAATCCACCATACCTATCCCACCCTGATCTTTTGGCAGCAAGCAAGTGTTTCTACTGATGAGTTCTGTTTTTCCACTCCATACAAAACACCAAATCAACTTGTTGACATTGAATATTATTTCTCTAGGAGGGACAAGAACTCTTGCAATGTAGTGAAGTTCAGATAGGGCTAATGTTTTAACAATGAGAACCTTACCCCATATGGATAATTGTCTTGTTTTCCACATGTTAAGTACACTCTCTAATTTGTCTAGCCTGGCTGTCCAATTGTCATGGTAGGTATTGTCACCAAACCAGACCCCTAAAATTCTCATCTTCGTGACCCATTTTAAACCAAAAGGTTTGTCAGTGCATGACCTCCACTTCCCGATCCACATAGCCTCAGACTTCGTACGATTAAGTCGAGCACCAGTTCCCTTACCATACGTATCAACAATATTTAACACATGATTAATAGACTGCACGTCCCGTAGCAACAACGTTGCATCATCTGCATATTGAGTGATTTGGGTAGTTTTTCCTCCAGACCCCGGTACAAGAAAGCCATTGACCGCATTAGATGCTCTTATACTGCATCCAAGACACTCAGCTACCAACACATAAAGCATTGGTGACAGAGGGCAACCTTGTCTTAGACCCTTAGAAAGGCTAATACCCTCAGTTAGATCCCCGTTACACATCACTGAGGCAACTGCGTTATTATACAACACAAACATACATTTCCTAAACGAAGTTCCAAACCCAAACTTTGCAAGAACTTGGTCAGGAAAACCCCTATCAACACGATCGAAAGCTTTTTCTTGATCAAGAGATAGAAGAACCCCCCCTTGATTTAGTCTATCGATCTCACTCAAGCAATCCCGTACTAAATTTAAATTCTGAAAAATCATTCTGCCGGGGATACCACAGGTTTGATCACTGTGAACTACCTCACCGATAACTTTTTTCAATCGTCCACTTAGCACCCTAGAAATAATCTTATAGTCAACATTCAGAAGAGATATAGGTCTCCAGTTTCCAAGGTCATTCCTGTCCCCCTTCTTAAAAACCAAACGAATAACACTTCTTACCATATCACTGGGAAATATACCATTGGAGTAGCTTTGGTTTGCAACCGTTGTTAGGAATGGCAACAATAAATTAGCAAATGATTTATAAAATTCTAAAGTTAAGCCGTCCTCACCCGGTGTTTTGCCAGTACCCATGCCACCAACTGCAGCAACAAGTTCATGTTGAGACAGTAATCCCTCACACGTGAATACACTTTCATCACTTAGTGAAGCTTTTAGATTATCAAGAATGAATCTTTGGGCGCCTTTGTCAGTATTTTCTAGACAAAATAAGCCCGTATAAAAGGACTCAATAATCTTGAGCATATCTTTCTGTTCGAAACATCGATGATTGTTTTCATCAATCAAACACTCGATTATATTGTTTTTGGTATTCGCATGATTAAGACTAAAGAAAAATTTTGTAGGTTTTTCGTCTTCTTCTATTCACGCTGCATAAATTAAAGCAGCGTATATAAGACTATGACTATGAATAAATTATGCACTTCGGCTCAACTACTTGACCAGTCAACGTTACAGCGCTATGGCGAACAACAACGTCCAATATCCAGCACCTGCTGTCGATAACTTGAATAACGAAGTCAACGCTCCCGTAGCTCCCGTTCAAAATGCTGCACCGGATCCACAGGCCGGAGAGGTTAATGCTAATGTTGTCGAACAAGTGCCATCTCAACAAGAACGACTTGAGGTATGTAACTTTATCTGCTTTGACGCTAGTTTTATAATTATTGTGTCTCTATGTGTGGCAGGTTAGCCCTTTAAAATTTTGCTATATTTCGGGACGGTATTTTCTCTATGCAGTCTTTCTTTATCGTTTTCATTTGCAAATAAAAAGCATTGTTTTTTATTCTACACATTTCGCTTAGCGTCCATATTTGCATTTATAGTATTTGTATGTTTAGACCGTACTATTCTCGTACATGTGCGTTCAGTATTATTCTAGATACCCAAACTCATGGTTGTATATATACGTTTTTATACAGGGGGTTATAAAATTAGTATTTTAGGCTTATTTTACATACAAGTCCTTTATAAATACATATTTGTTCATGCATGTGCTATATTTTTCAAGCTATTCTAGTCACGCGGTATATTGAGCAATTCTATTCCCATGATACGTTAAATATGCGCTACCAGGTAAAGACGGGCGTGGCGTTAAGTGCTCTTTTGTTTAGTCTTATTCTTCGCGCACTTATTCATGTTTTAGCATAGTTATATGCAGATAAAATATATGTTTTAAACACATTTATATTGCATATACAAAATATCAAATACGTGGAATTTAAATATTTAAAAGGAAAAAATATATATAGAAAAGAGATGAATATATGGATATGAAATATATGAAAAGGAAATACATGGATATGAAATATATGAAAAGGAAATATATGGAAATGAAATATGAAAATGAAGTATATGGAAACGAAATGAAATATATGAAAAGGAAATGAAATATATAAAAAAGGAAATATATAAAAAGGAAATGAAATATATGAAAAGGAAATATATGGAAATGAAATATATGGAAATGAAATATATGAAAAGGAAATATATGGAAGTGAAATATATGAAAAGGAAATATATGGAAATGAAATATATGAAAAGGAAATATATGGAAATGAAATATATGAAAAGGAAATATATGGAAATGAAATATATGAAAAGGAAATATATGAAAAGGAAATGAAATATATAAAAAAAAAATGAAATATATATATAAAGGAAATATAAGAAAAGGATATGAAATATATGAAAAGGAAATGAAATATATGGAAATGAAGTATATGGAAATGAAGAATATGGAAATGAAATGAAAATGAAAATGAAATATATGAAAAGGAAATGAAATATATGAAGAACGAAATATATGAAATATATGAAAAGGAAATGAAATATATGAAAAGGAAATATATGGAAATGAAATATATGAAAAGGAAATATATGGAAATGAAATATATAAAAATGAAATTTATGGAAAGGAAATGAAATATATGAAAAGGAAATAAAATATATGGAAATAAAATACTTGAAAAGGAAATGAAATATATGGAAATGAAATTTATGAAAAGAAAGTAGAATATATGGAAATGGAATGAAATATTTGAAACGAGACGAATATATGAAAATAAATTGGATAAAAAGAAATGAAATCTATGGAATGGAATTATATGAAATGGAATGGAATATGTCGAAATGAAATTTAATATATGAAAAGGAAATGAATTATGTGAAAAGGAAACGAAATATTTGGAGATGAATTAAGTATATGAAAGGAAAATATGAAAATTAAATGAGAGACATAGAAAGGAGATATAGAAGGAAAAGCGGAAAGTAAAACATAGATTATATAAAGTGAAATATCAGATATAGAATTGAAATGAAAAGAGAACGAAATGAAGTAAAAAAACAAAACAAAAAAAACAAAAAACAAAATGTACCGTTGAAATTGATAATATGGAAATGAAATAAGATTTATCATATAAGTATAAGTCTACAAATTTAATAGATCAAAATAAGTTATCCTAGCAAAATAACTAAATAAATCGAAATGGAATTAAATTATGACAACACAGAAACAAACGCAAAACTTGAAATAAGATATAAAGTAATAAATGGCAGTATATGATTAAAGGATGTAATTGAACTACAATTTGTTAGAACTAATTATCTTACAAAGAATCTTATAAAAGGGTGTCTTTTATTTCAGGCACTCGTCAAAGGTTTGGGAAGCCTTGAAAAATCAGTGGCGGAGCTCACAAAGTTGACAGTTAAGGGTGTAGTGAAGCGGATAATGGATTACTCAGCCCGTCCAGTATCTGAGTTCAACAAGTATGAGGCCATTGATTTGTTGGAAACCCTGCAGAATACCGCCAGGGATAACCAGGACGAGAAAAAAGAGTACTATCGATTAGTATACCAGACGGCAAGAGGAAAGATTGACCTACCTAAGGAACATTTTAGATCCTTGGTGATGCGACTATTGGGTAGTAAGGACCACACTACAGTTTATGAGGCAGTAGCAAAGGTGGAAAAGGCGGCAGGCGGAAGAAATGCCCCCCTGGGGGACAGCAGCGTGGGGTCCAAGGCCGGCATACTGGCAACGTAACCAGTGGGAGCCTTACAACTCATACAGGGGACGTGGATGGAGAAGCCCCAGTCCACAATGTTATGCATGCGGGAAGTACGGGCATATTGCTGCCCGCTGCTTTAGAAGGAGCCCTGGACTAAGGCCAAGACAACCCAACACTAGGGGTCGCGGGAACGAAAGAAGTAGTTCAAGCAGTAACAGCTAAATGATAATCTTGCAAGTGGATAGTGTCCTAAATGCCAAACAATGAAGCATAGATTGTAACTTCTAAATAAATAAATAAATAAATAAATAAAATAAAAAAAATTAAAAAAAAGACACACACTCTTCATAATTGTATTAACGCTTACTTTATACCAGATTTATCTTCTGATTTCATTTATAGGCCGTTATTTAAGGTAGTTCGGGACCCTTGCTACTGCGCATCCTGCTCGCGCATGTGAAATCAAATAAAATTTCTCGTGCGGTTAAAAAGACATTTTGCGGTAGAGCCAAAATATGGTCATTCCTGAACCTTTTGTTAAAAAATAACATCATAGCATTACATACGGGCCTTAAAAGCAACTAGTGCTCATTCCCGCGCGTCCAAAACATTGAAGTCATTTTATTTTCCGCGCGTTTTTTGCTTATAGCTCTAAAATTAGCATGGTGACATCCGATTATTTTTCCATTTTTGTATTTGGCATAAACACAGCTTTGAAATTTTGAAAGAAAAAATACATGGTCTTCGAGACCAAAACATTGTAATTTTGACTTTTTTGGGGGAAAGTGTACAAAAAATTAATGAAGCTCTTCTTTTAAATCTCCGTAAAATATCTCAGTCGATGTCTTTTCCAAGGAATAAATTCATTAGAGCTATAGCGAAGGGAGCATTTTGTCAGACTCTTATAGCAGATTTGTAAAAAACTTTCATATTTGTTCGCAGGAATATAACTTTAAACAAATTTGATGTTACTTCTTTTAGTTGAAATGGGGCCAAAATGGGCCTTTTACCACCCCCCACAGTTCCAAAACAGTTGCGGTGACCCCTATTTTTTATTTCATTTTTGTTTTTCATATGTGTCAGTCCTTATGTAGAAAAAGTTTAAAAAAATTCTATCGGCGGGTAGTGTGGATCCCGAACTACCTTAATGAATAAACAACAATGGTAATTAAATATTAAAGAAGTTTGGGGGGTCGAAACGAGAATACTTTTTACTGACGTTGGATTAGTTTCAATGGTCACTCACACCCTCAGAACGCCTCGAGCTCTAGGTCGAATGCGTGAAAGTACCTTTAACTTAATAACAGTAACAGTTTCAATATGTCATGCTAAAACCGAAATATTATAGCATATATTAGTCCCTAAGTTTTTAATTACAAGAATAGAATCCGAGCATGCAAGAAAAATTTCCATATAAATATATTATATTACGTACGTGCTCAGACCAATGATAATCATTGTTGGGTCAACGGATGTGGAAGGTTTTGAAAACGGGTACCTTAACACCCTCTCGGCTTCGTGCTGTGTCAAAACCGTCCTCTGTCTGCTGACTCTTACGGGGTTTTACTGAGTTTTCTTACATGTCGTTACACTTTTTGTTTCTTAGTCACAATTTTGGTCATGGGAGAAATCTATGGAATTTGATAAACTCATCGACGAGGGCTATGAGAGCAGAAAATATGTCCGTTGGGTAAATCTTCAAGGAAACCCCGTATCTGTCAGTGACGGTAGGACGGCCAACGACGTTTATGACAGCACAATCCACCTAGTGAGAGAGGGGGAAATTATAGGAGATCCTGCAAATCTAGTTCTTAGAGACCCAGATTACTTCATAGCAGGAGAGTTGCACAGACATAGTAGAAGATGGCAGGAAATGGCTAACATAGCACCCGCACCCAACCAGGAAGAGGTTTTGAAATGGATTACAGAAAAGGTATCCATATTTCCATACTTTACGCATTTTAAAGGAAGCTTTAAAGGAATGCACTACGACTCGCCTAGACCTCCTCCGAGAGTATTCAGGAATAACGCTTCATGTGAGAACTTTGGAGATCTTATAAGGAAAAGTGTTGTGGGCGAAGATTCAGCACGAATTTGGGGGTACTCACGGTCATACTTGCGACCTTATGGCCCTTGACACCAATGCCATGACAGATAGAAGAGGAAAAGCTCTCCCGCACTTTTCACCATATCCAACTGCAGGTTCTCTTGGTACCAATCTGTTTGCACAAGACCTCACTCTATTCCCAACAGAGTTGGCTTGCCCCTATGTTTTTCCGCCAGAGGTACTTATAGGCCCAGTTCTCCGTTTTCTACAATCGTTCAAACTCCCAAGCACTTTTGCGGTCCTAGACTCCTATCCTAGGAAGTATTGGTGGCCCTTATTACAGCGCGTTTCTTCCAAGAAACTTAGATTGGCAACTGCAGGCGACTCTAATGCTCTTTTGACCCCCTCGAAGGACGGGTGGAAATATAGTGATATACCCTATGACTTATGGGTTTTCGCAGTAGCCTGGCAGTAATATTAAGCATTTAGTCAGGCTGGAACATTTAAATGTAAAATTTTAAAAGGCATTTTCTTACATGTATTTATTTAAAGTATAAAAGGAAATATTCCCTGCAACTGTTCACATTAATGATTGTATAATGTACCAATTAAATGATCGCAACAGCGTTGAAGCCTCTGTCTCTTTATTTATAGGACCTCCCTGTGGTGGCAAAACTTTTCTCACCCTCGGTTAGGTGTCCTACGTGTTCTTACGCCAATGATTTGGACTTTCGATTCTGCCAACGCTGTGGGTATGTGCGAAAGGTTATTAAACCGACCACAGCAAAAAGCGATTTTACATTGAATCTGAATGATATCGATCAGCGCCTACGACAATTAATGTATTACGGCAATGCCACAGCATACACTAAGCAAAAAGACTCCCTAAGGAAGGAGTTTGAAACCTTCTTGTCTTGCCCACCAGGCTCCACCACCGCCACGAGCGCTACCCCCAGAGACATATGTCGTTTTCTCATTTTTAAAGATAAAGACGGTAAGACACAAGTTCACCATAACGGCTGCGAGAAAATAGGAATGAAAGGAAGGTTCCCTTGTGGTTGCCCAGTACGATTATCATACAAAACCATCGATTCCTACATAGGCAAATTACGCGCAATATTTCACTCCGTTGGTCGGGATGGTGAATGGGATGTGCGCTTAGGTTTGGGTAACCCAGCCGCTGATAAGCTCGTCAAAGATTACTTAAAGCTCGTCACAGCAGAACAATTGCAGGCCCGCATACAACCAAAACAGGCAACCCCGTTCTTCGTGGACAAGTTGACCCAGCTTTGTGTTTTTCTTGACAACAAACTGAGTGACACAGGCAACGCAATCGACAAGTTTATTATCGCAAGAGATCAAGCCTATTTAAACTAGCCTTTTTCAGTGGCGATAGACCTGGGGATCTAGGCCGGGTTAAGGTCCCAGAGATACTCCGATTCCCAAACGACGATGGTCTCCTCTTCAATCACATTTGGGGGAAAACGTTGAGAGATGGGGATGCAAATGTGTTTGGGGTACGAAGAAACCCTCATCTAGACATTTGTCCGATTAGGGGCGTCGAGCGTTACTTTGAAGTGGCGCGAGGGATGAACGTGGACCTGACACGAGGATACTTGTTCCGTCCAACCACACCTGACAAAGGTATAAAAGACGCCCCTTTCTCCTCCACGGCGGCAGAATCTAGACTAAAAGTGTACCTTGGTGAAATGAACACAGATGAAGGAGAAACCCTACACGGCTTTCGATCTGGATGTGCCATTACTCTAGCTCTTACAGGCGTCGAACTGTCTGAAATTATGGATCACGTGGGTTGGACGAGGCGCCATACGGCACTCTATTACATGCAATTAGCAAAAGTATTGAATCCAGCTGGTGCCTCAGCTCGTCTTGCATCAAACGAGGGGGCAGCGCTCACTAATTCGTGGGAAAATACCAATCAACTAAAACAGTTTGTTTGCGCCTTCCCATGTGGGGAATACTCGAGGAAGAGATCATTAGATGATCAATGAACGAAACGACACATTCCCCTAATTAGGGCCAACAATACTTATAGAGATAGAGAATCTTATCATATCCAACAAACCGCCAGCCTAGTGATGATCATGAATAGTGAGTTAGTATTGGGGGTCATGCTCATCACTAGACACCAGTTTGTTTCGGTTGTGTGATAACACTACACGACCTTATTAAGGGGGGAGCCAAAATTTTCCCCAATCTTATATGCGATGCGACAATGGATGCAGTGTAGAATAGGTTACTATGCATCTCGCCCTACTTCTCATTTTAACACTTTCAAGTTCGCTATTTATTATATTTTTTAGTTTACACTCGAGTCTATTTATCGTCACGCTAACATTCTAGCCATTCGCTAGTTTTCTTTTAAGGTTAATTATGTCCTTAGTTATTGTATCTTTCTTAAGCCTTCTAAACTTAGCAGCGCTTTTGCTGTATTCAATGACAAATTGTTTGATTCTATTTTTCAAATAACTCCACTCCTCCCATTCCTTATCATTTGTCAAGCGCAATTCCCGGAGTAACCATTCTCTGATCTTAGAGAGAAATCCTTTATCATTTAACAATTTGTTATTGAACTTCCACAGACCAAATTTTCTATTACAGGCCCCATGTAGAAGTGTAAATTTTACGCCATCATGATCTGAAATCGCTACAGGCTGAATGTATAAAACCGAAAGAACGTTTAGAATGCTTTTAGACAAATAAACCTTATCAAGACGAGATCCTAGTCCCGCTGTATTGACCCATGTAAAGCCCGGTACATTGCCATGCATGTGTATCCAACCATCAGTCAGATCATATAGATTCAAAAAATCTCGTAATTCTCTAGAATCTACACGGTTTTGCCCGCTGGTACAATTAGTATCAATTGATCGAGTCACGCAATTAAAGTCACCAGAGACAATCAGCTGGGTGTTTGGAAATATATACTTAAATAAATTACGAAAATATTCTTTACGTTCATGCATATCAGCAGGCGCATAAATGCATAGAAAGGTATAACGCGTACCTTTCCAAACTACAAGTAAGCTAATCACTCTACCGTCAGAATCACGCATTTCGGTGGTCACTGTTACATCACAATTATTGCGAAATACAATTCCGACGCCAGCACGATTAGCACTCCCAAAACTCCAATAGCCAACTCCACCCCATTTCTTTTGAAAACGAAAAGCCTTACTTAAACAATTCACATAAGTTTCTTGAACAAAAAGAACATCCCATTGTGCTAGAACAAAAGATACGATATTACATTTTCTCTTAGACCCTATCCCTCGAACATCAATTGTAATGGAATTCAGGGACATTTGTATATATAGATAATACCATGGGAATTGAAACAAAACGAATACAAACAAAAGGACCTAACAGAAAAAATGCATATCCTAGCCATTCAAATTAAGTTAAGTTTAAGCAAACAAAACAAAACTATCTCTTGGGTAGCTTCACATTATCTTTACCATTATTAGTATTATGTTCTTTTTTCCTTTTGGACGAGACTAACGTCCAGTCCATATCCACAGTGTTACAATCGGTCAATGTCACTGATTTACCTTGTGAGTTGTCGGTTTCTTTTTCTTTATACTCCGTTAAAGGAGCCTCGAGCTCGCTGTTGTCCTCACCAAAGTCAATCTTTAAACTCCCAATAGTACGATCACTGTTGTCATCACTCCCGACGTCGCTTTTAGAGTCACTTGAGCTATCCACGCTACTATCAATTTCACTCTGAGGTTTTCCCTCACTCCCTGGTCTCTCTACCATCTCTTCATTCTCTTGGTTTCCCTCAGTTTCTGCTGTTGTAGAGCATTCGTCGTGCAGTCGCTCGGGACATCTTTCAACATTGTGACCCAAATGGTGACAGTAGTCACAAATAAGCCTCTTTTCACAATCCCTAGCGGTATGCCCGAAACTCCTACAACTGAAACAGCGTATTTCAGGGCAGTTCTTTTGGAGATGTCCCGTCCTTTGGCAAATTCTGCAGGTCTTTTCTTGCCCACGGTAGAAAGAGTACACCTGATAACCTTCCACGTGCAAATACGAAGGAATTGGCTTCCGAATGGTCATTAAAACGGTTCTAATCCCGTTGAAAATGTCACCATGAAGAGACATTTTATCCTGCCTTACGCTATGAACATGGCCAAACTCCCGAAGTGCTTCGACAAGCTCAATATTTGTAACTTCGAAAGGTAGATAGTAAATCTTTACCCATGTTCTCGTTTGGTCCACCATTGTGACTAGAACGGTCACGCCATTGATTTGTACCGTATCAAGATCCGCTACAGTGTTAGCGGTATCAACATCTCTGAAAGTTACAAAAATGGATCTATCAATTCCCAGTTGAACACATTCAATCGATGAAGTGGACACTTCTTCTTTTTCTTCAAGAAACGACACGACGTCCGAGGGCAACACACTACTTGGGTGAAATTTCACCGTACGCGGTCGAGGCCTTACCATGACTCACATTAATATAACGCCATTTTTACGAAGCATTCCTCCCTGCAAACTAATTCAATATTATTATATATTTTTTTTCAATCAAAGAAAGATTAAAAACTTTGATTTGCTGTAAAGGTGAGACCAGTATATATAGATCTATATTTTAATTCTTTCACCGATATGTGATGAATATACACACTTACTACCTCTAAATATTTTGTCATTAGTTCATGTGGTATAATAAATGTGCAAGGTAATCTTCTCATAGAAGTTGGAAGACCTGCAGGCTATTCTATCATCAATGTGGGACAACATAACACGTACATACAAGATAATTATACCATCAATGTGAGATAAACTAACACGTTTGGCATGCAATGCCATTGTATCATCAATGTAATGATATGCATATCTTTGTCCCACATTGATTGTCAAGGGTTAGCCTAATATGTAGGTGTCTAGCTGCCCATAATGGTATCAGAATTGTTCTTTCATGTAGTAGGTGTGTATATTCATCACATATCGTTGAAAGAATTAAAATATAGATCTATATATACTGGTCTCACCTTTACAGCAAATCAAAGTTTTTCATCTTTCTTTGATTGAAAAAAATATATAATAATATTGAATTAGTTTGCAAAAGTGACTTGTTGAAAGAGTGAAAAAATGCAAAATATTTCTTTATTGATTTGATAATTGCTTCAATAATTGGTTTCCTTTATCGAGGATTAATAATAAAAAAAGAATAAGAACATGAAAACATATCAAGCAATAAACAAAAACAAAAAAACGGGCCATGCCTCCAGACACATATAGAGCTGAAGCGTCGCATGGCGGCTTTGCAGCACTTACGTATAGGCCGAAGATTTCGACAACAGCCGCGCCATCCTTAATGGCAGACCGAGCTAACAAGGCTAACCCAATGAACCAGGTCAGTGAGGGAGAAATAAGCCGGCCCCTATAGACCAAAAACGGCTATTAACGGATTAACACCGCTTTTATGCATCTAAATATTTTTTTACTAGTCTATAATAGAATGGTTTGTATTGCCAAACTAGTAATGAGAGCGACACATTCGCAAGTAGCGAGTTACTGCGAGTTAAGGTGATTTAAGAGCAAGCCATTGGCTGCCAGTATAGCGAGTTGCCGCGAGTTAAGGCGTTTTCAGGCCGTACTTATGGCTTATTGTGGGTCATGTGGCTCATTCGATATTTTGGTTAGTACGTCCTGAACTCTCATTAGCTCGCAGTACTCGCTTTACTAGAAGTCTATGATTTGCCCTTAACTCGCCCTACCTCGCAGGGAGTGTGGGCGAGTGTAAGGTCCCAGACTAAGCCTGATGTAAACTTAATAAAATTCAACTTGTTTCGATAAAAAATAAATAAACTCTTGGATACGTTCTATCTTGGTTCCGATTCTACAATCATTGCTTCGTTGACTACCCAGGACTTTTATTTGTGCTATTCTTACTCTATATAGCTTCGAATGATGAAGTTTTTAACCAAAGAGAAGTTTTGTGTTTGAACGATTTTACGAGTTCTATGTTTACCTGGCCATGAATTGGTGATCATAATACGTCAGCGCAACATTAGCCGACATAAACAAGTCTAAAATTGCATCAAATCAACAAATATTTTATTCATAAAACCTGTTCAAAAATATCGATTTTGGGAATAGGCTATAAACCTACAGTATAGACCTTTCTGAATTCGCTTGACTTGGCACGAAACAATAGATTCACACCGCGGCTGGAGTGTGAGAAATCCATACATTTTCTGTATGTTTAATATACACTCCAGCCAGAAATCATAGTTAACTATGGTGAAATGCTAGAAGTCTTTCTAGAATAAATACTCTAGCAAATGACCCACTACAAAGGTATATTTAATTTTCATTTGTTAATTACTCCTTGCCTCAAGCGCTCGATGGTGGCGGGAGAGCAAAGGGGCCTGGGGTGCTTTGGCTTCCTCACCCACCCAATGTAGATATGCAAATGTGTTTTGAGCTGAAATTTCGATAATTGGATAAACGAAAATTATGTTTGTTTCTTTTTATACACCATATATAGACACTTACAGAATCTCACCAGAATCATAACGTTCGAAATGTCATTTACCGACACATGAGACAAATTTTCATTTTGGTTCCAAATGATTGATTAATGCAACCGAATTCGAATATATTTTATTATATTTTTGAGAATTTTTCCAGACGTGAGCTCCCCCACTATTCAAATTTCTCCGCCGTTTCTGGTCACTGAAAGCATCACGGAATTCTGTAGACGCTGACCAAATTTGCGGGCTCGTTTTTTGATTTGTCACATCGAAGTGTTTATCAAACTGTAGAGCCTTGCTTTTCAAGCTTTTTCGGCTAAGAAAGTAAATTTTCAATTCCTTTTTAGGCGTGCATGATACATTTGGGTATATCGATAAAAGCCTCGAGCTTTGTGGAATTTGACGTATCGTAGATTCATGGTTTCTATGTTTTCCTGGCGTGTGTCTTCGAGAAGCTGTTCCTTTTACTCCTGTGTTGTAAAAGATATCAAGATCATTTTACGCGAATCTACCTTCCAAAGCGGTTATTGTTGTTTCATTTGTTTTAGTCTTGCAAATGTTGTATATTTAGAACATGATTGCGCTGAAAAGAGCATCCAATAACCTATCGATTCACCTCTTGCATGGTTATACTAGACCAAGGATATAATGGAGCCCACTCACGATTTAAGACAACTTATCACCACAGATTTTAACAATCGGATTGCTCAAGGGTAATTTGAACAATTGTCTTTTATTAACTAATGTCATAGAAGTAGGCTAGGCTCTAAAATAAAATATCTGTGCCAGTTAAGCACATGATAATTTAAATTCAAAATGACAAAGACACAAACTTCAGCTTTTTAAAAAAATGGTTTTGAACTTGCATCGAGGCTTCCAACCAGTAAGAGAATGTATTTCACTCTATCTTTAGTGCTTATTTTACTTTTCTGAAGTACTTTTGTTTTGATAAAAAATACGCTTTCACTCTAAAATTCATGTTCAATATCAACTGGCGTGGAATTAGCATATTTACGATCATGTCTTTTTTACTTTGTATTTTTTCTCATAACCTTTTTTTATCCCATACAGTGGGTAATTTCATGTTGTCATATGTCTTGCCTATCATCCTAACTAATATACACTGTAATCGACACTCTCTTGTCCAAGAGTTTGATCATAACAAACCTCTATATATTTCATTTTTATAACAGTAAATACTATGAATATTGAATTCTATTTTATATTAAATCTGGAACAGAAACCAATACCAAAATCATTGTCCTTAACCTTTGGACACTATATTCATTTGTCATTTGAATTATATCAGAAAAAAAAATACGCTAAGGAGGTTTTTGGTTTGATGAATGTAAAGCGATACTTCAGCTGACGTAAGCCTTTGTTATTCATGTGCCAAGCAGACAGTGATTGGACGTTATTTCAATAGAGCTTATTGTTGTTCTGGTTGGCAAATTAGCATAACAATTTGTTTGTTTATAAACATGAAGTATCGCTATTGTGCAAATAACTCCACTCGTCGAGGTCACCCCAAAACATGCCGGTAAATCATTTTTATAACTTTCCACATTTCTATAGTTGAATTATGCTTCGAACACTCCTTGTTACAAACGACACAGAAACAAAATTTAGAAGAAATTGACATTAAAAAAAGGTGAAACGAGCAAGGATATCGCCGCGATCTGTGGCGCCATTGCTGTGAATTTTAAATTTCCCTCCGCCACAGGAAACCCGCGCTTAAACTTGTGCTTAATAGTGCGCATGGTCAGTAGAATTCCGTGATGCTGTCACTGAAATGAAAAGTCAGGGGAAACAATGACCTCATATAATAATGATAACTAGAGCCACTGGGTGGCTGAACCGTGCCGGTATTAGTGTCTTCGCGCATGCTAGTTTGCGTCATGTAGATGCACATGCCCCCAAAGCTGTAAAATTCTATTTAAAATGAATTTTGGTTTCTCCTTATATAAATTTAATAGTTTATATAGGAAGAAACAAAAAATTAAGAAATCACTTAAAACAGCTTAGACTGTTTTTAGTTAAAAACTTTGCAGAAATAAAGTAAGTTTTAATAAACAAGATGGGCTAAAAATATTTTATTAATTTGTATTTTGAATTTTTTACAACTTTGGGGACTTGTGGTAAATGAGGCTGCCGAGTTAAAAAAACTAAAAGTGATATTTATAAAACAGAATGAAATAAGTGTTGATTACTAATTTAGAAACTATCTCAGGGTATTATAAAACGACTTTAAAGTGCACAAGAAACAAAGACGTATGTAAATTTAAAAGATTTTATTAAAGAAATGAACTGCGTGCTCTCCATGAGCTTCCTGTTCACCACGTGACCTAAGTGGCGAAAGGACATGGGCTTCCTGTGGACCACGTGCGAAAGGCAAAAACTCTGCAATATACATACATACACACATACCCCCAAGACCGAAACCTAGACCGTGCGCGGTGATAATGAGAACTTTATTTCGTTTTTTTCCATTTACAATTACAATTCGCTTCTTGAATCGCTTACAAACACATAATAAAAACACCATACTAATACAGGGGTGGCGGAACCGGGGGGCACGATTTTCCAAACTCTCGTTTGGGGAGGGCTAAAGAATTTTGTGAATGACTTTGGGGAGGGTCACAATTTTATTTTCGGCTGCACCTATTTTTCCATAGCATCAAATTTGATTTTAACTTTGATACAGTGAACGAGTGTTTCAGTTTTCTTTGCTCAAATCTAGATTATTAAAAGAACACCTCCTGTCAGGCTAACATTGGTGCTCAACTGTTTTTCCGTCATAGTAGTACTTAAATAAGGACAACCACGCTGGCAATGTAGCTAATGTATGAAGTATATGGGTGAACCGTAAGGATCCCAGGGCGATGTTTTTCTCTTTAAGTGTTAGGTGAACACTGTAAAAAAGTACGCAGATATAAGGGAACAATCTTTATTTATTGCCTGGGGGGTGCGGAGGATTTTTGGGGGAATCGGTGTATTTTCATAAAAGCAAAAGGGGAATCAGATGGAAATGACCGCTTTGAAAGGGGGATCAATATTTGGAAAGGCGAAAATCGGTACCTAAAATTGCCTAAAATCGTGCAAAATTGCCTAAAATTAAACGCAAAAAATGTCTAACTTTGCCTAAAATCGCACAAAATTGACTAAAATGGCGCAATATTGCCTAAAATCGCTCAAAATTGCCTATAATCGCAACAAAAATTGCCTGAAATCGCTTTCAATGCACACCAAATAACAATTAATAGCCAATTTGTAATAATTTTACATTCTATATTGGCATTTTGTTATCTCTATCAGTAACTGGGAAAATGTGGGATTGCACTCAGAGTACTAAAAATTTTGTTTCATAGTCACCTAGCTGTAATCACGTCAAGTTGCCTTAAATTGCTCAATATTGCCTAAAACGCCTTTAATTTTGGTAGCTCTTTCGGGTCCTTTTTGGCAAATTTTGCTAAAATCGCCTATAATTTCCTTTAGTTGTCCAATTTAAATTTCGGTGACTTTAGGTCCCGGAGTGGGGCTTTAGAAGAATTATAATATACTCCGCGTTCCCTGAGTTATGTAAGGGACAGGTCATTATTTATCGCCTGGGGGGCGGGGGGGGGGGGGGGGATAGCGGAGGATTTTTTTGGGGATAAGTTCATTTTCATAAAAGCAAAAGGGGGGATCAGGCGGGAATGACAGCTTTGAAAGGGGGGATCATTTACAATTTGAAAGGCTAAACTCAGGACCTTAAGTCGCCTAAAATAACTCAAAATTGCCTACAATCGCACAAAATTGTCTGAAATAGCCTTAAATTCGCAACAGCTTAATAGTAAGACAAAGTATATCCTTGAATGAGAATTGTATAGGGGGAGGGTCATGTTTTTTTGAGCTTCGGAATGGGGAGGGCTTCGAATTTTTAAACCATAACTACTGTAGGGTCACATTTTTTTAACACCTTCGCTGTCCAAATTAGAGCCCCCCCCGCTAAATAATGACCGGTCCCTTACACAGTCAAAAAAAATTGTTTTGTGATTTTGGGGTATGGGATGAGGAGGGGAGGGGTGAGGGATTATAGTGCCCCCCCCCCCCCCCCCATGTCTGTTACTGTTCCGCCGCCCCTGTAATAAACATCATTATTAAAAATTTGTTAAAAAAAAACAATGATAATAACAATTATGATAATAAAGGCTATTACAAGTTAAAATTTCAATAAGTCAGTGTTATCTCAGGCCCACCTACGGCAGCAAAAAATGTAATAGGTTGTTCGAATAGGAATAGAGTCTTTGCAGTTCGTTGGAATGCAGCTCAACCTAGAGGACAAAACAATGGATTTCGGCTCACGAGAGAGCAAAAATCTTTTGTTTTGTCCTCCAGATGGGGCTGATTTGACGTCACATGCAAGGCATCTATATCCATAATTCTCCTTATTACATATTTTTGTTGTTTACGATCACAATCTAAGCATTTCTTGAACATCAATAAATGTAGAGCAATCATTAGAAATTACTCCAAGAGAGCTAATTGACCTGTCATCAGGTAGTCTGTTCCAGTTTACCGGGCCTATGACCTTAAAATTACTAGGTTTTTGGTAGACGATCGTAGAGTTCTTGTAATCGGCAATGGTACTGGCATGTCCTTCATGTAAGTTGGGGTTCCACACAGGTTGAACACAGTTTGAGCTCTATTCTTGCATCAAGGGACAGCCAGTAGATTGATTTCAGTACAGGCTTTTTGTGTTGATCAGTACGAGTTCTATATATAACATACGTGCACCCATCAAAAGGTGAACTCTCCCGCGACGCATTTTCTGCTCATATATGCAGGGTTCCCAGGGGTCAGCGAAACGTCAGGGAAATTGAGTTTTCAGTAGCCTGTGTTACATCCGGAACACCAGAACACGGAACACCGGAAGGTCCTATGGGCTATTTCGGGTAAATGTCCTTGAATTGTTCTTTACACCTTTTAAAATAACGAACTTAATATATTATTCCCTAAAAAATAAGACGATTATTACTAGTATACCAGTGAAGGTTTTGCTTTATCGTCATACAATTATCACCTACAAAACATCAAAAAAAGTGTTCTATTTAAAAAAGTGTTATATTAATCTTTTGATTATGGTTAGTGAAAAATGTCAGTGATTCAGGGAAAGGTCAGGGAATTTTCACGATAAGATATCACGTCGCATAACTTGAGAAACTGACAAAGAATAAATGAGCAATCCCACTTCCGCGCACTGAACTCTTCAAAAAAAAACGTTTTAGCTATAGTGATGCGGTGCTGTGGAATTTCTTACCTGCAAATATAAGGCAATTAAATCAATTTAGTTCCCTAATACGTTGTCACATCTTCCAGTGTAATGAAGAATCCGTCCCCACCCCTCCCCTATGCGGAGAAAGTTCCCAAATTTTCCCCTTCAGGGAGGAGAGGTGTGAGCGGATGTACACAGGCTATTTTTGCTCACTGAAATGAAACGTCAGGCGAGCAAGCATCACACATCCATCCAAAGTTGAGCTCTCCCACGACGTACAACGCTCGCATTTTCTGCTCAAATGTGCAGGATTCCAAGCGGTCATGGAAAAGTCAGCTTACGTATGTATCAAATAAGCAGTTATTTAGGGATCTACGCCAAGACCACATGCAACCATCCAAAAATGAGCTCTCCCAGGATTCAAATCTCTCTACACTTTCTGCTCACTCAAATTAAACGTTGTAGGGGACTGAAACAAAAAACCGCACCCATCAATAATGCTCTCAGCCTTTATATAAGAGTTTGAACTTGTAATATTTCCACACTTGTAGACACGATTTGTGTTGAACATAACTTTACTGGCTCTTGACTTGAGGTGAGGTACTTTAGAAGTTATTCAATTTGAAATGTGTTTTGCAAAAATGTCCAACTCAAGGTAGTACCGGATCTTCAAAGTTTGTCAATTATTGTTTTTTTTTTAATATGAAGTTCATTAATTGGGTATTCAACACAAACTTTTATTTAGTTTCATATGAAGCGTTTCAAAGTTGTTGTTGAGTAATTGAATTGAAAGTCTGCTTATGACGAAAAAGTTTGCCTCTAAAGTACGGGTTCATTTTAGCTGCACAGCAAATTTTATTCAGACCCGCATGCGCGAGCTGGATGCGCATTAGCAAGGGTCTGGTACTACCTTAACTGTACATAATTCTTTGAAAATTCTTTAGTTGAGTTCAGTGGTAAGTGAAGGTAGATCGTAAATAAATATACGTCAGTGGGGATCGGATAATGTTCGACTTAGTCGCATCGAGTTATGCGCTTCGAGTTGCACGCTTTTCGAGTTAAGCGCTACCACCTCAACGCGTAGCTGGATGGAACTAAAGAAGTGTGGACTGCGTATAACCAGCGTTTCTAAGTGAGAAACTAGAACAAAAATGTGTGATGATTTTACACTATATCACATCATATTGTCATGCGCAGCTGATGCAAACAAGATCTTCATATAGTAACTTTTTATGTGAAATCGTAAATGATTTTTCGTTTTAGAGATAACATAAAAAATGTTCAAAAAATTGATTTTTTCAGGAAAAAATCACCAAAAAATGAAAAAAAAAATTCAATTAAAAGTTAACAAAGATCTAAATAAAAAAAGTGGGACATGGTTTTTAAGTTGATGAGCTTGGTGACAGGCTAAGAGCACAGGCTTTTCCTCCGCTTTGGATACATTTTTGGTGGCTTAATACATGTTTCAGTTGACTGGATTATTTCGCAAATCAAGTCTTGTCTTAACAATCCAGTAAATTCACATGAAATAACAGGGGCGCACGTACGTACTTGAAGTTACCGAAAATTTTGAAATTTTTACCAATTGTTTCTATTTTTAAAATTTTATTTGTACGCAACCAAGGCTTTTGTGATGAAAAAAAACCACTTTGATTAAATTGTAAAACTGAATTTTGCACGATAAAAAGAATTTACTGGGCAAAAACTAACTTGTAATGTTTTTTTATTATTATTTTTTTTTTATTTCTTGATTCTAGGCTCTAATTCTGCAAAATGCTCATTCAAACCTTCGTAATATTCGTTCTTCTTGCAAAGTTTCATTTAATCTCGTCATCCATCGATGTTTCATTTCAATCAAAAGCTCAAACTCGCCAAAGCAAACTTCAGAATTTCGAGCAAGCAATGCTGAAAGTTATGGGGTTGAAAACTCGTCCAAGACCTAGACGTCAAGCCAAAGTCCCTCAGTATATGCTGGACTTGTATAACAGCCACTCAGATCATCCTGATTGGTCATCGACACGGTTTAGGTTTAATAACAACTGGACCTCAGTAAATACAGTTAGAGCTTTACACCACAAAGGTATATAAATTGTGCTTTGCAAACCATGCAACAAATCATTTATACGAAATGTTCATGATGCAGCAAATGTGTTCTATTTGGTATGTATATTCCGTTTAAAATTAAAGTTCGTTTGCACTAAACGTTTAAGAATTACAATTTACTTTAACTTTACAGAGATATATTTCATTTTTGTTCGCTCGCTATCCGATGAATTCGTTCGTTAATTATTTGTGTTTATTGATTTACTCATCCATTCGTTTTTAGTTTGTGCGAATTCATTCATTTGCCAGTGTCCATTCGGATATTTTCATTCATTCATTCGTTCATGTCTTACTTCCTTCCTTCTTTTCATCCATCCATAACCCTAGATATCCATTCAGTACGTTCTTCTCTTACAGCATACATTTCTCTTTCAGATCAAATTCCTCTCAAGTCCTCTAGCAGCAAAACAATTCTTAAGTTCGATCTTTCGACGTACCCGAAACACGAAGTAATCCACTCAGCAGAACTACGCCTCTACAAGAGCAAATCGTGGACAAAAGCGAACGAGACTCACTTCAGAATTAAACTGTATCGCCTCGCACAGCCCAGCTCGCAAGCTGCCGACGTAGAAGCAACGTTAATTGACTCCAAAATCGTCAATGTATCAACAAGTGGTTGGGAGACGTTTGACGTTCGCCAAGCGGTTGTGCACTGGCTACGGAATCCGACCAACAATCACGGCTTACACGTTCAAGTTGAATCAAGCGATGGTAACTTTGTAAATTTAACTACAAACGAAATAATAAGCGATATTGGTGATGGCGACGAAGATCGATACCACCAAGAGCGTCCTCTGTTAGTAACCTACGCACACGATCCACTCAACCACCACCACGCGAGAAAAAAACGCAGCAGTACCTCGCGTAAACGTGAACAACCTCACCACTGCCGTCGTCACCCGTTAACTGTGCAGTTCAAAGATCTTGAATGGCAGGATTGGATTCTTGCTCCAGAAGGTTATGAATTGTTTTTCTGTGAAGGGGAGTGTTCTTTTCTGGATATGGGCGGCAGTAACCACGCTGTCATACAAAGTATCATACAAGCCGCAATCAATCCTGAAATTCCTAACGTTTGCTGCAGTCCCACAGAATTATCGGCCCTCACTGTGCTGTATTATAAAGATCAAGATATAGTCATAAAACAATTCGAAGATATGGTGGTCAGTGAGTGTGGTTGTCGGTGATGGCAATATGTCATGCATGCAGTTAGAGTATAATTGTAACCTTACTTTTAATATAATTAAAACTTTATTTACTATCCCAGGTTTGTTTTGATTAGTTATATTTTGACGATTCCTAATGTAGACATAGACAGGAGATAGTTAGACCACGCCTTGTATAGGTAGTCCGTATAAGTTTGCAAGTTCAGTAGCAGTAAAAAATTGCACGTTCTCTCTCTCTGGCCATTCAAAAACACCAAAATCCGAGGTGATAGACCACGAAGCATAGCTAACCCAAAAACGATCCATCTTAACAATGCCATGATGTTGGAGGAAATGTTTGGGACATACCGTGCATCAAACGCATGCCGTATACGCCCAGGGGGGGGGGGGGGGACAATACCCTATATCGACTAAACGGGGATGATCCACTGAAAAGGATATGAATCTTCGACCTTGGTGTCATGAACAGGGTATCGAATTCTACTCTGTTCTCGATTTAATCCAAATTTACTGTCATAATCAGGGCCCAGGAAATGAGAGAAATTATTTTGCATTTAGGTAATTGGCTAGCCTCCTCTCGCATCCGTTTTTAGTTGGGGAGGGACAGGAAGCCCGACACTAAAAACGGATGCGAGAGGAGGCTAGTAATTGGCAGAATAAGACCGTTTACGTAAATAAATGACTTGTATATCTGTGTGATATATATACTAGAACAGCTATACAATTCAATCATTTATCATAAACAGGGTATGGAAGTTAGGTATTTTTTGTAATAAACAGGGTAACCCCTTGTTACGCCACAAAATGTAATAACTCACACAAAATGTAATAACAACGCAAAATGTAATAACTTTTGCCGCAAAATGTACTATTAACGCAAAATGTAATAACTTTTGCCACAAAATGTAATAACTGCTCTAACGCAAAATGTAATAACTTTTGACGCAAAATGTAATAACTTTTGACGCAAAATGTAATAACATCAGACACTTGCAGCAGGAAGTCAATGTTTACTTAATGGACAAAGATGGACTAGAATAGAATAATGAATGAGACTTGATAGGATGTAAATGAATGTGATGTGATGAGATTGGATTGGATGTGAATGGATGCATTGGCGTGCGATTGGATTGGATGTGAATGGATGGCATGGAATGGTGCGTGGCAAAGTCTTCTTACATGATTTCTTGGTGAATGATATGTTACTACTGACGTCCGGATTCGCCGCATCCTACATAACATTCAAAACTTGTTATAAAAACAGTAACCTCTTGTTTTAAAAGATAAAAATGTTAATTCTTTTATTTACTACTATGATTTTGAAATTGTAAGCTTACAATTCAGCTTGCACGTTTTGACTGGATGGAGGGACGGAATGAGCGACAGACGGACGGATGGACAGACAAACAAATTAAACAAACAAATACATAAACAAACAAAATTATTATCCTGGCTGCTCTCATTTTTTTAACATGATTATAATTGTGTAGTGAAGAAGTCCTTGGAGAATGATTTTATTGAGCATGAGCGCGCTCTTGTGTAATATTTGCCAGTATCCGTTGGAAAATAATGCACCTATTATTTATCTGTTGATTCTACTGGATGACAAGGTGCATGGGTTTTGTGACATGTGCAATCTGTTTGATGCCATTCTGCCATTGTACGTACTTTCTATACTAGCCGCCCAACCTATATATCATCATGCCTTTTATTTTTCCTCATTTCTAAAACTTTTTGTTTACTTTTCGCGTCAAAATTTATTACATTTTGCGTTGTTATTACATTTTGTGTGAGTTATTACATTTTGTGGCGTAACACCCCTACAGGATCCCAGCAGAACACCCCTATCCAGATCTAAACGGAGTATCTCCCCCCCCCCCCCCCCCGGCGTATACGTCAGTACGTCAGCTGAACGGGCGAGTACTATTATATCATAATGACGGTCAACAATCGGCCAAAGTGATCATTATGCTATTTGTATCTCCCCTAAAACAACTTCAAATCATCAACAAGTTAAATATCTCCGAACGTGATCTAAGACCTAGTGCCTTTTTTGCCTTTGGTAGATGGATAATAACAAGTTTGATTGGAGTGAGTTGAGTAACTTAACCAGTGCAAAGGACAAATGTACATACTTAAATGATTATTTATCACCTAGGGAGGATTTTCATACTTTGAAAGTAAATCCTCAATACACCCCCCAAAGTAGCAGTGATTTTTTCTGACGCCCTTTTTCAAAGACTGGAAACTGAAGGGTGATTGGACTCGTTTGAATAATGACTCCAACTGTTACTACAACTGAAGTATTGTGTGAAAAATGTATTAGATTCTTGTTTAACCTAACATCCCATTTTTCACCATGCACTTCTATTACCAAACTACATCAACATAACCTCTTCCTGATGAGGTAATGCCTATAACCGTATTTGGAAGGAATTTGCTTTTGGATTAGCTCATGTGGTGTGACATGTACAACAGCTCCCTTGCTGAGGGATACATCCCTGATGACCTTAAGCTGTCATCGGTTGTTCCCGTCTTCCTAAGGTTAAGCCTGAGATCCATGCATATCAATTGGCATGTACTAAAACCTGGACTATGGACTATGGACTATGGACTATGGACCATGGACGATGACCAAAATTGCGTGACTCAAATTTGACATTGACATTTTTTTTATTTGATACAAAAATGTAGGGCGAAGATAACAATCCTTTATCAGTACAGTCAAAGGCATCGAGAACATGTGAAATCATTCGATAATGTTTAAGCTGGCATCGAAATAGTTTTATTAGAAACCGAGTAAACTGAATGTCCCTCAATTTTAACCAAATTAGTTTTTTTTTTTCAGGATCAAAGTTGAGCGTGTTGTTCATGTTTTAATTATATTAATTATAATATCAATCATTTGTACCATAGGAATGTTTAATCGCAAAATACACACAAAATACCACAGGACAGCACCTAAAATACACAGAATTGGTATAAATAAATAAAATTGATTGATATTATCTGGTAAGTTGAGATGCTACGCAGGGGTTATATCTTTCCTGAACCACTTAAACCGATGAAATATTTTATGCTCACTCTAAAGAATTAAAGAAAAACCACTTTCTGAAACTGGATTAAATAAAAAAGGGGGTCAGAATGCATTTTGGAGACGTGGGCAAAATTCATATATAAAAATAGCAATATCTTGCTTAAGAAAGTTGACTATACGTACGAAAATGCTAAATGCCAAAATGCTAACTCATTCAAAAAAGTCCTAAGCGCGGAAAGTATTTAGGAAATTTCTCAAAATTTCGTCTGGTACCTATGCTCAATAAAATTTTATCAAATAAAAATAATATTTTCCGAGTGAGACTGAGTCGAGGTACAAAAACTATCGCGTTTTTTCGCTCGAAAATATCGCAATTCTTCGGATGTTTTGGTTTAAAACACTTTTCATTCGATTTTATACTATTTGATACTGTAAGCATGATAAAAGTCCCAAAAACCTTCCCAAACACAACAAATCTTGAAACATGCTCAGAACTGCTGTGTAGATAAAACTGAAAAGGACTGGGTCAAAATATTTCCAGTCACGTGAGTAAATTCAAACCACTCGCGCCTGTGTGTTCGTTCCCCCGACCTTCAAAACTCAAAATTTATCACTAAATCCTCCTACTTTTTGTCGCTATATTTACAGAATTTTCATATTTTGGGGTCGAAATTCAAGCGTGTTATAGGCATTCTTAATGTTTAACTCCAAACTTCAAAAGTCTGGGCTCTATAGTTGGATTTATCCTGTCGGTTGGAGAGTTTAGAGTCTTGTGTAATAATGGAATTATCATTCCTCGAAGATGAAAAATTTGACTTCGATGTTCCTCTTTCGCCCGAGGATGAAATGTAAGTTACTTCTACTTGAAATTTGTTTTTTCTCAGTCACTTATTAATATAGCACTTGATCTTTCCAATATTTATGAAAATTACATATATTTGTTTCAGCAATGAAGAAGAAGAAGATGACGAAATATTTTTCGGCCCAGTTGGACACACTGAACGATGTATAGCGACCAATGCATCGTCTCAGGCTACCAAATTAATTGATGAAATGGACGCTATGAAAACTCTGAGTCCTCTGAATGCAGAACAAGTTGTAGAAATCTTCAAAGAAGCGACGTCCTTGGCTGTCATGTTGAAAAGTTGTTCGTCAGATGCGCCTGAGTCTGACTCAGAGGAACAGAACAGAAACAATTTCCCTGAGCTGATAACTGACATCAATAAAAGCACAAAGACGTGTGAAAATCAAGACGTTGAGAAAGTATCAGAGATCGGAACAACAAAGAAGAAAGATGATGGATGTGAGGACTGCGGTGGTTTTATAGTGAGAAGAAGAGCACTTCGAGAAAGAAATCCCGTCAATGTCAAATGTGATGTAAATTCACCAAAATCACAACAACAAACACCGATAAGATCGGCCAATAAGAAATCTGTAAGTGTTTAAATGAAACAAGCTGTCCTGGTTCTCATGAAATTTCAGTCCGAGCTAATAGGCGGGTTACATGAAAAATTGAACTTCGTGTCTGTCAACCATGAAAACTCGAATATAAAACCCAATGTATACAACTTGTGAATTTTAATAAGCTTTCTGTTGAATTCAATATTTTGGTTGACTGGTTGACAACTAACCTCGCATAAACAGAGCCCTTATTTTGAAATGGTGAAGTTGAATTTATCTATTCCGAACAGATTCTGTGACCAAAACAAGGTCCAGTTTGGATGGGGCTGCAGATTACTAAGGTTAATTTTTCAAGGAATATTGGAAAAGTTAAATTCTGGACCAAAACAAGTTGTTTTGTGTAACTATTAGAATACTTTTGTATTATAGAGTGGTCTGAACCGTGGTAATGAATACAGTAAATTGAATGATCGTCACGGTTATGAAAGCAATTAATGAAATTGCTTGAAAGAAGACCCGAAAAAAAATCCGGGCTTCAATGAGAATCGAACTCATGACCTTTGCGTTGCCGGTGCAATGCTCTACCAACTGAGCTATGAAGCCACATATGCTGGTGAGCTGGTCAATTTGCTGAGTTCTTTAATCACTGTGTGAATTAGAATACTGGTATATTGAGGGTTGAGTTTAGAGAGGTATGTAACTTCTAAACTACCATGTATCGCCCCTCCCTACAACTCACAAGGGGTCACTGAGTACCATTGTAATTGCATGTTGCCTTCTAAAATAATACTATAGGCATGATCAATAGCAAGTTTTGATGGTGTTTCCTCTGCTCTTAGATGACAAGACCCACCAAGAGTGCTTTAACTACCCCTAGAAGAACCTCTGTGTCATCTTCAAGAGATGAAAGGTACAGTATGTAGCATTATTCCTTTTTGGTGTAACATTCCTATTTAGCCTTTGCAGTAGCTACATAGGCATCTTGATCCACAGTACAAATCATAGTTAAAGCAAAATCAACTTGTCCATAATGTAACACATAAATGGCTCTATATTCTCTGAGGGCAACAGGATCGTCTCAGTAGAGTTTCAACCTACATAGTAAAAGTCCTATAACATGCCTGTGTTCTGCAAAATGCAACTTAAAGTTCAATAATTGCATAACAAGCCATCTATTCACAAACAAACCGTGAACCCAGCATGCAGCCTACTTAAGTAAAGTATGGTAATGTGAGGGAAGGTTAGCATGTAGTGTCTTTGAACCTCAATTTCACCTAATAACCACAGCAAATTCAAACATGCTTGAAATTATCATTTTTTACCGGTAATCTGATGAAAAAATTATTTTATTCTTGAAATTGCATAATAATTGTTGCAAATATTGCAGGTTGGTTGTACAAGTTGCAATGGCAAATTCCACAGTAAAATTTGCTAGAGAGTGTAAACAGGCCTTAAATGGTTCATGTTCAGCCATAGATTGGTACTGGCTTCCACCAATGAATACTTCATAAAAATTAGGAATTATTGGTCATTACATGTTTATCCATTTTATAGCTTGATTATCTTTTAACCTTTTTCAGGAAAAGTTCCAATGCAAATAATACTTCATTTTCTGAAGACAAAAGTGTCAAGGTAGGTCACACTACTAGGCTCTTTCTCAGTGTATACAACATTATGTGTATATTTGTATTATATTGTATTCTATTGTACAACATATTATTGTATTGTAGTGTCATTTTTTAAGTGTTATATACACTCAGAAAGAGCCCACTATTACTCCATGGGCAAATCCAGGATGTTTTTTCAAGGTGGGGGTTGTCTTATTAAAGACCCCATTCAAGGTTTTTATTATTTTCAACAATACAATTTTATACATTCAATTATAATTATCCCATAATTATTATAATGAAATTATTATTGAAGAAGAAATTTTACACTCACTGTACTTACACTCAGTACAGCACACAACTTGATTAGAATTAGACTATTGAGATAGGGCTCTGTATTGAACTAAAGCTTTGATAAACTGGCAGTTTGAGTTTAACATATCTTTTAGTTAATATACCAGGACTCCCAGTTTCAAATAAGCTTTTAGCCAATTTGTTTATGTTTGTAACCATCATTGTTTATAAAATGTTGATTCTGGACTAACACCAATGATAAGTCAACCAAACCTTTACAAGGCTCAAAATAAACTGGCATACATAGGTCACGATGACCTAAGGCTTACAAATGCATTTTTGGAAGGTCATTAAGTACCTTTTTTTGAAAGGTCATCTATTAACTAGATCAGTTTTTCCCCTCAAAAATATGAGGGTCAACTTGTCCTTTCAAACTCTGATTTGGCAGGTTAAGTAGCAAACTTGGAGGAACATTGTCCTTTGACCTGCTCTTATTTCAAGCCCTGCTTTACAGTCTAATAATTGGTCTCTAACTCAACAAAACTCTGAACTTATCACACAAAACAAAGGACTACTAAATTCAATAAAAACAAATGACTTGCAATTCCCTGACAATGAAATGATTTGATGGTTATGATATCAAAATTATGACTGATTTCAGTGTTTTATTACCGGACCTCTTGCTTTAGAAACATGTACACACTGAAATTGCAAAAAAAATGTATTGAAACAGTTTTACAGCTTAACATATAACATTCAATCTTAAATAACATTTTCATGATCAACTGATTTTGAATATTGTTTTGTTGTAAATTATTTTAGATTCCAGTACCATCAAATAGTGGCCTAAAAGCACCTGGTTTTAGTTGTAGACGACGTACAAGCTCTAACTCATCCACATCAAGTACCTCTTCAATTCCTGGATCAAACCTTAATGAAACATTTACAATTAAATCAAATGAGCCATCCAAAACATCCAATTTAAAGCAACCTGGAATTAAACCAAAACTATCTACAAAGGCTGCACTAACTAAGCCAGTCACCTCTAAACCTGTATTTGCAAAACCGAGTGATATTCCAAAGACAAGCAAACTTCAACCAATGAAAGCAGTACAAGCAAGAAGTTTATCAACTACAGTGCAACGAAGTCCAGTTAGGCTGAGAAGTAAGTCTAGACCTGTAAGCTCTGGGTCAACTCCACTTAAAGTACATCTCCCCATGACAGACGACACTTCCAATAGTGGGACAACACCTATCAGACGCAGAGGTTCAAATACCTCTTCTTGTTCAAATAACATTGCATCAAGGTCCATGCTGGACACCACCACCAACCCCTATAAAGGTGCAACACCACAAAACAAGAAAAAAGCTACTGGGATTCCTGGAATTGCAGGGCAAAGCAAAGGAAGTGCACCTGTAGCTAGACTCCCTGGAAGTGCAATGAAAAGTACAATAAAGAACAGAAGTGGAAACAACAATACAACAACAAAATCTACCACTCCAGAATATGATAAGATTGTCAAGAAAACATCAGGAGGGACACGTAAGTCTTTTGAATTGTTATTACTTTATCACTGGATAGCACTGTATCCAGCCAGACTCCATGCAAACAGCCCTTGCCACAGTTCTGTTTACATTGAATTAACAACTTTCAAGCAATTTGTCAAGAGTATCACAGTGTCACATGTTTCAGTAGTTCTGCTTCCATCATCAGTGGATAATACAGATCACAAAGCTAATGTATATAACGTGTACACATACTAGTGATCACAATGTATATGATGCATAAAGAAAACAATAGAAAACTCAATTAGAAAGGCAAAGGTTAAGATGCTTGACTTAGCTATTGTCTCAAGGGTTTTCCAATTGGATTTGAATCCTCTTTGGTGTTTGATTGGAAGTCTGTGGGTGGAATCAAGAATCTTAAAAGAATCCTTGTTACAGACAGCACAACAATGCTTATGTTCAAAAAGAGATAATATATTCATGTACACAATCCCATGCAGCTAAGTGTCCGGTTGTTTCACCAACATAGCTGGCATTTTCTTCCAGCTCGTAAAAAATATCATGTACACCTACACAAGTACTGAGCCCATTAGGGATAGGGTCAAAACTAACTTTTAATACTTGAACACTAAACTGAGATGCCTGCTTTTCAGGGAGTGTGGAGAACTTTCAGTTGTAAATCCGTTTGAAATTTAAAAAAAAACGTTTCAGTACTGTGGTTGTTGAAATAGTGACTACTGACAATGTATCCACTGATGATGGCAGCAGGGCTGCCAAAACATGTTGCAATTAGAAAAATAATACTTTACTGTCTTGCAATTTCAGCTCTCAAGACTGTTTGGAATTACAGTGAGGACACTCGAACCATGAACACTTGTCTTTATTTAGCTTTTCATTTTCTGAGCTTTCTATTGCTTCAAATCTACTTTTTTAGTCAGGATTTGAAGCAGTAGAAACACTCAGTTATCAAAATAAAAACGTTAAACTTTTCAGATCAATTTACTCAAAGGAAGCATGTTAAAAAAGTATAAAAAAAAGCACAAAGTGTTCACGGTTCGAGTGCCCTCACTGTAACGATTATTCAATTTTTTTTTTTCGTTTAATTTTTGTACATCATTTGATATTTATTTATTTATTTAATATTTATTTATTTATTTATTTATTTCCTGGTATCTCTTAATTTACTGTAATATTCAACTGTTTATTTATTTATTTAAGGTAATTCCGTAGAAATAAAACTGCCCGATGAAATTTTTTTATACTCGTTCTAACAAACAATTTTGAGAAACGCTTTCAGAAAATACAATAAAAAAGGGGGGTCACCGACTTCTTTGTTTGCGCAATATGACGTCAAAGTTCATGCATTTTAGTGACTTGAGAACGTAAAGATAGAAGCTCAAAAATCGAAAAGAAACGGAACAAAAACACAGTAATTTGTTTTTTAAGAGCAAAATTCGCGTTTAGTTCAAATGTCTGCACTTTATTTTATTTAAAAAATATGAACAGATGTATAAAAAATATGTGATCTTGAGGAAATTGACGAAATACCAACGTGCGCACGAGCTGCTAATTCATTCGAAAAAGTCCTAAGCGGAAAGTATTTTGGAAATTTCTCAAAATTTAGCCCGATGACCTATGCTCAATTTTAGATATATTGGATGTTATGTTATAAAAAATAATTTTATCAAATAAAAAACATAGGTCACCGTGCTACTTTGCGAAATATTGCAAAAAATATTGTCATTTTATTGTCAAAAAAACAGGTTTTCCGAGAGAGGACTGGGTTGAGTTTAAAAATTATCGCGTTTTCTCGCTCGAAAATGTCGCAATTCTTCGAATTTTCTATTCAAAGTAATTTACAAACAGAACATAATTTGACTAGATTACATGATAAAAGTCCTGAAACCAAAAAACTTGAAACATGCGCAGAACTATGCGCAGTGCAAAACTACGGAATTACCTTAATATATATTTTTCATTTATTTATTTATTTTGTGTATTTCTTTTCCCAGTGACACCAGATCAGAAACCAAAGGCTTCTAAAAATGTTAATAAGAGACGTTCACTTCTTCCAACTCCAAATGCTATGAAGACTGAAAGAAAGTCTCCCAAGGATGTGAGACCATTGGCTTTGAGATATTCCCCGGATGTTCCTAAGACAATAGAAAGAGCCAAGGACTTCTTGAAAAAGCTTGATCGCCAGTCTGATCCAATTGTAACTGACATGTCACATACATGTAAACAAGAGGCAACTGGTGAAAATGTTCTTGACACAAATCCAATATTAAAAGAGAATTTGGCTAATGAAACATCAGATGATGTAAAGGCAATAGAAGTGAAGGAGGATTCATCACAAGTACAGTCGCAAGAACCTATAAAGAATTTATCGAGAGATAACTCTAACCTACATACATCAACAGTTGAACCAGATTTGATCAGCTCTGAAACTACAGCAGTTATAGATGAACCTGATTTAATGATCCAAGATAGTCCAGAAACAGTTGAAACTCCACCAGTTGATGTTCTAGCCGATCCATTCTCACCTGGTATAGATACGCCAACACTAACTCCAGACGATGTTCTTACGCCAATAGTAGTCACACATAACTCAAAGGATTTGATTGACCTATCTTATCAATCTCCCAAGCCAGAGGTAGGAAAGATAGCTATAATAAGACTTTATTTTAATATTGTCTAGTACATACTTAACTTACTGTAAAATTGTGGCAATTTATGTCTGCAGAAAATGGTTGTTGATATACCACAAGACAGTGTCAGTGGAACTTAGTGTAATGTTAATTGATTTAAATAACCTGCACGCTTTTACATTTCTTGAGTATGTTTGCTGCAATACATCACTTTAACAGTCTTTCATGAGTGCTCCTCCCTCTCCCCCCTCTGTCATTAATAACAGCATTGATGGAGAGTGGGGGAGGGGTGGTCAAATATTGCAGTGTATAGTCATGAAACTGTGCAAATTTTGAAGAGTCTTTAGTCAGTCAACTATTTATGCCCAAGAGTGTATTTCTGTTTAGGAACCACACAGCTTGCCTCTTGGCAACATTCAATACATATTTTGTTTAGTTTCAATTTAGACAAATGAAGTTATTTTGTTAAAGATAGTATATTTTATTTGTGCTGAATGTGCGTCTCTTGAAAAGTACTAACTAAGCATATTCTAAGTGACAAACACACTTTTCATTAAATCATTATTAAATAATACTGTTGCAATTAAATGGAAATTCAGAATGGGTTCTGAATACTGTTCATCGTGTTTTGTGTGGAGTGAGCGAGCCCAGGCTTGATTTGAATAAAGATCTACCAACATCCTCCCATAATGCGTCATTGGCCAAGCAGTTGAGATCTCATCTAGAAAATGCCATGATTACACAATGAAACATTACCTAAATTTACCATGTACAGTATTCTGTATATGTCTATATTCTGAGGGACAAAAGCAAACATTTTATTTCAAGGTGACTAAGTTGTTTTTCAAAACTGCAACTCACTGCTTAATACTGACAGCTAGAACATGAAATTCTCTCAAAGATAAATAATACAGACTAGTCAGCAATAGAGTAAAGGTGATGACGTCACAAAAAAAACGTTTTTCAGTGTTTTTGGGTTTCAATAACATTTTCAGAAAATGCTTGTGAAAATTGAATTATGGTCAGAATTCAAGGAAAATCATGTGAACACTGACCAAGATATGAGCAGTTGAATGGACAAATGTCACCATACTTTTTCTCTTATTCTAGCATCTGTCCACACCTAAATTTAGACACCAGCGCCAAAACACAAGAAAATGTACAAAATTTACATTCACTTTCTCATATCTCAGCTTAATTCATTCAATTTTTGTCAAATTTTAATTCATATTTTACTAGCACTCTGAAAATATTGTTGAAACCCAAAAATTCCTAAAAATGTGACATCACACTTCAGTTACAAAATAATGAACAAAGTAAACAAAACTATGCCAAAAAATCATAAGCTTCATCAAGGTGATTGCAGTGTTGTGTCACTAATACATGTTTTTGATAGACTCACTGTGCCATATTCTACCAGTATTAATATCAATAATTAATAAATATTGGCATTCCATACAGCATTCCACCTATCATTGATGAATGAATAATTTTTGCTTTTTTTTCAGGTTGATTTGATTGACTTAGATGCCAAGTCACCTTTGATAGTAAGCAAATGATTATTTAATAAATGATTTCTGACTCAGAGGTACACAGCATTCGTGGGTATAATGCTGCATTATACCCACAAATGCTGTGTGACGAAGTGATTATCTAGTATAATTATTGTTCTTATCGTTGTCTTATTCGTTTTCGTTATATTGACTGCTAGGCGGAACTCGCTGCATTATTAAAAATAGGGCTTTTAGTTAGAAGCATTATTTTTGATAATGCAGTTTGCTGTTTGTTGAAGTGTGACCTATGCATTCGTTGGGATAATACTGAGTAAAAACAATGGGTTGTGATGAGAACAGTGATTATTTTGAAATAATGATCTTGCTATTTTATGGTCCCAGCTATGTCTTATTTAGAATACTTCAATTTCATGCATGTTCTCCTTCGCACTGTATTAGCCTCAGTTGCAGGGAAAAAACAAGAATCAAGACAGCCTGTATTTCTATTGTTTGTGGACAATGTGTGCAGTTTCACAGAAAGTGTATATATACAAAAGAATGTACCTTGCTAACTAGGCTAATACAGCATAAAGAAAATTAATGTGATACTGCAGGCTTATAAGTGCTTTCCTTTCTTTAAATGTGTCTGAGCATATTTCAGAAGGGACTAGTCTACAAAGCTGGGACCGTACCTATTGTCAGGGCTGGAAATTAGGAAGAAAACTAAGTCTTCCAAAGTTTTCGTTTCTGACATGTGTGCTAAATTTTCATCTGCTTTTTTATATTAATATTTTCTTCCATTCCATGATCATTTTGGACCAACAACTATTCAATGTAGCCTGTCATTTGGCCACTGGCACGCTGATATTTTGAGCATTGAATGTTAACATCTTTTGATACATGGATTTATATTACTGTCATCTATCTTTGTTGGCATTTTAATATCAAAGATTTCTCTCAGTCTCTATTGACCTCCATTGTTTAAATGTATTGATCATCTACATAAAGAATTGTACATAGTTGTAATAAAAATGTAAGTTATACAGCCTTAAGAAGAGACTACTTACTGACGTTGCAGAAAATTAGTCCTTCATCTGACTATATGTACTTTGTGTCTTTCCATCAACCTCCATTTTTTTACTGTGCTTTTTCCCCTAAAGATGTGTGGTTGTTCGTATCATCCTATCTATACTGTACATGCAAGCTCATATTCATTTTCAAGTTGCTGTCAGTAACATCCTTTGTTACCATTCTCACTCATCAATTTTCTTTATACTAAATCCGCTCATGGAACAGCATCACCCTGAAGATAAAATGATTTGCACAAAAGCTATGACCTTATGCTTCAATATTTTCTTATTGTCCAGTATTTTATTTTCCATTAACTAAGACTAATATTTTTCTCAAATTTTGTTTTGCAGGAAGCTAAGCTGGTGGACATATAGTTAATGGAAAAATATATATATATATATATATTATAATTATGCAATTAAATACCATCAATTCCATCAGTAGGTTATTGTAAAACACACAGTAACTGTGTTTTATATCCAATAGACCATATATTTTTCAAACCACAACTTTGGTTACCTTCAGCTCTTTTATAACCATAAACAACACCTGAAAATTTGATAAGATTTTTACTCCTACCAAAGTTACAAGGCAATGTTACATTTTGCTAAACATCTGCAAAACTTATCTGAACAGGACAAACACCAAGTAAAAAGTATCATCTTAAGGTCAGTACACACTAGGAGACAAGTCACAGTGTCAATTTTTCCCTGTGTGTACTAAGAATTTTTGTCAGAAATTATTGTCGCTGCAACAGAATTTTGTTCCAGCGACTTGCCGCATGAAATCCAACCGGTTGGATTGTTGAACCAGTGTACACTGAAGCGACATGTCGCTGGGACAAGTCGCTGCAACTTGTCACCTAGTGTGTGCCAGCCTTTAACCTCAATACCGTAATTGTTTCAACACTGTCTGGTACTACTGCTAGTCAGGCAAAAGGTGTAGAATCATAGAAAGTAGTAAAAAAGCTGATTGAACAAGACTGGTGCCGTAAAAACACCATGCAGCAAACAATCTGCTGAAAAAGCCCCTGATATCTACCCTGGGTACCAGAGGCCGCGAGGGGCTGAGAAAGAGACGAAGAAGAGAGGCAGCCTCTGGTATAACGAGTAAAGAATCTCACTTCCATGAGTTCAGATATTGAACTCGGATTGAGATTGGCTCTTGAAATAATCTCAGTCAAAATGTGTTTTCATTGGTTCCTTGCACTAACTGGTTTTGACCTCTGAGGGCATCAACGTATTCATGTTTACCAACAACAATGGTCTCGAATTACTTACAATATCGTACCTTGATTTTTATCAGAGAAATTCAAGCCGTATCGTGAAATATTTTATATGTCAAACGTTACAGCACTTTCTTTTATTTTAGACTTTTTTCCCACTCTTTAAAGCTTAATATATCTTCCAAATACTCGACTTGAAGTCCGAACGTTTCATGACATGAACATGACACCACTGATCAACACGAATGTAAACAATAATTCATTGCTGACCGTAGGTAGATTTCTAATTGCTAATAAAATAGCAATTTGCCATTCTAAATACTATATGTGCATATTGAGATTCACGAAGAAACATTTAGGAAGTTTTTCTGTATAGATTTTGCAATACATGAGACAGTTTCAGCAGTGAAAACAAATAAAACCAGTTTGACAGGAAAGTGGTATCTCAGATAACATCGTCCAGACGTGGAAGTGAGATTCGTTACTCGTTAGACCAGAGGCTGCCTCTCTCTTTCGTCTCTTTCTCAGCCCCTCGCGGCCTCTGGTACCCAGGGTACTGATATCTGGTCATAACACAAAATATAAATGATATAAAACAATTTAAAGTAACATAAAGACTTCAGTTTCTACAGGCACATTTTCCTAAAACTAATCAGAAAATCAACACTTTCCATCAAAATAAAATATTCCCTTGTTTAGTGATTGGCATGGCGATATTGAGCCAGCTGATTTGATTGTAATGATCATATTTTCATCTATAAAGCAGCTGCTTTGTTTACCAATAATTATTATTAAAATGATTTTACACAAGAAACAGATTGTGTTTTTTGTGTGTGAACATACTGTGCATAGTCTAAAGCTGTGTATTGTGCATACTAATTGTTCATGTGTACCAGTCTGATCCAGAGAAGGGGGGGGGGGGGCAACTCAAGCATGTTAAGGCTGGGTTTTCAAGTTGTACTCAAAAAACTACATTTTCCTACATATCTCAAAGATCTTTAATCACACAATGTCGAAAGTTACCATTTTAGTCAAACATGGCATCCTTAATTTTTTTAGAGTATTTGTGGTGACATTTAGTGGTCATGTGACCTTATGGCGGGAAAAGTAGTTATTTGAAAATGGGGTGGTGGTATATAAAATCTCTTATCAAAACTACTTTAGCCAGAAACAATAATCTGTTTGGCATGCATGGATTCCGATTTTTGTATTGAAAATAATGAGGAATATTTAAATTCAAGTTTTGGTCATGTGACCTGTTTTACTAAATATCTCTAAACCAAAAAATGTTAGGCAACCATTCCAAACAGATTTAGATTGACAACTTTAATAGTAACACCAACAAATAACAACATTTTTGTTTTACTTCAAATTCGCCACCCCATTTTGAAAAAAAGTATTTTCAAGTTTCTAGGTCACGTAACCACCTAAGATAAAAAAAGCAATAATAAAAATTCAACTATCCCTTCATGACAACCTTATGACACTAATTTTGTTGGATTTTATGTACAACGAATTACTATTAAAAAAAATGCAAAATACCATGCTTGAGAAGTTCAGGGGTGTATCCAGCATTGTTTCATTGGGAGGGTGTGCATCATCTCCAGGAGGGGGTGCACCTCCTGGTAAACATGAAATACTGAAGGTTTTTTTTTGGAAAAATATTTGATAAAACAAGGACATCAAATCCTTCCAGGAGGGGGTGGGCACAACCCTTCCCCTGAGCTGCCACAAGTTGTGTGCACCTATCCTGAAATTATTTCAAGTCCAGTATTTAATGTTTACTGGGTAGTACACCCTCCAGAATGCATCCATGTATAAGTTGTTGGCACGAGGAAAGTGATCCCAAATGCTTTTGTCATATCATCCTGTTCACCATGACAACCATTTCACAGCAAGCCTAATATTTGCACACATGCTTGGAACAGGCAAAGCAAGACATGCATGCAGAGATTCACTGAATATTCAAAATTTTTAGGGGTTCCTGCAAGTTTTCAATGAAACTTGGACAATCTACTTATTTCAATTTTAAAGATAATAGAACAAATGATCAATCAGTCCCAATATTACAAAAGCGGTCTTGTCAGTCCTGCTATATGAAGACTTCTTCTATAGCGATACTTCACGTTTACTAACAAACAACTTGTTATGTTATTGTGCCAAGCAGAACAATAAGCTCTATTGAAATGATGGCCAATCACTGTATGGTTGGCACATGAATAACTAAGGCTTATGTCAGCTGAAGTATAGCTATAGTTATTTTAGTACTGTGGCTGTGGCGCAAGTGAACTTTTCTCAGGGTATACAATAAGATATAAATTGTAAAGCATAGTAGAGCAAATGCAGGAAAACCATGAAATAACAAACTAAATACAAAAAATAGCTAATAGTAACAGTTTGTCACTATCACACAACCAGAACGTTACTATTTCTTTTATCTGGATATGTTCTGGTTGAATGCTAGTGACAAATAGTTCCTGAATAGCTACTATTTTGTTAGTATTTAGTTTGGCATTATTTCAAGATTTTCCTGCGTTTGCTCTAGTAGAAGGAAATGGTTTGGAAATCTCTTTGTTGATGTCTTTCAAGCATTACCATGACATACTACTGGTCAGGACTTGCTCCCAAGAATTGATCTCGTAGGCTACTATACTGTCACTACACATTGGAAAAAATACAGTTTTGAATTCAAATATTTTATTATGTTGTCATATATATTTATAATACTGCATTTCACTGATCACATTTCTAAAAACCTTTAATTTCACATTTTTTTAATATTCTGAACTACATACAAATGTTGAGGTTTGAAAATGTGTACATAATGGATAAGTTGGTGAAATTATGATGTTATTTTCAAAAGAAAGTTCACGAGAATATTCCAACTTGGACAGATGATAAAACATTTCCTGTCCATATTGGACTTAAATTATTGTATCTTGAAAATCCAGTGATCATACTTGTTTTTATAAAAGTAGGACAAACTATTCAGTATTGCCGTTCCTTGATGACATTACGTACACAAATTATTACAACACAAGTCACTAGTTTTTTGGCGCAAAGCATTAATACTGCTGTCATTTTAGCCTGTATATTAGCAATATGTCATTGGGAATCATTTCTAATAGACACTTATTTGAACGAGAGAAAAAGTATGATATCATACATCAGAAAAGGTTGCTTAACTGCTTAAGTGAGATTGAAACTAATGGTATTGTTTGTTGTTAGTCCTACTTTCTTTGATTTGTTGATGTGGCAAAATGTACAGGACATACGACTTTTATTATTTCCTTGTCAGCCTTCAAGTAAACTTAACAAGAATATTGCTTAGAACCATTTTCAAGTGGAACAATTATCATTGTATCAAATAGCTTATGTGTAATACTTGAAGTGTAATACAACAAAGACAAAAAGAATACAAACAGAAATGTGTACAATATAACTTATTATAGATTATAATAAGATGCCTATTGTATTTTACAGATTTTTGATTACATACCACTCTAAAAAGATGGATAATTGTACAATTTCAATTTACTGTAATATCTATTCTTCTTGCAGGAAGACTCAGTTCATGCACAGATTTCCCATCACTGTACAATGATCGCAGGCTTTGATGTCTGTTTTATATTCCTAAACTTTTATTCTATGTGTTCTTGACCTTGTCCTTTATCTACATCATTGACACAAACCCACTGGCCTTCTAGAGATTCTTTCCATAGACTGACCTGGTGAAGAAAAGAAAAAACAGTTCAAAGATTGTTCCAAAACTCCACAAAGTACACATGCCAACTCTGATCAATGGACAGTCTTGACTATTGTACACAAGGCTAAGATCTAAACCTCCATTTACAGCGGAATGTTTTACTATCACAACTTGCTATTTCAAACATGTTGTTTGAAGTTTGATTTTGCAGGACCATCAATCAAAATTAATCAAATTGCTCTATCATTGGTTGATTTGAAAAGATGAACTCAAACACCAGATTAGGCTTCAAAATATGTGGTGAGATTGAATTTGAGGTGGAATACACTACATTTGATTGTATCACCAATAGTCTCAACATTGCTGGTCCTGGCTATTAAAATAATAATTATTATTTTTATTACAAATAATACTCTATCCTACCTTATTATCACCACCAGAGACAGCAAGAATATTTCCAGTCACTGACCAACTAACATGCCAAACAACATCACTAAATTTCTTTAATACTTTTGATGTCCACTCATCATCATCTTGGTTTTTTGTCCAGATAATCACACGACAGTCCTACAGATTGAAAAGACATTCTCAAGTAAAAGCAGCAATTCAAATTAAAGCAGACAGAGGCAATTTGAGACCAGCCAGTCTCTGCACTCACTCATTATGTAAATAAAATGAGCACAGAAAATTATTTCCTTTATATTACATCAAAAAATGGTCTGACACCTCAAAAAACAAACTGGTGAACTAAGCCTTGCTTGAACTGAATGTTATAGTGGAGAAAGTTCTAGTCAGAACTCTTTCTGTAAAATGTAATTAGTGTTTAATATATTATATAGGCTGCACATTTCAAGTAGTCGCTGTAATCTCTAGAGTATGTAGTGCAGGCCAATCACCAAGGATGGTTGTGACTTTCAGCTATTGTTGAAAATTTTGTCCAGTTGAAATACTGATTTAGCGAATAACAATGTCATTTGCAAATATCAAGTTTATAGTTTTCTTGTTTTAAATTACAAAGCTGCAGATATCATATAGTTAGTTACATAGTTTATTATAATCATATGATGAAATTATTTTGTACATTTTGACGCATTTCTTAGCAAATAAAAATTATGACATCACTATGCAAATGACTTTGAAATTTGCTAAAGCATTATTTCAACTGGACAACCAACTCAAAAAATGCTGTATGTCCCCAGTTATTCTTTTGTAATAAATAGAATGTAGTGGGACTGCATGAGAGAGAACTAAATTAACTGTCACAATGGACGATGAAGATCCTTCCAACAATGGCCTAAATGGTATTGGCCTATGAAGAAAGAGTTGCCCAGTGTCTTACTTACATGACTTATTGTATTTGACCAAATTCACCAAACCCTGTGTTCATACAGTAGCACTGCTTCTTCCCACAAATTAGTAACATACCTGAGAACAGCTTGCAATGGTTGAAGTAGGGAGACCAATGTTAGGTGCCCAGGCAACGTCTCTAACCCAGTCACTGTGTGCCTCAAGTTTTTCTTCCTCCATCCACTGACCATCCATCTCCCTGAATGATAAAACACACCACAATAAAATACCATGATGATATCGTCATAACTGTATTTACTTAATGTCAGATTTACTTAACAGATTTTCCCATTGTTGGCCTATATATACTCCACTGTAACTTTATTGTCTACCACACTGATGAAGGATGTTGTTTCATCCAAAACATGCATGCATTCAAACATTCTTTAGAAATTATCAGATAAAACCAACAATCCTAAAACTCATTTGCTGATATTATAACATGGCAGAAAGCAAGCATTCAAGGTGTGGCTCTGATTGTGTCTATAGTAATGGTTATAATAGTATAGTTCAGCACACATTACACATCATAATACATAGAAACAAACAAAAATGATAATATCAGAGAAACGTACTTCCATATTTTTACCAAATTATCACAACCACCAGTAACAAATCTTTTTTCAACAAGGCCAGCTTTTGTGGATGGATGCTGCAACACAAACATACACTAAATTATAAAATCATATTGCAGAAGTTATTCTGTGAGGATAAGGTAAAGTAACTTTTCTCCTGAGAGCGGGGAGTAGTCCCGGTCTTTCAAGCCCAGGTGTTCCTGTATAAAGCAGCCTTTGGAAAGTACTATTTATTTCTAGAACTATTTGAAGTTCAAAGTGAAACCTCAGTGTCACAAAAAGTCAAAAATGATCACATTTATTTGAAATACCATTAAAAAGTGACAAAAGTGTACAACCAACTTAAAAGGCAATCATTTTTTTAATAGTAACCATTTTATTAATGATACAGTCAGAATGATATTCAGTTGCATCGTGAAAATTCCATTTTAAAGTTGAAAACAAAAGTTGAAACATGTCAAAACTGCCTTATTCTTAAAAGTTCATTTTTATAAAAAAAACAAAGACAAATGCAGTAAGAAATAATAGCTAAAAAGTATTAAACAGGACCATGCAAGAATACAAAAATCTACTAACTTCTAGAATGGATCCAGGTGTAACAGCAGGAGCCCAGCTTACAGCATTGCAGCCAATCTGATATAATAAAGACACAAAGTTTTGTTGGTTATATGATGCCTTAATAGATTAAACAACAAGCATGTTAACTAGATGTAATAAAGACCTTGAGCATGAGGATGAGAGGCAATGACGACAAGTTGCAATAAATTCAGCACATTTATATGTGCCCTGAGTCTTTCTTTGATGTAATGATACAATGTAGTAACATTAATCAGTCAATTAAATACTGTCTCATGTGTTCTCAACTCAGCTGCAAAGCATGTATGGATTGTTTGGCAGGACAGTGTTAAGATGGCAGTAAAAGAAACTACCAAGCTGTGAATTCAAAGTTGATTTATGGACAAAACTTACCGTATGTGCGTTGTTTATCTTTTTGGATTCCCAAGTACCATCACCTGTACAACAAACAATAATAAGTAACAATAACATGCCTGTTTACAACTTTTGAAAGGTTTTTTTTTTGGTCTTCAGGGTGTAAATCAAAATGGCTGTCATACAGCCAGTGTTCCCCAAGGACACTCACCCCTGACTATTGTATTTAATGAACTACATTTTACCTGGACTGGATATTATAGAAACAGAACCATCTGAAGAACCACAGGCTAGTATTAAACCATGTTCTGGTGGTGCCCAGCAGATTGAGTTCACTGGAACAAATACAAGTCACTACATCAGCCCATCTTGATTAATAATGTACTATACAGTGTCTCCTATGGTCACACAATCATCTTTTACATCCTGCTTTTCACTGATCCAAAATTGGATTTTTTCAATGCAATTTTTTTCCCCTTTACAGTAATCTTATGACATCTGTGATATCTGTTTCCAAATCAATTACTTGCATATCTCAATGATGCCATTTCAAAAGTTCAAAAGTTTTTCTCTCAATTATATTAAAATTTTGTGACCGTCCATGGGAAAATGTTCACTCAAAAACTTCAAACTCCACAAAATTTGTTTTTGAATAAGGATAGGAAAGAAGTAGAGGAGGTTTGATACGTCAGAATATCTAATGAATAATTGTTACTAGATGATTCATTATTACCTCTTATTCAAGTTAACTCTATAGTGAGTGGACCAGTTTGTTTTAAACCTAATCTGATAACAGTGTAGTTTTCAACATAATCCTTGCCATTAGAACACATGCTTATTGAAAACAGTAACAGTGATCAATTTGATATCTGTTTTACTCACCAGATGAGTCATGGTTGCAGAATTCTTGTAATTTAGCCCATCCTGTATTTGACTCTTTCCATATAATAACCTAACAACAACATTACCGTCAGCATTTCAAAGCATAACTAAATTACTTGTTCAAAGCATTTCCCCTATCCAGAAACTCCACAATGGGCCTGGTAACCTAGGCGCCATGTTGACCAGGCAATGTTTTGGGTCTAGACAGATTCATTGAGGCCAATAAACAAACGCTAGCGTCTTCAAAACAACAAATATTATAATTCACATTATCATGCAAAAATCTGTAAATTGCTGTTTCGGCATAATAATCTGAACAAATTCAGAAATTCAGGTCTTCAGTATTACATAATTCCAAAAGATCACACAACTAGAAAAGAAACCGTACGTCCGACTTATTCGACAGCAAACATTGAGATTGATAGTGACAACATATGCTCTGTTCATTTCAAAGGAGGAAAGAAATACGATCGTAAACGTATTACATCTATCTTTAGCTGGAGCATGAAGAATGCTGAAAGACCAGTATTGGAGTGCATTTTGACTGAGGAAAATACTGTAGTTCCCGAGAAAGCCAGTGTTTTAACAATGAAGAAGACTGGAAGCAGCGTCTGATGTGCATTCACAAGAAAATGATGATTTAAAACAAAACTTGCTACAACTTCGTTAGTAACTCAGACAGAATTTTAGTAGAAACATCTACTGTAGGAGAGAATAAACAACTAGAAAATTGTGTCACAAATATGAGAATGCTCGATTAGACATCGATCAATTCAACAAACGGTCCAAAAGACATTGCATTTTTCACTGCCTTAGCGGACTATGAAACACTGCTTCTTTACTTCGACATTTTGAAAGAATCAGCTGAAAACATAACAGATTTCTACAAAAATATCCGACTGAGTCCCTAATGAAGCTTTGTAATAACTTTTTCTAGGCCTCATTTTCTTGTTCAAGCACATCAGTCGCTACTTCACATCTTAAACCACTTAACTTTCTTGGGGACTGCAGTATCAGTTTCCTCAGTCAAAATGTGCTTCAATACTGGTCTTTCAGCATTCTTCATGCTCCAGGGAAAGATAAATGTAAGATGTTTAAGATTGTATTTCTTTAATCTTTCCTCTTTCATGTGCTGTCACTATCAATTATCAATGCTTGGTTTCGAATAAGTAGGACGTATTCTAATCATTGGAACTTTTAGAATTCTGTCATACTGAAGACCTGAACTATTTCTAAAGTTATTGGGACATCCAGGAACACAGCAATTTGAATGATAAAGTTAAGTATATAATATTCGTTATTTCGAAAACGCTATTGTTTGTTTATTGGCCTCGATGAATTTGCCTACCCAAACCATTGCCAGGTCACCACGTCGCCTAGGTAACCATGCCCACCGCGGAGCTTCTGGAGCAGAGATTTCCTGGAGGCTGTTTGGCAGCCAAAGGGTAAAACACAACAAGGGCAATGACGATTGAAATCATTTTACATTCTGTGTCTAAATAATTATATGACCTACACAAGAAAAAAATTGTGATTCCCAGAATGGGTTTATTTTGGTTTCCCAACAATAACCCAAAATAAACATATTTTGGGAATCCCAAATTTAACCCAATGTTGGATTTTGTAGCATTTTCCCAACCATATCCCAAAATAAACCCATTTTGGGAATCACAATTTTTTTCCTGTGCTATTATTAGTGTATAAGTTAACTTGTAACCATCCAAACATTTACCATTCAAATCCTGTATTTGACCATTTCATTGGAATGTATTGGTGCTCTGAGAAATCCACCTGATTGATAACCTGGATTTACATTCTATTGAATAATACACTGTATGCTATGAATTGACTAAGCTCAATGACACATCTATCACAGAATTGGATTTGAATGGTCAGGTACAGGATGAAATAATGGCAAAATGTGGATGGTATTATCATCAATCATCAATCTCCATTTCTCTCTATCTAGTGTACTAATATTACAGAATATTATTGTTGCTCATTATGTTGATTGAAAGTAAATTACCTTCCTATCATATGAACAAGATGCCAGTAAATTACCAAACATAGGATGAGACCAGCTTACTTGCCAGACGGGACCTTCATGACTACAAACAAAATAAACAATAATTATAATAATAATATAATAATTTTAAAAACACATTTCTAAAACTCGGATTCTCGTCACGCTAATTCTTCACGAAGAAATGGTTTATATGTGAATTCTTCATTTATTTATTTATTTAATATTGATTTGACATACATTTTACAAACCACTTTATTTCGGAGTAAAGTGCATTGTCCAGTTTATCGATTAGTGTGACGAGAATCCGTGACACAGGAGACTTAATCCTTTAATTCCACTATTGTTATACACTACAATAGGACAGATTCAAAACATTTGTACGCTTTTCGCGTAATTTGTGACATGAAGAACTCAACAAAAATTAACCAATTTTGTTAATTTTTCCTTGCGCGTCCTAGAGTATCTAGAATAATAAAACCTAGCACATTTGCACCACAATGGATTCCATATTTTATGCAGAAATTTTGAAAAAAATTGTTGGAGTCAATTTTGTGAAAAGTGGTTTTGAATCGGATTGGATATTGTTCCGCGTTATGTGGTAAAAACATACTTCTTATCTATAGCCCCTATCTTCGTGAAAAACGCGATTATTGCCAAATCGTATAGAGAACTGGCTGAAGCATATCTTAAACAATTTCTGACCTGAAATCGGTGATCATTAAAAAAATCTGTGACGGCAAATATCATTTTCATTGAAGTGATTGCTAATTATAACCAAAAATCGTGTTCAAAGTTAAGGGCTTCATAACCTCAAATTTCTCAATTGAATTTTTTTTTAAATCACTGTGCAGTTAGGGAGTATGTTGAATATTACGCTTCTGAATTTTGACATGATTCTATAGCAATTTTTTGAAAATAAATTAAAAAAACTGTTTTCCAGGATTTCCTCATAATTTGCATAAATCAAAACTGATCGCCACAAAAGTCTCAAGATATCCTCCACAACTATTAAGCAACTGTGTATCAAAATATTGTTAAGAAATAAGAAAAGCAAGATGGCTTTTGCCGTTGTTTTCTTAGGTCGGTAGGGCTTTTGAGAAACTGTCTCCAAATACCTTAAGCAACCTCCCAAGTGCATCCAGAACTGGATATACGCTCGCTAACCATGAGACATTCCTTTTATAACATAGACAATTTTTTTGCTGATCAAACGAGATACTCTCGATACTTCGCGCGTAGAATGGACTAAAAGGCGCCAAAAATACTGCTTTCAATAAACCAGTTTAAAACAGCAAAATTCTGCAATAATATCCAGCTTCAGTTGAGAAGGCTTATAACTGATAACAAGAAAGAATCTTTGTTTTTTTTATTCATGTTTTTTGGGCAAATTTGATGTTAGGGTGAATAAAATATATCCAAAGCCGCCACAAAATGACTGCAAGTGATTGCTAAAACCAAACTCGTAAAACTAGACCGAATTCGATCTCACTTACAAGTTAAAGTTATTACTCGTAATGGATAATTGAGAATAGATAGAATGGGAATCCATAAAATGTATTTTTTGTTGTTTTATTGCGAGAAAACAACGAGAAATTATACGTCTGCTTTACAAAAATTTTGCCAACTCAAAGGCTGAACTTCTCCGACAAAAACAAACAAAATAACTATCAACAAAAACTACCAACAAACATTTGTCAAATCAAGGCACATTTATTGCAATAAGTTACTTACATTTTCTTAATTTCCATTGATAATTTGTCCGTTAAGATATTTTTTAGCGAAAAAATCCATGAAAACTTTCGCACAAGTTTCGTGCACCAGCAATTGAGAACATTTCGTGAGTCTGTCATCCTAGCAGAACCACGGTTTACAGCCAATCCACAAATGGTCGAAAATATCATGATCGATCAAAAATTGTCCTAGTTTTTTTTAAATCAAAAAGGACTTTTAATAAAAGTCTTACTGCATTCACTGAGCTTGGTCGGTTTGTACAGGAGATCAAGAATCTTGATCGCCAAAAAGAATGCTGACGCAAGTTTATGAAATATCCGCTGATGGTTCATAACAATGAGCCAATCAGAGCGCGCGTTATATCGTGTCTATGTTATAATGAAAATTGATGACAAAAAGAACTTACCCTCTCAAAGTGGCGACTAATGTTTGTTGTGATCCACTGGTTTCAAATATTTTTACTGTTTTATCTGATGAGCATGTTGCTAGTTTCTTGCCGTAGTAGTCCAACTGTGCATCATGCTAATACACAAACAAACACAATTATGTAAGATGTAGCAATAATAGGCGTCATATATTACAACAGTACTACCAGAATGCTTTGCTTACTTTCTTTTACAGTGCAATTAGCACTAATTGTTCTCTTAATCTCAAAAATTCTCAAAAGGGATTAAGAATTGGAATATGAAAGAGAATTTGCAAAGAATGCTGGTAATTATAGTGAAATGATGCCATAATGCAGATCACCTATTCTTTATGAATTAACAAATGTAACTTTGTAATTTTGACAATTCATTCATTTTTAATTTTGTTGTATTTTACTGATTTTTGTGGCTTATCTCCTTAACCTAGCCAGGTTATGTGATTTTGTTTTCCTTTATCTTATTAAAATAGTTTTATATTCATCTTATTATCCCATAGATGAGAGACGAGAGCACTAACCCTTGTAGTGACAAGTTTCATTAATAAGCACGACTCAAGTGAAACAACAGTTGCTAGTTATACATGATGTAATTAAAAAAACAAGTTTAATTATTGTTTTGCATGATTAAAACATTTTATTGAGGAAAGATGAGAAACCAAGCATAAAAATATCATTAAATACATGAGTTTTGTGCCCATCTTTACTATGTATAAGCCTCGCTTGCAGAAAAAATAACAGGAGTCAAGACAAAGCCTCCAGTAGTTCTAGCGTTTATGGACAATGCATGCATTTCACGGGATGTTCTAAATACCAAAAAAAACTATATCTTGCTATCGAGCCGAATGCAATGTAAACAAAAACGTGAAACTGGGTTACTATATAATTTTGGGGTTCCTGTACTTGAGATTCTAAAATCAAACTGATCCATGTGTTATACAAAACATTATGTATGAACAACAATGTACAAAAATTAATTGTGCTAAGTAAATGTTCCAAACTGTGTCATTAGGTTTGACATAGTATATATAAATTTTAGTCCAGTTATTGCACCTAATAAATTAAATGTAATTTATAAAAAGGTAACTCAAAGCTTTGTATAGACTAATAACACCATGAAAAAGTATTAAATGAGAGTTCTAATTAGCTCTAAAATTTTCATCCATACCAGATATTCACAATAAAAGAACAACTGCTATAAACATAAAAATTCTGTGTTAAAAGTGCAGTCAATAATAACCATGGCTTTGAGGAAAAAAAGTTTACAACAGAAGTTCGGACGAGTCGACATTCTTTCTCAAAATCTATGGCAACTTTAAACACACAATAAGATACACATCAAAGAATTTTATCGATTATCAATCACGGATGTTCTACACCATGGGTAGATGCTACAAGAACGACCACATGTATGACGGGTAGCCACCTGAGCGAGATCGGTTATGAGCTAGTAAAGGAAGGCTGACAAAAAGGAACTTTATCATTTTCCCAGAACCATCTAATCAAACTACTTACCACCATATCCTCGTGCGAGGTATCCACCGTGTTTAAAATAGACACCTTCATGTAGAAATACAAGAAATTACAGTTAAAACTTCTTGTTCTAAAGCGAAATATGTCGCCTGAAATTGCTTAAAATGCAGAGATATTCACAACAAACAATTCCTTACCATTTTTCGCCCAGTTGAAAACCCAAACGTGGCACAAAGCCTCGCTGTCACGAGCGGTCCAGGGTAGCCAGGCCAGTCTACATAACACAGGGAATCCATAAACGCCCGGCCCGTACGCGCGCCGTGAATAAACTATTGATAAAATTGCGTTTACAAAAATCTATTTGAAATGTGTATCATTTTGCACAACTTACATATTTTGAAGAATACTGTTGATGGCAAAGCAGACTAGTATCATTGGTTATCAACTTGTGTACTACAAAGTCTGTGCTGCTCGATGTTCTTCCAAGCAAGACGTAGACACGGTACAGCTACGACAGCTACACTGTGCTCGATGCCCCCTCCCCCATCGTTAAACATCGTTCCCAAGATGGCGGTTGCCAAGAGTCGAAATCCAGGTAAAAGTCATTTTATATCTTGATTTTGAATTTATTTCTTTTGATTTTTCGCTCAAAGTGAACATAACATAATAACACACAAAGCCAGCCTGTGAAAAAATACAAATGTTCTCTCTGAATTTGAGATTTCACTCGTGAAATCTGTAGCTTCATCAAAATATCAAATATTACTCTCCGAAAATAGATTGGCCAGAAAATTCTCATTTATTTGTTATGAAAAGTATATATAATCTAAGTTATCAAGGGTTTAATATTAGAAAATAATACTGTAAATTTAATGAGCTTTGTATTTTTTTCCGCACTAGGGTTTATGTGGACAAAAAAATTTGCAACGTGGCGGTGTTGTTGCCTAGCAGATCGCACAAACATGCTAATAAAAGCTATGGCACTACTCTTCAAATATTATCTAATTTTTATTCTGTTGCATTCTGTTCCTTCTATTGCGCAGTTGTTAGCTTATAATGCACTTTGTATTGTTATTAGTGTTTGGTCTGTGTTAGTTGCATTAGGGGAATTAATCAAATAAATTACTGGACAAAATTGAAGGGCATCATTTGTGTTATGACAATACTATGCAAGTACCAATTGTCAGCTTAGCTCAGTTGGCAGAGCATTGGGCTGTAACTGAGAGGCTGCTACAATCTTGGACAAAATGACTTGAGACTGCGTGCGCAAAAAAGGCTATTTTTTATTCAACGCATTTCACACATTCATGCGCATTTTTCAGACATGTGACCCCCCCTCCCCCTTCTCAATGTTGTTGCCCGGATAGCAACTATCCCAAGCGTCATTTCTAGACTGAAACAACATTGTTCTTGGGGGGGGGAGGGGGGCAGCAACAGCCACAAGACTGAAAAAACGTACAAAAATGTGTGTTTTGTCTCAAGTGTTTTGTCCAAGATTGTATTTGGCGAATAATCATATATTTCGCACAAGCGCTTTGTTTTTCCAAGGTGTCCTTTCACAGAAATGAGCATTTCCACTGTGTAAATGCATGGAAAAACTTTCATACCAAACAACTGCACTTGCTAGAAGTGAGGGGATGAAATGTTAAAGCGCAACAATATCGAAACTCCATCAATTTAGCGTTTTTGCATCGATTTTGAGTAGTATTACAATAAAAATGCTATAAAATCACTATAAATCTATTTCCTGTCGTTTCAAGCAATACATTGTGCTAATTAGAGTGTGGACAATGTATCAAACGGAGAAAAACATAACACAATCATGTAGCTAGCACCAAGTCATGACTTGTTGTCACGCCATATAGAGAACCTGAGGACTCGCGCGGAGTAAATAAAAAAAGTGCTTTTATGAGGTTTGAAAATTGCTCTTCTCCATTCATAAACGGTTAACTAGTTCTGTATTTGTACCTATTTTCTACAGACAAAATATAGTAACGGTTAACACGAAGTCTTAACGGTTAACAAATACTTTCTTATATAAAAGAAATAACTCTGATATTTTTATGTGTCGGTGCCGTTAATCGTCGTTATTCGTGAAAAAATATATGATGTTGTGCATGAAAGCCCTTGTTAATCGTCCCAACTAGTCAGTATTGTTCATATTAACACTCTAAGTTTGAGAAAAATGATTTTTCTGTTGTTTAAGGGTTTAGAAATGGAGCAATTTGTTGTGTTTATCGTTACAATGAGTCACTTAACAAGTCAAGAACCTCGAACGTATGTTACATTACTGTCACACAAAAAACAATGCATTGCTTGCGTGACATAAGAGATAGTTTTTTGGGGTAAAATTTCTCAATCTTATAACAATTTATGTTCATTTTGGGTTAGAAATCATCACACAAGTATCTTTTCTTGAAACTGTACATAGAAGTCACAAGATTTGAAACGTGAACGTCGTAAATAGCAAAATGACGAAAATACAATCTTGGACAAAATGACTTGAGACTGCGTGCGCAAAAAAGGCTATTTTTTATTCAACGCATTTCACACATTCATGCGCATTTTTCAGACATGTGACCCCCCCTCCCCCTTCTCAATGTTGTTGCCCGGATAGCAACTATCCCAAGCGTCATTTCTAGACTGAAACAACATTGTTCTTGGGGGGGGAGGGGGGCAGCAACAGCCACAAGACTGAAAAAACGCACAAAAATGTGTGTTTTGTCTCAAGTGTTTTGTCCAAGATTGTAGTTTGAACCCTCAGCCAGACCATCACTCAGGGTCTTTAAATAATTGAGAAAGTTCTTCTTGAATAAGGATAATAAACTGGAGGTCACCTCTCACCACACTCCACATTAATCAATAAACAGGGGACATAAAAGAACAACTGAGGACACAACATAGTTGAGGAGAATGTTCTTTGATTGATGTCTTTAGCATAACTGGCCAAACAAGCTATATTCTGTTCAATAACTCATTCCTCATTGATAGTTTTCTATTTCATCTGTTTCAGATAATGGATGGTTTAATGTCAAATATCTCAGCCTCCTTATTTTAACATTACAAAATGCTACCCTTATTCTAACGATACGATACACACGGACACTTCCTGGTGACATGTACATTTCAAGTACGGCAGTGGTTATGGCAGAGTGTTTAAAGGTCGTAACATGCTTATTTATTATACTATTTGAGGAGAAAAGCCTGACTGGATGGGCAAGTCATTTATATTCATCAATTATTGGTCAACCGTTGGATACTTTGAAGCTTAGTGTTCCAGCATTGATATACACTATACAAAACAATCTACAGTATGTTGCAATCTCTAACCTTGATGCTGCAACATTTCAGGTTAGTAAGCAAAATAAATCTGTATATTATTTTAGCTTCTATTGAAAAATATTGGTCTTGCAAGCGAGGGGCTTCATAGAGGCTGCTTGTCCTAGCTTTTATCAAAAGATGGCCACAGAGGATTTCATCTATTGACTATGGTTGTGATGGAGAAGATGGTCAAATAGGTTGAAATTGAGTATGGATGAGAGATTTCCTATCTGGCCGTAGACAATGTGTCAAACTTCCATAAGTCTGTTATTCTGAATAGGGGATACAGGGTGGTAACCACAACTATTAAAGGGGGATACACATTAAAAAAAGATGGACCATTGATTTTTTATTAGTAGCTGTCATATTTTTCAAAAAGTCGGCATGCTTTTCAAATATCCATATTACAATTTTAGTTATTGAAGAAAATAAATATTCTAATTTGATTAATTTGATTAATTTGAAAAGAAAAGAAAAAAAAGATTATAGTTTTGTGCTCTTGATTCCAGATTTTATAAATAAATTCTTGTTAAAAAATGGACTAGATGGATGAGTGGACCTTTTGTTTTTTTTGGGGGGGTCCACATGCACTCTGTGCACCCCTCTTGATTGCGGCCCTGGGATGTTCCATCAGGAATTCCCCAAGGGACAAAATTGGGACCATGACCCTACACCATCATGGGCAATGACCTATCCATCCAAGGTGTTCCAATGTGGAAGTACTTTGAGGACATTACTATCACTGAGACAGTCCCAAAGAACAATACTAGCAAGTTTCAACTCAGTGAAGAAAAGAAAAACAAACAACCATAAACCCTTACAGCCCCTTCATTAATATGTATTACAGAGTGAACTTTTGTGTCAGTTGCACCGTCTGCAACATTGTGTGGTTCACCAATGAAATGAACTTTCCTGTAAATGGAGTCAAGAGGTCTCCAAAACCTCAGATGGCTGAATTGATTTTCATTTTGAATATATTCTCTCAAATCTCTACTACTTCTTAAAGGTGCACTTTATATCTTGCGGCCTGATTGTCTCTGTAATCAAGAACTATTTACAATGGAATAATTTATGTCATTCTTTTCTTTGTTAAGGTTACTTATCAAATGAAGATCTTCACCACCGCCCTGTTCTCTGTATTTATGCTGAATAAAAGCCTTAGCAAGCTGCAATGGTTTTCATTGTTACTGCTTTTTACTGGTGTATCTATTGTACAACTGCAGCCACACAATACCGTTGCTAAACCTACCACCAGTCCCTCAACCACAGAAACAATTACTACAACCACAATAGCCGTAGTCAAGCAAAACCCTATGCTTGGTTTACTTGCTGTTATTTTATCATGTTTATGCTCTGGATTTGCTGGTGAGTTATTGTGCTTCTTCACATTTGTATTATATGACAGACAGACAGGCGAATAAATTTAGAGGTAAAAACTAGTAAAAAGTACTAGATAGGACTGTGTCAGTGTTTCTAGAGAAACCGTTTTAAATGTAAAAATAAGTTGAACACCGTTGAATGGTAGTAGAGGTAACTGACATTTCGAAACGTTAGTCCTTTGTCAGTGCAACATTGATATTACTAATGTCTGAAACGTCAGTTACTACTACTACCATTGAATGGTGTTCAACTTATTTTTACCTTTACAACTGTTTCAGATGAATAAACTAATGAGTTGAGATATTGTATTCAAGGTGCACAGATTGACAGGTAGTAGAGGGATTAGACAAGGTGGACAGACAGACAAATAATTGAGGGATTTGTGACAAAGTGGATGGACAGACAGCCCTGAGGAACTCTAAAGTTCTCCTACATGTACTGAATGTTCTCAATCTATAGTTGACTTTGGTCAAGCTGTGACCTATCCACACCCAACATTCCAATTGATTTTTTGAAAGAGATGTATGTATAAAAACCTGCAGGAAACACACTTACAGCACTTACAGTACAGTAAAGAAATTAATGTTAAATCAGACATGAACAATCTAGTGGCAAATGGTGTTAACATATAATAGTAAATGTAAAAGTATTTCAACAAACTTCTTGGTAATCACACTGAAAAGTATTATTGTGTTGCTTGAAATAGTAGTGACAGCAATCAATCAATCAATCAATCAATCAATCAATGATTGTAACTTGTTTGTGTTTGTCAGGTGTTTACTTTGAAAAGATACTGAAAGGAACTTCAGGTTCAATATGGCTGAGAAACATTCAACTAGGAAGCTACTCTGTGGTGATTGGTCTCATAGGAATGGAGATAAATGATGGTGTCAAGATTGCTGAAAAGGGCTTCTTCTTTGGTTACACTAAACTTGTGTGGATCGTAATCTTCATGCAGGCATTTGGTGGGCTGTTAGTAGCAATTGTAGTCAAATATGCTGATAACATCCTAAAGGGTTTTGCAACATCATTTGCAATCGTTCTCTCGTGTGTTGTATCAGTTTATCTATTTGATTTCCATGTAACAAGTCAGTTTGTGTTTGGTGCAGGGTTAGTCATCACTGCTATCTATCTATATAGCCAACCTAAACCTCCAGATCAAACAACTAACGAAGGAAAGAAAAGATCCACCCCTATATAAGACATTTTACAGAAAGAAAGTAAACAAAAATAATGTATTTTCCTCATGTGGGGAAAGCAGGGGTATAGAACTGGAACTATATAATTTTTTCATACAAGCATATCATTTTAAAAGCACTGATGATAGCGAGAGCATCGCTGAAACATGTCAAAACTATTGACAAAATCAAGATTAACCTTTTTGCAAATCAGGACGAATCTGTATCTTATTCACAGATGCCTTCGTGGGTCGTGATTTTCATTGTTTTGCCTCATGAATTATTAATGAGTTTTATAAGTTTTTAATGGAAACACTATTTAACCTTACTTTGTTTTTGTTTTGTATATAACTGAACCACTTAGGAGCCAGCTTAGCCTAATTGCTCACTAAAAACCAAAACATTTTTATAAGAACCAGCTTAGCCTAACCTTGGAAAAGGATGGTTCTCACCACTCCATAAGTCTGAAGAGTGTGACGTTTTACCCCTGTCTCTAGACTAGAATGCTTTTCACATTACTTCTGTTCACTTATTTTGACTCCTGAGGTCATAAATAATTTGAATAGGAAAGGATTTTAAACAACTATTATGGTATAGAGACGGGGGTAAAACGTCATCACACTTCAGGGCTATTGTTAGTTCACTTTTCAACTATCTATATTTCATAATAGTCAGTTTTCGAATTCTCTGACACAGCCTCAAATACGCGTAAAATATTCAGAAATTCAATGTGTTTTTCACACATGCAGACTCCACATTTCCATGGGCCGTTGATCAATAAAAGAATATATTTCCTTTGAGGCTACAGCTGTGTACAAGAGAATTTGAAATTGTGCTATTACCGTGTTTTGGTTGTATTCTGTGTTACTTTTTCAATTTTCTCTTGAAACATTCGGAAAAAAAACAGCAACACAAGGGGTTCAACTATCGAATTTGAGTGCTGTGGTTTAAGGCCGGTACACACTAGGCGACAAGTCGCAGCGACTTATCCCCGCGACATGTCGCAGCGACAATTTCCTCCCGTGTGTACTAACATTTTTTGGCGAAAATTGTTGTCGCCGCGACAGAATTTTGTTGCTGCGACTTGCCGCATGAAGTCCAACCGGTTGGGATTGCTGAACCAGTGCACACTGAGGCGACATGTCGCGGGGACAAGTCGCTGCGACTTGTCGCCTAGTGTGTACCGGCCTTTAAAGATATGGTACGTGAAGCTCTACTATGGAGAGTGGAAATGAAAAATACTTTTAGTGACTTCGTCAGACCTTACTCGAACTTTTCCGCCGTAGTTGTACTATGTAGTACTCAAACAAGCAGTGCAAGCCTTAACCATTTGTGTTTAGCGCGAAAACTTAGTTGTCCCATCGCCAAAGTAGCCGTAGTAGAGCGTCGCCGTATACCATATCTTAAACACAGCTTGGGCGCCAAAACACAAAAATGAAAACTAATCTAAAGCCTGGTTTCCATATAATCGCTCACGAGCGCCGGATCCTCGCATCAGTAATTTGAACTATCCTGCGATCGTGAGCGATTGTTTGAATTTTAGAATGAGCACTTTGAAAATTTAGAGTGTGTGTACTGAAAATTATTGTTAGAAAGTATGTGTTTTGTGAGATACTGATACATACAGCAATATGCAGAAAATATAAGCCACCAAGTTTAAGTAAATATTCAAAGACCTGAGAAATGATGAGATACCCTCGAATATATTTTGTTGTTCTTTCCCAGCATCATTCATGGCTTTACGATGCAAATACTGTACCATATCAAATAGTTTTAAATTGATATTGATATTAGAAGCCTGACTCGCTAGTTAGATAGTCTTTATGAAGTCATTATAATTGTAATGTATAGATCTATTAAAAGGTTGTTTTCAGATTTAAGATAATTATTAGGAATAAATAGAACGCCACTCAAACTAATTTTTGGCACTTAGGCATATAAACATGAGCAATGTACGTATTGAGAGGTAAGAAAAAAGTTAATATATTTTTTGTAGCCGAGGTTAGAAAACTATTAAACAATTGCAAATTAAAATGTCAAAACGTAAATGAGTATCCTGCGTCTTTCTTTTACACTGTTCCGCATAAATTTGAAAACGCTTTTTTTTATTAATTCGTCCGAAACCGTGACAAAATTGTGTGGATAGATGTTCTAACCGGATAAATAATGCGTTTTCGAATTTACCTGGCGGCTTAGCTAATGTGGACATGGCTTTAGTTATTTCAATATTGTATTGTATAAAGCTTGTCATCTGACATTATTCATAGGGCCTGTTTATATGAGGCAGCGTTTACACGAAGCCGGCTAAAAATATACCCGTTTACATAGCGTTTTCGTGTAAACGCTTATCGTTTTCGCATCGTTTTCGGTAGCTTGAAGAGCGTCTGTAAGCATTTTGGTGAATATGTTTGAAATACTCTATCTCATTATGACTGAACCAAAGTGATGACTTCAGTGTTTTCGAAAATAGCCGGCTAAAGCGTTTACACGAAAACGCATAGCCGTCGTTTTCGAAAATATCCACTCTGAGAGGCGTTTTCGAAAATAGCCGGCTAAGTAGCGTTTTCGTGTAAACGGTAGGCCTAAACGGATAAAAAATGTGCGTTTACGAAAATAGCCGGCTTCGTGCCTGAGGCGAATCATCCCGGTTTAGCGGGCTGGTTTCTTTTGTTTTTACGCTCTGATAGCTTGAACACAAAAGGAACCAGCCCGCTTAACCGGGATGCCTCGCCTCATATAAACAGGCCCTTATAAAGGATGGTATCATGAGTCTGAATAAATCTACAATAACAGTGCATGCTATCTAGACTGACTGCATTATTTACAGCCGCTGGTTGGCTTAATGAGAAGTGCGCAAGTTTGCCATATATACCAACAGATACATCGTTTTGTGAATGAAGTCTGTCGCCATCATGAACCAGCCTGTGTTCAGTTTATATATAGTTCATTGATTATATTTGTAGTATATTGATATAATTATGCAGTACGTAAGTGCTTTCTTCGTAACCGTACAATGCCTCGTTTTTTTAAAAATATATGAAATGTACTTAGGCGTATTAAATACGCTTTAATTTAGTGCATCATTTAACTTAATGCTCTCGAAAATTTCATTAGAGTTTGTTTGTGTTTATTATACTTTAGAGGTTTTGATTACCAGCGATGTACTGACGTCGGTAAGAAGCTTTAACACTATACATGACGTCCGATGTGGATTTGATTGACTAATGACTACAGAAATTGGCTATATTAAGCCTACATCAAGTACGTCTCATGTAATATTCATTGAAATAGGCGTTTTTTGATGTAGAAAAGGTTGACAGTACCCTAGAACAACCACACCCAAATCGCATAGGCTGACACTTATTGAGTGTTACATGTTCTGTGATTGCAAGTGTTCTTTTTGTGCTTACGCTATGTCCATGAAATAAAACCTAAATAATTACTAACAAATAAGTTTTATTTAGTGACTATTAGTCACTATGATTCAGCTGGAACAGCTCTAATAATAGCAAATACACAAGGGAAACTATGATTTTATGTCTTAACAATTGAAAATGAAGGATAATGTTAATAAAGATCTTTCAGTTAAATGATAGCGACTAATAGTCACTATTTAAGTTTTATTTCATGGACATAGTGGAAGCACTCTAGTCATTTTTCGTTGTACCATTCAATGGTTATCAAGCGCTTACTTCATATCAATGATACCCTTCCACCAACTACGTCGGCTTGTTCCTCAACCAAGCTACAAAACGTTGCGAGCTAGAAACCTACACCGCATACAGCCCTTTTTCCTCTTGCAGTTAAATATGTATGACTTGAAGAATTCACCTGAGCGTACGGTCTAATACGTATGTCAGTACTCATAAGGGTGTATTTCTGTATCGCCCAGGAGTTGGAATGATAAACTTTTTAAACTGATTCTTACTATAAAGTTCAGATACTTCTTGCGGCAATAATGCACACTTGAATATATAAAACTCGTCAACATAACCTTCAACAGGTTTTTTGTTCGGGGAGCTTCCTACATCGGCACATGCCCAGATGTCGTCGGCTTGGATGAGTTTGTTCACTGATGTTTTTTTGCTGACTTTTCCATTGATGTAAAGGTTAGCTTCACCACTGGACAATCTGTATGTGCCCGCGATATGGTACCATTTAGATTTCTTCATGAGTTTGTCTTAAACAGTAATGCACGACTTAATATATGTGCAACACGGAAGCAAATATTATCATGTGCATAGATGTTGAATGTAACAAAGTGAAGTGACTTGGTATTTTTAGGAATGAAAATTTGTGAAGCCACGCTCTTTTCAGGGCCGTAACCAGACCTTTTACAGGGAGTGCACATAAAAAACCCTGGACCATTGTTTTTTTTACTTTATTGCTTTGGATTTTCGGTGATTATTACACCTTATTGCAGCCCATTGCACTTTGTCTTGGTCTTTTCACAGTGGTCTTTCACACGGGTTTTATATAAAAAATTCATAGTTTTGAGCACTCTTTTTACTTTTCTGGGGGGTGCACCCCCTTTGTTACGGCCCTGCTTTTGAAAAACGTCCGGTATCTTTTAGAAGTATTATTGAATAAATCCCACAAGCATCTCCGATTGTTTATCCCCGGAGTACCCATCCCCCCGGGGTGTATATTTACCTGAAGTCAAACTGAAAACACTTTTATCTTCGCTGTCCTTCAAAGACCACGTAACTTTACCTTCTTCAACTCCTAGATGATATGCTCCTACATTATATAAATACGATTTGCCGCAAGTAAAAAACACTTCTTGAAGACCACTTGTATCCGTCAGTTTAAGCCATAAAGCAATAGTAATGGCTAAAGTCGGACGGTTTTTGAAGTTAACTACATCGAACGACACACTCCCATTTCGAGTTAGTCTCAACGCTTTACCAAACTTTCCGTCTTTCACAATTTTTGCCATGCCAGTCATTGTTCCCAAGTTGCCATTCTTGGAATCATCAAAGACCATTTTGTCGTTGCTGTTTTCAAAGCTGAGATAAGAAGAAATGCAGCCAGCGTCACCAGGGCAACCCATTGTGTTACATATTCTTGTTACTTTGTTGTCTTTTAATTTGTATTGAATACCACCCCCACAGGACAGGCTGCACTCAGACCAGATCTCCTGAGCTGATCAAGAACAACAAAATGCTTTAAAGTTTATATAAGTATAACAATGAAAAACAAGAAAACCATACACAATTTTATGAATACTTAACGTTACGATTTCATGCAGTAGCAAATTCTATCCAATGTTCAAATGTTTTATAATTGGCGTTATTTTGTACTTAATATTATATAGCATTTCACGGTTTTATTGTTAGCACTCTAATGGACACTTAGAATAGCAAGACTTCAGCTGAAGTTAGCATTCGTCATTCAGTCACATGCCAACCAGAGAGTGATGGGCCGTTATCTCAAAAGAGGTTCTATGATGGTAGTTGCCATCATCATCATTACCAGAGATATTCTATAATACTCATCATCGTCATCATAATCATGCTATCATCAACCATGAACCGCAACTTCTGCATAATCACCGTCTCGGCTACTCTCGCATTGTCACCCAATGCGCTCCCCGTTTTGTGTTGGACTTTCTGCTTCGATTTCACTGTGGGTCGTGCGAACTTAGTCCATAATTACTCGTACTAGTACTATGTGGTAACATTAATGACTGAGGAATGTTTTATTACTTACCATCATCTATTTGAAAAGCCTGAACGACTAAGATATGCACCCCTAGGATGGCCAGGTATTCTATGATCACCATGTTACAGCCTGCATAAAAACAAAAGATTAAATATTTATCACTGAAGCGCCATGACAATATTTTAGTCACACCACATTTAATTTAATAGAAATATATAGATGGCATGGGGGCCTAGTGGTGAGAGCAATACAGGAATTTTACCCCTTAAAGATACCAACTTAAACACGAACAATTGGATATGATCGTACAATCAATACCTTGTTTTTGCATATCTGTGAATATGAAAAGCATCCCCGCCCAACAATATATGGGGGTCCCCCTAAGGGAATAGTGCAGTATGCGGCCCCTCAAGGATTTCCAGCACTATGCGGATATACCTAGGCATTCCGTATGTACATTTTCCAGTTTCAAAGCACACATTTTAATCATTGTAAGTCATATGAATATCTAACATTGAAGTACTGTACCATTGAAATATAACACAGAGCAAGTATTGTTTCATTTTTGCATCTCACCGTGGCTCGATACAACATGTATATAATAATAATAATAATAATAATAATAATAATAATAATAATAATAATAATAATAATAATAATAATAATAATAATAATAATAATAATAATAATAATAATAATAATACTCATGCATTTCAAAATACTTTGTTTGAGACGAGAGAATGCCGCATATACCGACCGCAGATTGCGTCTTAGTAAATGTAATTACAAAGCATGCACTATTAAATTGTAAAAAAAAAACACTCTTTGGACAATCTTTATTTCATTATCGGCATGCGTTTTAGTGTCTTACTTTGGTTTCAAGTGCAAATTTCAACAACTGGCGCATCTGGAATTCTCTCCAACAACTGCGACAAACCTTTTTTTTAAATGGGTGCATTTGTTAACTTTTCTTAAGATTTATCAGTGATCAACCAGATATGTAGGCAAGTTATTATTGTTTTGCATGGCCTTCAAACCAAAGATCAACTGACAGTATTTGTTGCTATGATAATGCAGTCAAAGAATGTTGATGATCATGATACAAATATTAAACTGACTCATTTCAGAAAAAAAAAAGCTTAAACACGAACATCATAAGTACGTGTACATGCTATTGTGAACAGTAACTCTTTCATAATTGCCTTCAAATAGTAATACTTATTTCTAGTAACTATTCCGCCAAACTTACCGATTTAGTCGATCATTGTAAATCCAAACTCTACGTTTTCCTACATAGCATTTTATGGTCCTTCATGTTCTTTTTAATTGCTGTGTTGTTGATATTTGTGATGTTGGAAAGGCTTGTGATTTGAGGTAGCAGTTGAATAACCTGTTGTTTGCCGGTCAGAGAGCAGGTGGAAGGTGTTAATTTAAACTGTCAAAAAAATCTGTCAATTAGAGCCTTTTAAAACAACATAGGAAGCCCATGACAAATATTTTGTGACTATAAATAAAGACATTCCGAAATCGGAAATAGTCAAGTATTAAACCTTTCGCTTTTAATAACGTGTTTTTAGAGTGGTTGTGGAAAAAGAAAAGCAAAATCTAAAATACCATTTTGCATACCTGCAGGGGAGAATGAGAAGTTGTAAGCAATGGTTTGACGACTTCCATAGCAATCAGAAACCGTTTACTGAAACACAGAAAGCAATGTGGGTTGTCAGAGGCGGATTAGTGCCCCCCCTTTCAAAATTGATCAGCTCGCACCTAGCTTATTGTGATAGTGTTACCACCCACAATGTCAGTTGCTGCACCTAGCTTATTGTGTCAGCGTTACCACCCACAATGTCAGTTGCTGCACCTAGCTTATTGTGACAGCGTCACCACCCACAATGTCAGTTGCTGCACCTTCATCAAAAATATTGACCTGGCATCCCAATCATCTCCAAAAAGGAGAGCAGGGAGTTGATGGTCAATATCTCTCGAGTCATCTTGCAGAAGCTCAGTTGCACAATCTGACAATGCTGCAAATGAACCTGGCGACCTCTAGTGAGTCTATTGCATCAGCTTAAATTCATAAGCTAGTTTTTATGCTAAAGGATGAAACCTCTATTGCTATAATGGCATTTGTCAGGTTGGTATGATATGAGATGAGATGATATGATACAATACGATACGTTACGATATCATACGAAATTACTGAACAATTGATTTACTGATTGTTGGATGGTTGGTTGGTTGTCATGTTGGTTGATTGGTTGGTTGTCATGTTGGCTGGTTGGTTGTCATGTTGATTGATTGGTTTGCTGATTGGTTGAAGGTTGGTTGGTCAAAAAGCAGCAAAGACACAAATCGCAAATAGATGATTCATCATTATCTTAAAAGTAAACTTTTGTAGTGGCGGATCTATGGGTAGTGTCAGTTGCACCTGGTTTTTAACCGTTTTTATTAACAATTTGTAATCAAACGAACAGCACTCATATAGTTAAAGCAAAGAAGTATAAAATCTTGACCCCGTTTTGAAAATGGGATGATGAAGTGCTCTTCTGACTTAAATTAATGTCAATATACCGCTTTGATGTCATGTTTATGTTTCTTTCGAATGTTAGGCTAAACATGATTCGCGATTCATATAATCGCGCGACGGAATCTTTACTTAAAAGAATAACTCGGCTAGTATTTAAAAGGTAAATGGTCCTCACATTTCTGCTCCGTGGTAGTGGAGCGAAAAGAAAGTTGATATATCAAACTCAAAAACCTTTTACAGAACGTTATTATCCGAAAGATTTCATGATGGATCAGTTGAAAAGCTAAATGATTGGTGTTTTTTCCTGACAAACTACTTATACTGATGAACTAGGTATTTATTTCAAAGTTTGCCAATGCAATGTACATGCATATCATTGTAAAAAAAGGTTTATTATTCAATCAAATAGTTGTTTGTAAGCTGGGGTATCTTACATAACTGGATTTGGCAATGAAAATACAAGAATGAAAACCAAAAATATGTTTTAATATGCATAAATCATGCTGTCACAAATGAAATTTCTAGTCTTAAAATCCAACAAAACTGGTGTTTGTTGCTGCAAGTCCGTAGCAAATTTATAGCGCTCAAATTTAGTTGCAAACGATCTTGCTTGGCAGACAAAAGTTATCATACAAACGTTTTTGATATTATTACAAATCCCATTGTAGTTTTACAGAACTTTGAATCACACAAACTAGCACATCGGCACTATATATAGTAAGTTTTTGCTTACTTCTATACTTTTTTCGTGAGGTATTTGATGGAAATGTTATTGCGCTTAACAAATAAATCTCAGCTATCGGATATCAAACAGTTAACTTTCCGTTAAAACAAGTATTACATGAATGACGTCAGGTTGAAAAACCGCAAATTATTACCAATATTTGATAGGCACTCGTCTTGTTGGACCCAAATACCAAAAGAATAAGATTGGTCATCTTAATGTGTCAGTTAATTTAAGTTATTATTTTTAGGAAATTAGAAATAGTGGTTAATTGTGACCCATTAAGATGGTTGAATATATTGGACGATATTTTCAAATACATAAGACATGTACTTTATCATCACGATTATTGAAGTAGGCATTGTACTAGCACTTCAACAAAATATCCCCTCTATGAAATCACCGTAACAAATGTAGCTCTACTCCACTCCCCTATATTGAAACTCGCCACTCGTCCTTATTGGATTTAACAGGTGAACAGGTGGCAAAAAATACCGTGCCTCACTCCCCCAGAAATTGCGTAGCTTAATAGGGCGTGAGATAAGCGAAGGAATCACTGGCATTAGGCTAATTGCTATCATATCACTTTTGAATTGTATTCTTAGAACAAACAACTTGAAATTAAGTGATTTATTTGCAAGCGCATTTCTTTGTTCTTTGTACTAAGAACACAACCAAAAAGTTGATACAATGTTTATAAGCCAAGTGCTAGCTATTCCTTAGCCTGTGGACATCCTTAGGGGGGAGGGGTGAGAACGGATGTACAAAGGCTAACAATTCCTTCTCTTATCTTATGCCCTCTTGGGTAGCTCTATTAACATCTTGCCTTGCCTTGTTAGAAAAAAATATATCAATAAAAAAGAAAGATAACATACCCAAGAGTATGGGCACACGACAATTAAAACATACAATTAAAATTGCAGAAGGATCTAAAGAAAGAATGAAAAAAGAATGAAAATTCAAAAGGAAAGGAAATGAAAAAAATGAAAGTTTGGAATGCGAGGCACAGAAGGGAGTCCAACATCAAAGAAAATATACCCATGGCCAAGACGTAAAAACAAATTATCAAACAAAAAATTTTTAATTACAAACCGATTAGTTTTTGTTTCTTTATTTGCGCGTACTTCAGTTTTAAGCAAATAGCAAATGACTCAATTAGACGGGACATGAATAAATAAAAAATCGACCTATGGGAACTAATTTATCATACCTAACTTCAAATCGTTGCCAAAATGTCACACAAATCGATTTATGGTATCCACTGCTCAGAATAAATCGCAGGAAATCGATAAAGCGTATGTTAGCAATGTCCAACAAGAGCCTGTCAAGGGTCCTATATACTTGACAAGAAGACAAAGCACTATGCACGATTTAAAACCCTAGCGTTAAAAATTTACAAGAAGGTTTTGCGGCTACGGACGTCATGGCAATAGAATACCCATGCCAGAAACAATTAACAAAAACAAAACAATTTACACTAGTTATGATTAAATGTTCGATTCGACACTTGAATAGTTTTCTGTGTGACTTTGAAGGTTTTTTAGCTTTCTTGGATTAAAGAAAAATCAAGGAAGCATTTCGTGGTAATGAAGAAAACTCTTCATGCGTCAAGATAACAAACTTGACAATTTATGGATGGATGGCTGTTAATGTCAAATAAAATAAATCGTTTCTTGAATGATTATGTCCTCGTTGTTTCAAATGAGTCATTGTCGGCTTGCAGGGGGTTTAAATGAACGATACTAGAGTCAACCACAGCTATATTGTACTAATTGGTAGCATTAATAAATGTACATGTAATGCGCTGAACATTGGAACATAGCTGTAAATCTAAGTTAATGATTCGATCCCATATGATTATAAAGTAAAGCGACGGTGATCATGCAATTCTACATGAGATCCACACGCTCAAGAATTTATGTCACAATCATAGAGACAAGGTTTTCAAGCCAATGATGATTGTTGAGTTCTCAAGCTATAAGCCCATCAAGGTTGAGCTATGTATAAGATTTACTATGGGCCAACCACCCAGCAATATACACCAGCTTACCGAAACTCATGAAACTTTGATGGAGCCACCAGCTGAGCTACGATTGACAATCACTAGAGAATAACTTAATTGGACAACACAGCCACTAAACTACACTTGCAGTAATCTCCTTCAAATCCCTACCACGACATAAAGGTAAGATTCGTCACATTTCTACTTTAATGTCATTGTCAAGGGAACAAAAAAACCGGCTAAAATACGATATTGTCATAATGTAATCTATCTAATACAATGGTCTCCCAAATAAAACAGAGCTGTCAGTAAACAAGATTTATTTTGTCCAAACATTGTGCTCTCACTTTCACCCTTGAGTTTTAACAACTTTTCCACGCTTGTACGGAACCGCAAAATAACGTTTACCATGTCTTAAATGTTCTTTGAAAATCCGACAATAACATAACGTCCAGAGAGTTAATACTGTCTGAAATAATTAAAAACAATTGACATATTCGACAACAACATTCAACAAATGTACTATGGATCTCAACATTTATTTTTCAATGATAAAAAAACACTACCAACTTTGATTGTTGATATCATTGCGTTTTTTCGGAGTATTGACTGGAGAAAACCGTACTTAAAGTCAAAGTTTTCATTCCATAAAATGCCAAATCATTAAATATTAAACATGTTAAATTGACATAGAACTCCACCTTATACATATTTAACTAAAGCATTACCAAACAATGAAAACTATATTGACGGTTTGTGATTAATTATTGAAATTTCATTTTGATAGAAATCTCTTTACACTTTACCCTACTGGTGTTTAATTATTTATCGATGTGTGTCACATCTATCACATCGAAAATACTGAATTAAAAAACAACTTTCGCTGCAATTACTCTACCATGATATAAATATCAAACTACGCGGGAAATTATCGCAGTGTCGGGTTCGCTTCCTACTTCTATGGGTACCTTTTTTGTAGATGTCTTTGTCTTGGATGGATTGGTTTATAGTAATCTGTCAGCTCTTAGCCAATCACGTTACAAGTTACTGTGAATGCAAATTGGCATGAAATCACGTGACTGCTCTCAAAGGGAATAACAGTGGACTGACTTGCAAAACACGTGTCGAGGTAACTCTCAAAAAAACACAAATCCTTGTTCCAACAGTGGGGACCGTTTGGGAGAAACTTCTCGCGCGACTCAAACTAGAGGGTGCATCTATACACTGGTGTTGTCGTAATTTTACTTGTAGTAACAGAAAGCGCTGCCTTTGAATAAAGCGGCGTGAATTGTTCTAAGCTACCGTCGATTCAAGGTCACTTCGCCGCACGGGTAAATAACATAGTTTGAATATATTTAATGGCAACATATCTAAACACTAAACGTTTATTTTTATCTGATTTAGCTCACACTTTGCTACACTTCAAATTGCATTCTATATGTAGAACACACTATATAACTTTATTTATAGTAATGTAATGAGCTATGACTGTAAATAATAGCCAGGGATTTAAATCCCTTCCATTGTGTGATGACAATATCAGATGATTTTATAAGAGAGTGATATTTTTGAAACCTTTCTTTTCTCTTGTTTTATCTTGTGCACGAATTTTGATTTTGCATGTCAATATTTGATTGTGGCAGTTCAATATATCTCGATTGAAATATATTCATCACATATATGTCAATTATACAACTGATTAGAGTGGTCGCTATTTCCGGGACCCCCTGTTTTGTGATGGTCTACATAATGATTTACTGTCAAGACCACTTTGTCCTATATATGTATGTACTTAGAATATTCAATATGGAGCAGTTTGAGTCGAGTTGTGTAGCCCTCCTGGCCAAATCGATGCCTTAGTTTTGACAGCAAAGATAGACAGATATTACAAAAGTGCTCCTTGCTAGGAAAAAAATATTAATTGTCCGTCAGCTACAGCATCGTCCCACAAAGAGCTCTTGACAAAATTTTCTGCATCGCTTGTCAAAGATATATATGTCTTCAGTTTACAAGTAAAACGTGATTACAAAGTGCAAACATGGTGACATGAAATGATAACTTGAAAATCACTAAAAACAATCAATAATCGTAAGTTAAATCGTAACGTAAAAAATCGCTAACAATTAAACGCTAGGTTTTATAATTCAACGTTCACACAATCACCAAAAATGCATTTTTTAGATAAATCATTTACACCAACTTCATAACATGACAATTGTTTTTACTTGTTATCGTTTTTGACCAAACCGGTTCTAATATTTCAGTCATCTCTTAGGACATTCTGTTCACTGTGATAGTCGCATGGATTTTTTTGGTTGATAAAAACAAGGGTTACTGGCCATGGGATAATTTAGATTTAGGGATCTTGTCTACATAATTAAACCACTCCAAGCAGGTGATTCAAGACGCTTGGCTGAGTCTTGTCATAAATTATTCGAGTTGAGTAAAACAAGTTCTGCTATCAAGCCAAGACAGTGCTTTAGCCAACCTGTTATGCACTGTCCCTAGTTGTTAATCATTAATAACTCATTAATAATTAACTTTCAACCGCATAAAGAGAGTGTAAATACTAACATATGGAACTAACTTGATGTCTTCAGAGAAGCTGAGTTAAGAACGTGGAGTAAAAAAGGAGTGTTAGAGATAGAGGTATCTGTATCCCCAATACCAAGGGAGTCATGGGTACGAGGACAAGTCCTTCATTAAACTTCAGCTCTCCTGCCAATAGCACTTCCAAGCTCACACGACCGTTGATAAATGTCGAGGATTTGTTTAATTATCTCTATGGTTATACACCAATTCGACTTGTCGACCCACAACAACTACAGCGAGAACGCGCCAAAATCGCCCAGCTGACTGGCAACGAACAAAACAACGAGAAATTATGTAAGTTTGATTTATCAAAAACTTTTTTAAACCAAACAAAACAAATATAAACATTTCAAGAGTATAGTTTGAGTTCAGTTTGAGGATTAGATGATTAGAAAAAGCCATATGATGACTGATTTTATTTTTTAGAGTTTTTTATTTTAGATCCTAAACACGCTAGATTTTCAATATTGCCACCCGCTGAAAGCAGAATCTCTTGAATTTTTTAAAGCCTAACTTTTTAGCAGTATGAATTTCATCGGTCGTTTCTATATCAGTGGATTTGGCAACATACTGCAACATATCGTCACACTTTAACAAGTCCGTACACTGCTTTGCGGCACCGTCATTCATGGCTATATTTTTCAAAGTTTACTTGAAAGATTAGTGTTCCAAGTTCCAATAACAAAAAAATCCCTCGCAGTCTATGTATTATTAATGTACCAGTTATCGCGGGATTGTAATCGTAAACTAGCTTAGATTTATCTTAGGATCCCATCACGGCAACCATTTAACTACAAGTCTCAAACTCACGCGGAAGTAGATCTTTATTCGAGTTTATACACGGCTATACGATAGTTGACGTAGTTTTTTTTAGTGTGAAATAGTATTTAGTGAAGTGTGTGAATTTTCAGTTCCAGTCGTCAATCATTTGTCATTTATTCACTGTTTTGACTGGTACGTGATTTGGCAGGAGTTTAGAAAAAGCAGGTTTTCGCGTAGGGACAAGGTCATCACACATCGTTGAAAAAGGGCGGGTACCTTAAAATTAAAAGAAAAATGACGAAAATCCGCCAATTAGCTTACTGAATAACTAAAATATGATGGACTTTTTTTATTTGTCGATTTTCACATTAAGATCATTTCACGACCATTCTAAAGGTGATCATGACCTAAAGGGGAAATTGAAAACAGAATGTCGATCAATGCGTGCTTTTGATTACTCAATTGACCGATAGCACAACAATAGTACTTCTCAAATATTGACACATTCGATAAATGTGTTCTAGAGGTTTGAATAAGCCTTGCTCTGTATCAATATTGATCGTGTGTTTGACTTTATAGTTCAATTTAATAATACGCGTCAACTATTTTACAAATTGGCAACATAAATAATGATCACAATAACAAAAATATTATAATATTAACAACAAATATCAGAATGTCGATCAGTACAGCAATAGGCCTGCTGCAGGGCATGGTCACGTGCCCTTATCAATAGCAAAAAGTTCAAAATTCAAATTAATACTGTAATTCAAAAGAGTATGCCAAAATAAGCATTCCCTAAAAAAATAACATTACTTTCTTTAAAACCATGGGCTGGATTAATCAAAACCCAATTTCCTCTAATCCTGGATCAAATCTTAAGAAAGCCTATAGATTTAACCCTAGATTAGCACTAATCAAAGTTTGAACAACCGGCCCTGAGATATGGAAATTCTTAGAAATATCGAAACTACAAAATAGTGTATAGCTGGCTTGCAAGGCTTTCCAGTCGGTCATAAAATCCTTTTTATTTTTAACGATTTTGAACTGAAAAAAATCTTACAGCTGCAATTTGAAAGGTATTAAACTTTCAGAGAGTATTGACCATAGCATAAGTTTTATGGTTTATCTTCTCAACATATCGATCCTTGATGGTGTATATACAACCTCCTAGTCACCGATCCTGGAGCCGCTGTTGAATCATCGATCTCCCTTCCCAGTCCGCCCCGGGCATTGCCCTGCAACTAACTTTGTACCGGCTAAGTATATAGTGCCATATCTCAGTCAATATTTACATCGAAATGATTCTAATGACTACATAATGATAACACCACCGTAATGATGCATGGTCATGTCGTCCATTTTGCAAACGTTCTGTGAATATATTTACTGAATTTATAGCAAACGTCGTTTTAGAAAGATTTGAAAATCAGTATTAAAAACGTGCGTGTTTAAACTTACTTTTCAATCATTTTGCAACCAATTTCATATTCACGATTTTAGGACTTATCCTAATGATTGGTCATTATAGTAAAACTTTTTATCTCCATTAACCCCACCTAGTGACTAATAAAATTCGAAAATATATACTCCCAGCTACTCTTCTGCATTCATTCATTCATTCATTCATTCATTCATTCATTCATCCATTCATCCATTCATCCATTCATCCATTCATTCATTCATTCATTCATTCATTCATTACTTCATTCATTCATTTATTCATTACTTCATTCATTCATTTATTCATTACTTCAAACGGTATTTATCCATTCAATTCAATGATTGATTTATTTCATTGATTCATTCATTCAAGATTAGTTTAATGCTATTTCTAATATTTACTTCGATTGTCGTTTGTGGTTATCATCCAACATATTCCAGGACAATTTAAGACTGCTCTATTTGTTCACAATTACAAAAAAATCATACAAAAGATAGCAGATGTAATTATTAAATTATCTTAAATTTCTTGGTTGGAGTCGTCTGATGCATAATGGTTTAATTTTTTTTCCGATTTACCTGATAGCTCAAAAACAGTGTTGAGTGCACGTTTTGCTACTCTTGATCCACATTTTTTAGACATCTTTTCTCAAACAATACGTACTCAGTGGATTTGTGAAAAGCAAAAGCTACGTTTTTTTATATATTTTTACTTCTCAGCCAGTTCGTCAAATAGGAGCTTCAAATATTCGCGTATAAAAAAAACCACTTCTTCTTTAGTCGTAAATAATTTTAGTCAGGTCGTGGCAGGTTGGCATATGTCAGTTCACATGTTTTAATCCACCTGTTCAGCAAGCTGCCATTTTACCTGGTTGCAATATTCTTGATTGACAGCTTGATTGATGGTCGCTAGGCTTACTGATAGTACACCATGTTGGCCCTGAGTCAATATTTGATTTATTATATCTCCCAACTCTAGCCCTCATCAAAATATACGGAAATTTTAAATTTACTTGAAGTTATAACATAGCTAAATATTTTAGAAATCAAAGGAATGACTTTTATTTTTATACATTTTTTGTTGCACATCAAGGATATCCGATTTCTTTTAAAGAATAACTACAAATGATATTTCTAGCATAATTTCTACAAATTGTTTTCTCCGCAATTTTTTTTTTACATTATCAGTATTATATCGGCATACGCATCAGGTTTATTTCATAAAATCATATTAACAAAACGCACAGATTTCACACGACTTCTTTATATATATATATGGTATATAATATATATAATACATATAGACGACATTTTGCATTTGTTTGAAGAATTGAATATCATTATAATGATTGCTTGATTAAGACTTTCCGAGAAATGTTTTTTTTTTACAAGAACTGAGTCTTAAAGCTTTTATTTTAATTTTCTTTTTCTTTGGTCAGTTGCACTTCATCAACGGGACTAACGAAGATGTAGTTCATTTAAACCTTTACGCCCCACAATCGCGGATATTATTGGCATTTGCAGTTGACTCAAAAGTCATATCAATTCTTTACATCCTGACGGTCAAGTACCGACGAAAACCATTTTTGCACCACACACGCACAAGTATGTCACTACCTTTTCGTTTTCTGTTTAGCCACCTCTATCAAAGTTATGAAAGCAATTAATTTTGTTGCCTTAATAAATGTAATTGCTCATTGGGAGGCACTTTGCTGTTAACGAAAAATGACGAATAGCCGACAAACTCAAGAGCTTACAACCAACCTTGTCAGAATTGCATTTACACGCTAACAATTCGCTGTCACTTAGATCTTGAAAAATCTATCCTAAATTGCAACCGAAATCTGTTTATCTGGTAAAAATCCCAGAAACAACGCAGTCTATTGAAATAAACCGCAATATTTTTAAATCAAATTCTCTGTTTTGAATGCGAAGAGAAAAGGCTATTAGAAAGGAGTCAAGAATGGATAAATTGATAACAATTAGACATCAGAAATTTTGCCAACAATAAAATCAAGACAGTCTTTGCTGGTGATAAGGTTTCTATTTTACTTCTTGCACACACACACACACACACACATACACACACACACACACACACACACACACACACACACACACACACACACACACACACACACACACACACAAAGGCATGCGCATCAGGCTTTCAAGACAATAAACCGAAATTATCTATGCTTTGTCTATTCTTATTTGAAAACAATATTTGAATAATTCGAACTTTGAGTGACTGAGAGTAAGAGATTTTAACAAAATCATCAAAAACAGAAGAGATGAATTTTAACAGGTTGAAGAGCCTCTCTGACACTGGATAACACACGCCGATCTGGCAACACATCACAAATCAAAATGACATCATACAAAGAATTTCGATTTACATCAGCCTAAAATAACAAAATTTAATTGATTAACAAATTATTAAAGTAAGCAGCAGTGCTTTATCAGTTTAAAAACTCAGCTTGGCGAGTCTTTGTAGAGCTTCAAAAACTCACTACCGATTTTGATTCCTATTTTTTTTAATTTAGCAAAGCCTTCTGAATTATTTATGAGTTTTGAACGACATAGAAATACATAAGGTGTCAACTATTAGATCCACCAAAATGACGATGATCATGGTAATGATGATAACGATGATCGTGGTAATGATGATGATAACGATGATCGTGGTAATGATGATAACGATGATCGTGGTAATGATGATAACGATGATCGTGGTAATGATGATGATAAGGGTGATTATGTAACTTATCAAACTGTCGTCTGATTACAGGTTGCGATCTGTGCAATGAGAACCACGATGGAGAATGTCCCATGCATGGACCACTACATTCATTGCGTAAGCTCGTCACAACAGGTCAAAGCCAAAGTCCTCTAGAGAATGCCACAATATTAAAATTTCCTGATGAAGTTTGTCTATGCACGTCAAGTATTCCTTGCGTTACGTACGGCGTTTGCGCGCGTAAACGTATCTTGGCCGGTACTTGGATAGGGCCTTACGAAGGCAAACTCGTAAGACCTGAAGATATCAGCAAAGAAACGGACACACAATACATGTGGGAGGTAAGAGACACAATTATTGCTTACCGGGTTTTCTGTGGTTACTATTACACAGGAAGCTCGTTGTGAAAGTAAAGGATCTAGGAGATTTCATGATTACATCTCCTTCATAATCACTCATATTATCCTGTACATTCCATGACGGGCTAGTATGTAATAATCGCTATTGTTAATAATCACTAATATTATCCTGTATATTCCATGACGGGCTAGTATGTAATAATCGCTATTGTTAATAATCACTGATATTATCCTGTATATTCCATGACGTGCTAGTATGTAATAATCGCTATTGTTAATAATCACTAATATTATCCTGTACATTCCATGACGGGCTAGTATGTAATAATCGCTATTGTTAATAATCACTAATATTATCCACAACCTCGTGTGTGGCTAAAGAGTACAATGCAAGAGCGGCAGATTCTGCTACATTTGATGCAAATGTGTTGATCCTGATTTGCTGCATCAGACCCAGTCTTCTGCCTGGCTTTCTTTTCTTCTGCAATATCATGGATCCTCAGTTCACCGACTTTCAGCTGGTTCTATTCTAACATACACCAATATTAATCTGCAGGTATTCCACGATGGTCAAGTCAGTCACTATCTAGATGGTAAGGAGGAAGCTAATGCGAGTTGGATGAGATATGTGCGATGTGCAAGACACAAGAAAGAACAAAACATGGTGGTATTTCAGTACCATGGCTGTGTATATTATCGAACTATTCGCGATATCATGGCAGGGCAAGAGCTGCTAGTCTGGTATGATGGACGCTACTCGCAGTTTATGGGTGTACCTGTAGCACTTAGCGACTCAGGCAGCAGAGGTGAGTAACTCAGTATAATTGTCATTATCACCATCATTACTATCATCACCAAGACTCTTTCCTAGGACACAATGATAGGAATCATTACTGGAAAAAATAGTGAACATTTTCAAACTTGCACCACAGGGACTTCTAATACATTATTAAATACCATCAAAAATATTGAATAAATAAATATCTTAGCGCGCGTAAAATCTTCTTTTCTGACTTGCCTGTTTTAAACATGCGACCAAATATTGGGCTTCCTGTGGAGTGGTGAGATGACGGACAGGACGATATGACGAATGTAACCGGGAATTTTTTTCTTTTTTTCAACCTCGCGCCCGTACGTTTCTCTTGAGTGTGTATATCAAGCATGTAAATAACGAGACCATAGGAAGCCCAGACAATAAATCGCACGTGGTGGTTTGATTTATACACAGGAAACCCAAAGTAAAAGAACTTTTACGCGTGCTCGCGCGATATATATTAATCTTTTCTTGTTAACATGTGATAGATTAGGAGTCCCTGTGCTTGCATGGTTAGAAAATAAAACAATTTTTTTCGAGTTTTTTTCTAATTCGACTCTTGAAAAAAACTTGTGAATGACACTTCTCGCCCAACCAAACACTGTTAGGTTGCGCGCGTAACGGTAACGCAGTGTTATTTCCAGTTTTGTTCATTATACGTGGCCCAACCATATCCAAGGACCTTTTTTCCTAAACATTCCTACTATTTTCTTTCCAATAGGAGTACAACCACCAAGAGACCTGGTTGCACAGCGATCACGTGAGCGACCGGAAGTAAGTGAGCCACCAGCTAAACGTCCAACCACTGACCATGCACCACGAGGTCGCCCACCGTTACGACGTACACCGTCAACGACAAATGATAAAGAACCGCAAATGAAGTCTGAAATGCGAAATGTTGTAACAGAGGACATTAAAGATGATCGTAAGGTTGTGAACTTTGCGAGGGGACGTTACAGTACGGCAGGAAAAGCAATAGGACGTAATTCGCTGCGGCTTGAAATGGAGGAAGACTTTGCGTGGAGATGTAATTTATGTTTCAAAGCGTTCGCTGCACGTGATCAGCTCGAAGAACATCAATGTAACGGACTCCCCAGCGCTAAGAATCTAATCTGTCCTCATTGCAGTCAGAGTTTTTCGCATCCACTGGAGTTCAGAAAACATGTTGAATCACACGCTAATGAAAGACCGTTTCGTTGTGGATATTGCACAAGGGCGTTCCCTAATGCGGCTCTATTAAATCAACATGTAAGGGTACACATTGCAGAAAGCAACGCGGGGAAACTGGGACTAAGACACGAGAGAGTCACAAGTGAACTTCAATTTTAAAATTGCACGTGAATAAACGTGAAGATACACGGTTTACGTACGTTATTTTTCACAGGTCACACTTATATCCCATCATCGTGTGTTATGGGTATCGGTGACAGAACCAATACAATAACGAGCATAACAATATGGTTGACAATCAATTGATATTTTGATTACACCAACTTGTACAATATAGTCCTTTTCGTAGGAGTGAGAAACATTACAACTAGGTTACGATACGGCCGCTGATAATTTTATCAAAACCTAGTGGTTGCGACATGGTAATGTTTCCCACTCCGTACGAAAATGACTCTAATACGCTAGAACCTACACTTCAACCTAATCATAAATCAAATTCCATTTTATTAAGTGTAATGCAATTCACGTAGTCTTAAATAAACTGTATGATGCGTTATCGTAGCACCAGCTATTGTATCAATTGACGAAATCAAGAGAATATGAGATAAGAGATCTTGTCCGGCCCGTATTGGGCTTTATACTCAACAGGGGATCTTTTCATTCTATTTTTAAACTGAAGTTATTTCGGGAACGGAACGTGACTGGACAGATTGCAGGAGGCGCGGTCAGATCGTCGCATCGTCAAAACATATCAAAGACAAATTTGTAAAAATAGCACGACGAGTAGAGGACAAGCTCTCTTATCTCATACTCTGTTGACGATATTAATAAGATTGCCCTGTATTTCGGCAGGAGACTAGGTACAAATGACATGACTGTGCTCTAATTCTACAGTTTGCACGTCTCGCTGATAATGGTGCTAGCTTTATATGCAACTATGTTCATCCAGACTAGTTAAATTTCTACGCAAAAAATATCAAAACATAAAAACAGTAAATTCAAATGTTCGACAAGACTACTCTTATCGTTAACACCGCTGACCACTTATAAATAGCCAGTTATGTCTGGGGGCCAGATATGTTTGACGAGTTAATTTATTAATTCCTCTACAAATAGCTGTAAAAGTCAGAAATGTTTGCAGCGAAACTGTTGGCTTCTTTGCTGTCTTGGATGGAAGAAGTGGTAAAATTGTAATCGCAGAAAAACATTGATTTGCACGATGTGTTTTGTTGCGTATGATAACTTGCAGTATTCAACACCCACGAGCAGTTTTGTTTGGAGCGCAATTGCTGTGGAATCACTTCTTGTTTTACCAGGGCAGTAATGGGGATATGCTAATATCAGTTGTCAGTTCGAATTCGGCTCGTTTGTCGGTTGTCAGCTCAAAATTAGACCATTTATCAATAAAAATGTTTTGGTTTGCTAATGTCAGTTGTCAGTATACAGCATAAAATAGCCTTGTTTGTCAGTTGTCAGTGGTATTTTTGGCCATTTATCAGTTGTCAGTTAACCCCAATTCTACCCTGTTTTACGACTTGTCGTATGCTACAAATCGCATCGTAAATCAGACTTTACAATACTTTGAAATTGTTGCTATTAAATAGTTTTTCAAGATTCTCTGAAATACTAATATTTTCTGCGTCAAATCATAACTAGTGGAAAGATTCGAAACCGAGGCGTACGCTAGGCCGACGAAGCCTTTTTGCTTGTGTGAGAGTGACCTTGAGGAAGACGGTTGTTAGTTTGAGAAAGATATTCAGTATTGTGCAGTGTCAAGGAGATGGATTGATATCAGGAACCGTCTAAGATTGTCCAAATCTTAACGTCAGTCTGGACAACACAGTTTTTCTCATGCAAGACTGCTCTTACCCAGCAAACGATAAAATTTCATCGCCGACAAGCACATATTAGTAGCAGTATTTATCAAACGAGGATGCAGTATTAACCCCGAATAGTAACTAACATACGGCCATCTGGACCTCCGGTTTGATGTCCTTTTCCGAGAAGACATGAAATTCTAACCATTCAAAGATGTAATTACAAAGGCAGCAATTTCTCCTTAATTATTTTAAGACCCTGAGTGTTTGTCCGGCCACAGGGATTCTCCCGCACAAAGGACAGGCGGTCAACCAATTGGCTCATGAATCCTTTCGTAGAGTCTTGCATTGGGATTGAGCGTAAGAAAGATTGCAATGTGTCAAAATGTCAATATTCTACTATTATTATAGACCGTGAATCTTGGAGTCTGGACACTAGCAAATGGAGCAATCTGATTGGTTATACGCGCTTCCCGACCGGTTAATATCCCCCTGTATTAAGACCGCGGACCGATCGACTGAGAGTAGCTGGCCTTTTCACGATTGAACAGCTGATTGTTTTTTTACATTTTCAAAACATTTTCATGGGAGAAGAGGTCGTTGATGAGAATAAAGACCACAGAAAATCCCAGTCGATGTGTTTTTTATCGTTATTATTATTTTTTGCCGCATTTTTTGTAGTTTTTCTCTACTAGTTTTTTTGTTTACTGTCAAAAAAGTCCTGTTCAATACAATCTATCGTCCGAACTTCACAATAAATCACACAATTTGCACAGAAATAACCAGCTTAAGTCGAGAATGCCTATAACACAAAAAGATCCTTCGTTCTGTAAGCTTCCTATCTTTCTTTGTTGAAAATTTGATGTTAGAGTGCAAAAAATAGATCCAAAGCCGCCACAAAACAACTGCAAGTAATTGCTAAATCCAAACTCGTAAAACTAGACCAAAACGATCTCATTTCGAAACAAACACAAGTTTAAATTATTACTGGTAATTGATAATCGAGAATAGATAGAAATGGCATTCATAAAGTTGATTTTTTGGGTTATTTATTGCGAGAAAACAACGAACAAACAAGTTTGCTTGATCAAAACTATGCCAAACTCAAGGTTTGGGCTTTTCCGACGAAAACGAACAAAAACTACCAACAGAAACGATTTGTCAAATCATGAAAACATTTATTGCATTAAGCTACTTACATTTTCTTAATTTCCATTGATAATTTGTCCATTTACACATTTTTTCTTGAGAAAAACGTCTTGCTAACTTTCGCACGCCGTCCGGCTCCAGCATCGACTGACAGCATTTTCCGAAGGGTTTGTCAAGGTTTTCAACCAATCAGCGCACGAAAAATATCGTGATTGATTTATTTATTTTATTATTGTGAAAAATAAGGACTTTTTGTTCTAGTTTTTTTTTAATTAAAAAAGGTCATATAATAAATGTCTTATTAACCGAGCTTGGTCGATCTGTACAGGAGAATCTTGACCTCGGTCGGGTACAGACCTCACTGCGTTCGGTCTGCGGTACTTTTCGACCTCGGTCAAGATTCTCCTGTACAGACCTCCCGCTCGGTTAATAAGATCTAAGTATTAAGACAGCGGACAGATCGACTGAGTAGCTGGGTTTTCAGGATTGTATTAAGACAGAGGACAGATCGACTGAGTAGCTAGGTTTTCAGGATTGAGCAGCTGATTTTTTTCACATTTTCAAGACATTTTCATGTGAGAAGAGGTCGTTGATGAGAATAAAGACGACAGAAAATCCCGTTCGATGTGCTTTTTATTATTAATATCATTTTTTACCGCAAGTTTTGTTTTTCTCAACTTGCTTTTTGTTTACTGTCAAAAACGTTCCGTTAAATACAATCGGTCCCCTGAGCAAATCTCACAATTTGCACACAAATATCCAGCTTTAGCCGAGAATGCTTCTAACTAGAAAGATTCTTCGTTCTATTAATATAAGATTTCTTTCTTTCTTTGTTGAGAATTTGATGTTAGAGTGTTCAAATATAGATCCAAAGCCGCCACAAAACGACTTCACTAAAGTAATCGCTAAATCCAAACTCGTAAAACTAGACCAAAACGATCTTATTTCAAAACAAACACAAGTTTAAATTATTACTCGTAATTGATAATCAAGAATAGATAGAAATGGCATTCATAAAGTTGATTTTTTTGGTTTGTAGTTATTGCGAGAAAACAACTGACGAACAAACAATTTTTATTGACCAAAAACTTTGCCAACTAGCTGCAAGGTTTGCGCTTTTCCGACGAAAAGGAACAAAAACTATCAACAGAAACGATTTGTCAAATCATGGCAGCACTTATTGCATTAAGCTACTTACATTTTCTTGATTTCCATTGATAATTTGTCCATTTACACATTTTTTTTCTTGAGAAAAACGTCTACCTTTCGCACACCGGCTTGCTCCAGCATCCACTGACAGCATTTTCAAATCCCTATCCAGTGGATAAATCCATATTCACCGGACAAATTCTACACAAATTCTTTGTAGTGCAGGGGATAGCGCTATTCACTGTATAAACTCCTATCCGGTGGATACATTCTCAAGACATTTTATGCATGCTTTGTACAACTGGTTGCAGTGGGTAGATTTCATCCGGTGGATTACTTTATCCTGTCTTAGTGCAACAGGATCAAGCTGCCGTCAAAAGAATATGAGATAAGAGAGCCTATCCCCCATATTGGGATTTACATTCATCAGGGGTTCTTTTCATTGTATTTCTAAACAACAAGGCATTATTTTACCGGCGCATGTGCGGACTTGCCTTTTGAGACACCTCATCCTCATAGCGTTCGCTGTCGGATTTCATAACTGCTTGGTATACCGATGGATTTTTTTCCACCTTTAGAACATTTTGGAGCATAGAAAAGTCCAGTATAGTTTTAAATAACTTTAAGGTTATTGCTTAAGTTCCAGTCGTTCAATATTAGATTGATGATGCCTCGCTAAACGGAGTCAAAATAATAGTATTCTGCAAACATGTGCGAAGAATCTTCGCCATTTGTTGTCTGTTTTTGGCTGAGAAGAGCTGTTGTTTCATCACTTTTACTAAAAGACATGGTTCTAATCAATAAATTTAGGTAAGTGTATGATAAATATGTTTTTATTTCATTATGTGTTTTGAAATCGGATTATCCCAATTGGATTTTGCTTTGGTTTGAAATCTCTCGATATTGTGCACTGGAGTAGTTATAGCTTATATCAAACGGAAAAATTCTCTTATTGGAGGGCACCAACCACTGAGTTATTTCTACTGATGAGACCCTAATGTCATCCTAATCATTTTGATGTGAAACTTATTGTTGGCAAAATTTGGCTAATTAGGGTTTTCAAGTGAAATATTATTGATGGTGGTTTTAGCGGCAGACAGAATATCGGTTCCATTTTCAAATCAAGAGAATATTATAGCCTTGCAGCTCTAAATTCTATCTTCCCAATTCGTGTGCTACAATCCCATTTATTTGTTTGCAAAATCGGTGATCTGACATTACAATGGTCCGAAGTTTAAATTCACCTTGAATATTGTTGTTCATGAATATTTAATTTTGTCATAACATGAAATCTCGAACATCAACCACTGAGTTATAACTTGTTCTCTTATTTATGTTATGTACACTTTTATGTTATTAGGTGAGAACAACCGGGAAAATTTGGCAAAGAGACCAAAACATGGCTTTAAATTGACCTGTCACTGACATTCTGGGTACTGATTCAATGACTTCTGATTCAAATCGCTGGAATAAATATTTCATGGTTGTTTGTTTGTTAATGTCAATGAATTAAATATTAAAGAAATGAAATAAACGTTTGTATTGTACATTGTTTTTTTACATCTGTAAAAGAAGGCAAGAACAACAAGCGATAGTAAAAAAAATATTACACAACAAGCGCCATGTTGACAATATAGGCTTTGTGCGCGTCATTCCTGTGAGGAGGCCGCCATACAATTGTTTGGCTCAGCAGTTCAGCGCATGCGCAGGTAAAATAATGCCTTGTTTTTCTAAACTGAAGTTACTTCGGGAACGGAACGTGATTCGCCAGATTGCAGTAGGCGCGGTCGCATTGTTAAAACATCTCAAGACAAGTTTCTAAAACTAGCACGACGAGCAGAGCCACTGATGGGGTCCAGGGATAAGCTCTCTTGTCTCATACTCTCTTGCTGCCGTACATATGTCTTCCGCAATCGATTTCTCACACGAGATGACTCATAGTGCGAGTTTGAACGCATTATCGCAATTTTTTTTTACAGTAAAACCTTAATCCGGAAAAAAACGAGGTTATTAGCGCACTAGTTCAATATTCTAAATAATGATAACAAAAATATTGTAAAGCGCACAATCAACATGCATTTTCTTGTGCGCTTTTTGCACAGAAACACTAGCTAATTTAATTGGTGAGTGTCGAGTTATTTAAAGAAATAAAAGTCTTTTTATTTTGATGGGAACTGATCGTTCAATGGACATTCACAAGTCCTACAGTACGTTTTTCAGCCTGGTTGGAGAAGTTAATTTAACGACTGACCCGATGTTTTGATTATTGATTGTTCTATTATCGACATATTGTTAGAATGCATGCTTTGTTCTATTATCGACATATTGTTAGAATGCATGCTTTGTTCTATTATCGACATATTGTTAGAATGCATGCTTTGTTTTGAGATCTCTTTTTGCAGAAAAAGCTGATTGTTGAGCCTTCGATCTTGGCGCGACCAAAGAAAATATATGTCATGACTAAATTAACTTAAAAATCAAAATACTTTTAAATAGTAAGCGTACTGTATCAAAAGTTACTCTTTGTCATTGATATAGTTCCGACGATCTTAAAATGGAAATAACTGTTCGTGACATGAAATGTCTGAGACTCGATTAAAACACAGATATGACATTTTTCGTGTTTCAACGATTTTGGAGTAACCTGTAGGGCGTCTTTGTTCGTGCTACTTAAGGAAGTTTATAAAACTAGCTGCTCGTAACTCACGCTGTTATGTGTCTTTGTTGTGTGATAAACCAGAGAACATTTTATTAGAATGAAGAAGGACAAGAAACCACAAGCATTGTTTTCTATAGCTGACTAGGACAACGTCCGGTTTCAGTTCGAGTCAATTCGATTTAATGTTTGAAGTTTTACGGTATGAGGAGTGATGAGTTGACTTCCGTCTAGGCTGTGGCAGCTTTGAACAGAGTGTCAGAGCGTAGCCGAAATGCCAAAATACTCATCAAATCCTACGAAAGTTTATCCTAAATGTCTATCTAATATCTTAAGTCTATCTCTATAAATGCATAAGCTCTATAAAATATAAACCCATATTCATCAAATAGAAGAAGCTTTAGCGTGCTTTGTTCAGTAATAGAACACGATGGCAAGTGACGAGAGCATGAAAGAAGTGATGGGAAAGGAACGAGCTGAAAGCGAACAAAATTTTAGGAGTGCCATGGCAAAAACGATTGTCAGTGTATTTTCGCTGGATCCTGTTTTTTACTTTTTTTCTTATTCTTTATTTCATTTCATGCACCTAACGCAAAAGGGACGTAAAAGATCGAGTGAGGACCCGTGTTTCGACCGTCCTTGGTAATAGACCTAAACTAATACATACTAATTACTAACTACAAATAAACCGGATTAGATACTATAAATATTAGAAATTATAAATCGCAATTGTCTGTGTGACTACACGCTATGTGACCTATCTATTGCAATTTAAGCCTGATTTCTATAAAATCGCTACGATCGTTCCCTGCTAGCAGTGTCTCTCAGAGTCTCTCTTTAGCTCTGCTAGCAGGGAACTACGATCGCTACAAGCATATTACTGGATTTAGTGGTTAGTAGTTGGTATGTATTAGTGTAGATCTACCGCTGATGATGGTCTTCACCTGCGTCCTCAGTCGTTCTTTAACGTCACCCTCCCCCCTCCCCCAGTTACTGGTTAGTGTAAAACGTCCTTATCGGAAAAAACGCAAATCCTAGCAATTATAAGTCTTAAAAATTGCAGAATATTCCGACTCAATTTTCTTAAGACCTCTCTGGCTGAACCCGTAGCCTCCCGGCTGACAGCCCAATGGTCTCCCAACTGAGCTAACCTATCAGTCGGTTATTTGCACTCTATAGTCCAGTTTCATGTTCTTCATTGCTCACACTAAGCCTCGATAGTATGTGATAGATTCTTTTGCATGAGGTACATCCCGTGGGAATGCCCCAATCCAAAAACAATATAAATACCAGTGGTTTTGTCTTGGCTCTTTTGTGATTTCACCTACAGTTGAGGCTTAGCCTGAGTAATGAAGAACTTGAAACTGGTCTATTCTTGAACTCTTTTGTGTCTGGGGAAGACGTACTCGCGTAAATCACCGAGGCAGCTTGGGGCCGAGGAGCAAGCAACCCAAAGCCGGTCTGCTGAACATACCTGCATGATTTACATTTGATACAAATTAATACCTTTACAAACAAACGAAAAATGAAATAAATAGGAAATTAAAGTGCATTATCGCCGCTGGTTCATGTGAGCTCATCGGTTTCAAATCATTTTCCTGGAATCTCACAAACGGCGATGCGAGCAGGTCATATTTCATCACCGCTACTAAAGCACGTCGTGTGTATCAAAAAGAGAGTTTGAAATTATGTAGGCATATCACAAAGAGTCCATAAGGCGCTAAAAAGCAAACGATACATAAATTTATGCGTAAGAGTTTAAAAAATATAGTAAATCAGTGATTTTAAGAGTGTTCCGGTGTTCCAGCGTTACGCGGGTTTTAGTACATGGCATAGCCAAATGATAAAATCCGTCATAAATTCCAAACATAAATGAGGCTACATGTAACTGGCTGGCTTGCTTTTGCCTAACTTGTTGTAAAACCTCTCGCAATAAGCTATTAGCTATTGTGCAAAGAAAAAAAAACAGTGCCCAGAACAGGTTTAAATCCGTTTGCGCCGTCAAACCAAAGATACGCAAAGTGAGCGCAAACATAAGCGATCAAACACCCTCATTTCTTTTGTACTGTTCTCACTTGTGACGTGAAATAGACACAAGAACGCAAGAGCTAGCTAGCAAGCATATGCATAAGGATCAATACTTTCTGTTCTCTGTGTGCTTATGCTTATGTTTCTTTTGTGCCCTTCACAGGACAGCACTTGTACTTATGCTTCATTTATGTTTCATTTTCAGTTGACTGTGAATACCAGCCTAGAGTACTTGAAAGCGTTAAAGTTGATATTAAATCGTGCCTCCCTCGATATGTTTGTTACGGTGAATTAAAAATGTATTTAGTTTGAAGCCGCTAAGGATAGGGGGGGGGGGGGGGGGGGGGGGGTTGAGCATTTTTTTCAGGATATTTTTTCCCATGTGATGGTTTTGCATATCTGCCGTGCATGATTTTGTTTTCTCTGTTCAAGGCTCTGCTCGATTTTTTTGGGTATTTGCCCAACCACCCCTCCCCCCACTAAAATATCTAATGGTCCGTCCCTAACCTTCATTTTTCTGTTTGTTCCTTTTATTATTTTTTCACAATTTGTTAATTTATTGTGACTGAGGTAAAGTTTCATATTAATATAAAAGAATGAATAAAAATTTGGTAAAGAAATAAACAATCTTTGTCTTTGAATTTACTTTAGTCATTTTAATTTGCTGCTCAAATTTTTTGTAATTAGTCAACTTTTATTAATTAAAAAAAAGTATTTAAGCAAATGTGTGAAATATTGTTGAATAATTTATGATGATAGTTGAATAGGAAAAGTTGTTTATTAGACGAAATAATGATGATTATTTGACACCTATAGTATCTTGCGAGTCTGAACTTCAAGTTTAATCCGTACTCATTCATTAAATTTATTCTGTAAGACTATGAAAAGTGAAAAAGGCATATTCAACATTTGCTGGGAACAGTAAGCAATCTGTTTTAATGAGCCCGCTTACCTTAATTTCTCACTATTTAACAATACCGTGCCTGAAAATACCGCCCGCCTACCAACTTTTTTAGGATCGGAGCTGCAGTGTCATGAAACAAAAATATATCATACATCTAAAGCTAGGCATCGATCGAACAATAAAAATATCCAGAAAAATTCCTCATTTTTAAGGTTATTTTAAAACTTTCAAGTCGATGATAATTAGTTAAATGAAAGAAACATTTTAAGAAGAACATGGTTTTCAATAGTCTGGGCATAACATCTACATTGGAATTAATCGAATAGATCTGAGTTATGAGCTTCAAACGGCAAATCCCTATAAACCGAACATATTTGGCAAACCGGACAAAACAAAACGAACAGGATTCTCGAAATCAGTTTGAAAAAATACTTTTTGTCTACTGCTAATCCGCTCACTACTATATCCGTTATAAAAATTCTTCATTAACTGATGTGCTTCATCTTTTAAGCTCAAGTGCTATAATTTAAACTTATTCAGTTTTTGTATATTCTTTCCGATTAATCATTTTTTTACTTTTTTACTTAACTTAAAAACTTCAACTTTAATATTAATGTTTTGTTATTAATTTACTTGATGAATCTTATGGATTATTTTTAGATATTTTAATTGTTAAAACAGTATACCTTGTTTTATTGATGAAAACGAAAACAATCAACACATCACCGCTGTGCACCGGGTATTCATTACGATATTTTTTCTAATGATGTCTATTACGTGGCCAAATCATCAGTCGTTGTTAAAATCAATTCCATATTGAGTAGAAAACGGAATGAAATGTCACATGTCGATTTTATTTGTTATAGCCTTTATTCACGACCTATGGCAATATGTTAAATTATTGCTTCATTATTAAATCAAGCCAATATTAGTCTTTCAATAAAAACATGAGTTGAAATTACCTAGATTACCTAATAACGAAACAGCTAATTTTAACAATTCGTAGTCAAGCAATTGGCCTTTGGCTATTTGCCCTCTAACAATACGTTATTTGAAATTGTTATCAGCTACCTGTTTACGTTTAATAATCCCGAATCCCATTGCTGAAAAAAATGGCGGGAAACTGGTGGCCGGCGCGCGCGTACTTTCCCGCCAATAGTGTAAGCGGTTGCCACATGCTGTCTGATGACTTTATGTACACAATGGCAGGTGTTGGTCATAACATGAGGGTGAATTGTAATATCCAGTTGACAGATTTCGACAAGTTAATGATAGCTTATCTTTTTTATCATGCAAGAGAGGCTTAAATTATTACTTATACTAAGTGAATTGGTTTAAAATAACTCTATTTGTTGAGTTTGAAGCGCTGTTTTGATTTGTTTCTAAAAGGATTAAGGGTTTTAGCGCACAAATGCACTCCGTAAACTTTGTTTAATATAATGACACCCGTTCTGGTGGCTAACTATGTTTACAAAGAACAAGGTCAATTTTATAGCGCGTAAATCAAAAAAGACACTTTTGATTGACAAACTTTTCAAAATGTACGCTCACGTCAACGAATTGATTGCACGGTATTTGGCTTCATATAGTTGACATTCTTTAACTTTGTATTTTGTAGGCATTGAAGCGTTCATCTTTTCTAAACTGACTAAAAATGCGTTCAGTATGGTAGCTTTTTGTGCACAATAGAAAAAATAGTACGAGGTTTACGATTAAATTTTATTATGGATTATTTTACGGTAATATACAAATAGGTATACAACATTTCTTGATTATCATTATTCAAAAGTTCAAAAACTTTTCTACTATGTATTCAAACAAACGATGCTTTTATCTGAAGATATTTTTTGATGATGTATTCAATCTGTTAAATCTATATTTGAATAATTAAAATCTCTTTAAAAGCTTACAATCTTACTGACAGCCGTAATATTTTATCTAGTTAGTTGCACATCTAAGATTTAAAATTTGATAACATATTTATTTTCACAAAAACTTTGTGTCTACCTGCCAGTGCAGCTATTCGTTGAACGCGTCTATATGGACAATTATTACTATACATAGTACCAGTCAATGTCAGTCTGTACAAACAAATTTTAATTACACCTTGATTTTACATCATCCAATACCTATTCTCATTCCGTTAGGTGTTTTTCATGTACATTAGCGATGTGAGATTTTAAATCGCAGCGTCGAGAGAACGACACCTTACAGAACCTGCATCGGTAGGGCGAGTTGTCGGTATGGACATGCATGTGAAATTTCAAGTTCGACAGTTTATTGAAGGCTTTTTCACATAGCCTGCATTTAAAAGGCTTTTCGCCAGTGTGAATAAGGGTATGGTTTCTAAGATTGCCTTTCTGGTGAAAACCTTTACCGCACGTTTGACAGACGTACTCTTTAGACTCACTATGTGTACGAATGTGAGTTTTTAGCGTTGATGACCGATTGAAGGCTTTGTCGCATAAATGACACTTATGAGGCCTTTCTGAAGTGTGGATAATTTTATGTCGACACAAAGTGCTTGACAAACGAAATCCTTTCCCACAAACGCCACATACGAACGGTCGTGCATTGGTATGTGAAGGCATTTTCATATGGATGGCTAATGTGTACCTCGTTTTGAAGGTTTTTCCACACTGTTCGCATTTCAGAGGCTGTTGCTGATAATCAGCATCTCCTTGATCGAGAAGAGATGGAAAGAGATTTCTCTTTTTTGCGGATACAAAGTCTAGTCCTTTTTCTTGTAACTTTTCTTGTTCATTTGGAAAGAAACTGAACGAATTCATTTGGTTTTCTCTTTTAGGGATCACTGGAACTAGTGGCGGCAATGTTCTCACCAATGGATCTTGGAATGCCTTTTGTAGATATGGTTTCCCATATCCTGTTAGTGTGTAAGTGGGTCTGAAATCATGCAAAGCTGGATGAAATAGAAAAGTACCATCAAAAGGGCTGTATGCCATTGGACTTGGTGGATACGGAAGTATCTGTAGAAAAGGGCTTTGCTCGTAGAAGGGCAGCGACGAAGGAGACAGGACAAGTTTGTCTGGTTTCATGTCGTCCATTGATGTGCTTTTGGCTGTTAAGACAACATTAACGGTTAATAACTCATTTCAAAAGGAAAAAAACAACAAAGACTTTATCTTTGACATTTGATTGTTTTGACTGGATAGCATACTCTTTGTGCAAGAAAACCTTCAAAAAGTTGTCAAACTTGTACTTCTTTGTAAAAATTTCAAATTTTGGCGCGTTGTTAGTTGTGTTTCTTTTATTCAGATTTTTTGTCTTTCTTTGTAAGGTATTTACACGCAAATATCACTGGTATTCTATCCAGAAAATATTTCAGCATGTTTAAACTCATTATTTACATTTAGTAAACTTATTTAGCCTAAAAAACGTCAAAAGTAAAAAATGCACGAAAATCACAACTGATAGGTTTTAGTTACCTTTGATGAGCAGCGCATCATTAAAGCCGTCTTCCACCTCCAAACTACTGCTAGCTCGTCGTTTTAGCAAGAAAGACTTTGGCATTTTGAATTGAATTCTTTATCTGCGAAAGTTCCCAGTCTTGTGCTGATATTCTAGTAGAACTGCTTCTGCTGTCGAGAGTTGGTCCGTTAGCGTAGTACTTCGATTGTGGTACTTGGCTGTGCTTTGCTGAGGTATTATGTTACTGGTTCTGTAAGACTCTCTTGATTCTCACACGTGCATGTACTGATCTTAACTGTGTTGTTAGTAGGTCTCGCACGCGTCTCTCTATTGTTCTCTACTCAAAGACGGTGGGATACTAGTCCTATAGCTATTCACAATACAAAACGCAAGTGTCGATATTATTGTAAGTCAATTCACCGCATGATTGACTGGCTATAACCATTGTCTCACTACACCTGTAAAAACACAACACAACGTAATTGGGCCTTAACACTTCTTATGTCCTTTTTGAAACCTTTTTACTACAAGTGAATAAGAATGCTCCGGCTCTTTAGTTCAAGCCACTTGACTGCCGAGGTTCGAATCACTCCAGAATCGATATCAAGAATTTTGGTAGTTATTTGAACGGGAAATCATAGATCCATTGATGAGTAATCTCAACTAATAAACCATCTGTGGTACATGAAGCAGCTTGCATTCATCCAGCTGTCATTAGCTTGTGTTTGGACGTGTAGTGTTAAGTAATCTGGGTGAACACTAGACTTATTCATAATAAAACAAGGACCTAATTTATAAGCCAGCCCAATAAATACACAATAAGTGGTGAAATTATGGTTTCCACCTCAAGCAATTGGTGTGGCGGAGAGCCTGACCATTCATTATGTTACGAATTAGCCTTTCTATGTTATAGGCTAGCTCTCATTAGGATTTTCTCATGATATGCGTTTAATAGACATAAAGAGTTTATTAACAGTCGTAACTTTATTGTTTTTCAGAAGAAGAGTTTGGCTTATATGTCTGTGGTTAATAACTAATTTCAGACAATTTGTACATGCTGATTATAAATCTTGAGACTCATCAAACAACAATTATTGTTAATCACTTAAAGACGGTTCTTGAACCACAGAGAAAAAATATATATCATTACACATTACAGAGGGCGCGCAATTTCAACCGTTTTTCACAATTCTTTCACGCTGTTGTTAGTTTGTTGTTTTTTTTTTAAAAAAAAGAGGTATTCTAAAAAATACAAAAAAGAATGAATTTAACTTCAAGAAAAAAACGGTACAATTTGTGAAAGGCAACTAGTAATGAGAGGTATTTTCTTTTATGCGTTTTTGTGTGTTTTTAGTGAATGATTTTTGGAACTCAAAGAAGTACAATTTAATGGCGTTATGAAATAGTTAAGCGCTTCAAGAACTGGTTTTGGGGTTGTTTTCATGCAAACCACAAAAGAACAAACACTTATTAATAAATGTATGTAAACATTGTTCAATGCACTTCATTCGCTAAAAAGAACAAAATTTGCGTCAAAACATTTTGATCAATAATTTCTTTTTTGAGTCTAAGGGTTGACGGTTTGACGTTCCTGTATATTTTGAATAGAATTAGTGCGCAAAATATTTTTCCGTGTGTGTTTGTTTTTGTCGTGTGAGTTTGAGGGAAGCGCGATCCGAGTAAGCAACTTTGACTGTTGAAATTAGGTTTTTGTATGCGCTTTTAAATGAGCCACATTACTAAAGACGTTCAAATAATGTTGTTTATCTGGGCCAAACAGGTAGTTAGTGCATTTGTTACTACTTGAAGATAACCAAGCTAAATAGTTTTACAACCTGTCTTACAAGTTTACAAACATTTCTGATAACAAAATGAGAGCTCGCGCAATAAACGAAAACTAACAACAAAATAGATAAGCGAAACCACAAAAAAGTTCAGTGAATGAAACTATTAATCACTAAGGCACAAAAATGTTACAACGACTCAACACAAAACTCACTAAAAAAAAACAACACAACAACAGGAAACTTCAGAGACCCTGAAAACGCAACCCGCAAATTAAAGAGTCAGAAATCATCTACAAATATAGTGTATCGACTACAACTGAAATATATTAGAAGCAAGGGATAGAAACAAACAAATTCCTATAAATAAACAGAAAGTAGCAACTAATCATAAACGGAAAATCTCGCTAAAATGATAAACTCTCGTTTAAAAAAGACACGTCGAAGCCAGAAACCGTGCAGCGATTCGGGATGTTATATATGATTGAGTTGCTATCATCTGAATTATTTTTTTAATCGAAAGATTGTTCGTAAGCTAGTAGGAAAATGCTTGAAGAAACATTGTGTACAAATCTTGTTATACCATTTTGTTTTCAATAAGGACTGCTTTAGTAGAACAAATATGTAAAGGAATCATGAATCAAGATTGCCACCAACTAGGCTAAAGAGCCCTTAAAAATGGCTGGATTCTTTATATTGATGGTAATGACTAGTTTGTGGTTCAAATTTATTGTTTTGTAGGTATTTTTTTCTAATTGTTATTTACTTAGTTTACTGATCCAAATTGAGTACAATGTTTTTAATTGTTGTTAATATTTATCAAGGTTTTGTTAGTCTGCATTTTTTTTTTTTTTTTTTTTTTTTTTGCAATTTCTAAGGATAAGAACTGGTAATCATTGAATTTCCCTATTCAAATCTGTCTATCCGAGTGGAAATGGGACCAAATACAAATAATACTTTACTAAACATTATTTATAAGTGAAATGAAAATAAGCAACCAAGTTGTTAAAAATGGAAAAGCTTGTAGAGTTTGCATTTTGATGAAAATATATGCTTGTTGTAAAGTGTGTTTTGTTGCTCGACCGGAGTATGCTACATAAATGCATGAAATTGTTCCATTCAGTGTGATTTGCCTCAGTTGGTCGCAGGGGACTAGAAACCATTAGCTTCGGAAGACACCTCAACCGCTCGTACATAAAGGCTATGATCCCCACAGGCGTGCAGCGTAGTCCTTTTTTCAGGTACGCACAAGTACATATTATCTAAAAAAATTATGTAAACTGAACAAAAAATACTGCCTTCTTTAGAACATCGTTATTTTAAATTCAATTTTACAATTTTATCATAGTGGGTTTTTCTTCACAAAAGTCTTGGCTGCGTACAAATATAATTTTAAAAATAGAAACAATTGGTAAAAATTGTCAAAATTTTCGGTAAAATTACTCACGTGCGTATTTATGCGTAAAGGACGCTGCGCCCCTGGATCAGAGAGACAGGGAACCTTTACTTTCGATTAATAAATAAACTTTTGTTTTCAAACTTTGAATATTTTATTAGGTGAAAACTGCATTTAGTAAATTGTTTGAAAAACTAACAATACCCTTGGGAGGGCAAAGTAAAGTTCTGTTATTCGCAGAAGTTATGATTTAACAGCAAAATATGACTATTTCATTGTTATTTAGTGTTAATCTTTTCATTGAGAAACTAGCGGGGTACATCTAAGAAACGTTCCTTTTACCATCCGACATTTCATTCTACTTTCTGTAGAAACACCAACGTGTCACTTTGAAAACTTTGTTGAGCAAACTTCAGAAAAGTCCGCTACAAGTCAAAAAGGTGATGTCAAGTTATTAGCTATTGATTAAGGAGTAGAACTGTTATTTTTGGTGTAAAATGTCGTTGTTTTCGGTCAGCTATATGCAACAATGAAACAATGAAGGGGTTGGTTTACTCTGTTGGTGAGTTAGTCAGACAGCAAATAGAACGACCGTTTAGTGTGAACAATACAAACGCCCCTTTTTACAAAACCATACAACGGGAAGATTACAAAAACGCCTGTGAATTTCAAAACAAGACAATTCTCACGAATTTGTCAAATTTAAAGAGTGGAGACAAACAGGTATATATACACCAAAAACTCGTCTGAAAGGGTTATTGTCACGCAAATATAAAATGTATAATATCATATAATTAAGAAAAAGCGGGCAATAGCTCAATAATTTGAAATAGCATATAAGTTTCTCTAATTGACTTTCTCTGCACGTGATACCCTCTTGAAGTTTCACCACTTTCAAGTGCAGGCAGCTTGTAGTTTTATTCAACAACTAAAAACAGTTTATTTGAATAGAATTCTGTGTATTGGTAAAATATAACGGATCGGTTCTTACATAAAATTCTATATATCGATATAGATACATAACAAAAAATATATATATAAATATATAAATTTGCTATACATTCAAAGACACTTTATTAATATGGAAAATGAAGGTACGCTCTACATGCAAGCTACTTTTCATTATTAAAGAATTATAAAAAATGCTTTATAATCAATTGTAAATAATTTCCTAAACATCGATTTTGTAAATTCAGATTTTCATATTCTATCGATAAACAGTGTGAATAAACTGAAATTGAATTGAAAATTACAGGGTAAAGCGCATTCGAGTATTTATTCCATCACAAAATGCACTATAGAAATTCGGCTTCATATAAACAACACATTTGAACATATTTTACAGGGAAACCAACACACCTTGTATACCTCATTAGCTTATTTTTTTGTTAATAAAAACCTATAACTACAATTATAGTTAATTGACTGACTGTAGGCAGTGTTGGGGCAAGTTCTAAAGGTGTTAATTGGACTATAATGAAAAGTGTACAAAGTGTTGTCATGTGTGTAAACACACACTGGAATAATTATACCTTAATCTGTTGATACAAAGCTATGATTGTAGAACTAATAATACATCTCTGCTACACTAGAAACGTCTTTGAATATTTCTATTTGATAATTTAAATTAGGAAAATCGAGCCGCGATATTTTGTATGATAACTGTATTAGCTAAAGAGCTGCACTGCCCAGTTTTGTAAAAATCATCAGCAAAAATTCCATCGCTTTGTAGATAAAAAAGAGGATTTTCACATTCGTGTCTTCCTCAACAACCGGAGAACTATCTCCTGAGTTCCAAAGTTGGGCTGAATTCGTCAACTGAAAGAAGATTGAATTCGTCAGTTATCTAAGAGATATAGGTGTGAAAGAACACAACCATCTACAGCTCACATAGAAAACCTTATTCATGAAAATTTATTAGTTTTATTTGTTTGGATCTTGTTTTGTTTGCTTATCTAAGTCTTCTTGATCTTTCTCTCAGCTGGCCGACCTAGACTAAAGTCACACTTGAAGTCTTCTTGATCGTCTTTCTTGTTAGCTGGTGTTTTCCTGACTTTGTTTTGAAATATTTGTATTGTATTTTGTAGTTTTTGTTTAATTCAACTCAAGAAAAAAAATTATCAATTGAAGTTCATCATGCAAATTCTTAAAATTTCTGAATTGTTGAATAGAGCTGAAACAACTGTCAGATTAATCTTTTGCGATAATAACGTTCTCATTAATGAATTAACAGACTGTTTGTCGCCCCGTTAAACACAAAAAGGTGTGAAAATTGCGAAGGGCGTCTTTCAAAATATATATAAGAAGTGAAATTGACTTCAAATAAGAATAATGTACAAAACTTTAAATGCACTTTTCCTCTTACTTTTTCACTTTGGATAATTTTGTACTGATGTATTTCACTGTGGTATGATAGAAACAAATTCATGAAAACGTTTCATAATCCGCTGTTTTCATTCATTCATAATGCATAGTCATTCAAATTCCTTTAAATCATCAATAATTCCATGAATATTTAAAAGCATTTTTGCTTTCTAATAAACAGCTAAGCTTAACTAATTATTCAGTTGGTAATTCAACAAGATCATTGACTGAATTTCTGTTAGCGCAAAGATCAGCGGATAAATCCACGATCGCGATGCTAAGAATAGCTTGCATGGGGAATTTCTTCCAATCTTCTTTCTGCAAGAATTTTCCCATGCCTTTTTAGAATATTTCTTTTGTTCGAAAACAATATGTGAGTACTATCATCTATTACATCTGCTATACTAAAACAATTAGCGCCGAATGAGTGTGATTGTTTAGGATTTGTTAAGTTTTCTATCTAAGGGGTAGCGTCTTTATTAACTTCTAGGCAGGGATTCAAGTTGAACAAATTACAAGGACATAAATAGTTTCGTAAATCTCTACGTGACTGCTGCGTTAATCACTAGAACTTTTACTTAAAAAAGCAATAATAACTTGAAAAACTTTCTATTGTAGTTGATGATATTTTTAGTAATTGTTCTGACAGATGATTATCGGTCAGTTGGTGGAATAACGTGAATGAGTACCGATAGTATATAACGCTCGTAGCATGACGACAGATGAGAACTGAAAGAGAACAAGAAAAAGAAAGAATTAGTAAAGAGTTTGAGGTTACAGTCGCTAGAAAAGCCTTATAAAAGAAACACTTATTACAAACACGCAACTCTGAAACTATTTTGCTAAAATTTTGCTAATTAGTGGATTGAAAATCTAGGATTGATGGGGGAAAAAACACAAGGCAGGGGTGTCAAGGGGCCGGCTTATTTTTCCTTCACTGACTCTGTTCGAGTAATTACCTAGGTAAGCCTTGATAGCTCGGTCTGCCACTTAGGATAGAGCGGTTGTTGTAGAAATCTCTGGCCCATACGTAAATGCTGTAAAGCCGCCAAGCGACGCTTCAGCTTTATATGTGCCTGAAGGCATGGTCTGATAGTTTCTATGGTTCAATTGATTTGAGATATTTTGTTTACACTAACTTGCTCTTTGTATTGAGTTGTATTGATAAAAATGAGCTAGCAAGGCAATAGCAGTATTTTATCTTATAACATAGATAAGTTCTTACGCGCGTTACGATTGGTTCTTTTTATGAACCATTTCATAACCAATGGTGCGCGCTTGCCTACGCTGTCGTCAATTTTATGTTTCGATCTTACGCGCGCTCTGATTGGTGCGCGCTGTCAACGTATTTCCGCTGTACGCGCACAAGTACAAAAACAAAAAAGTGATAGTTTTTATTAGCAAAAATGACCTATGTTATAAAAGGAATGGATCATAATCGACTAATGAATGCACTTGGGAGGCTGCTCAAGCACTCAAAAAAGCTACAGTTGCACTCCGCTTGGAGTCGTGCAGCTCATTACGCTATTTTTCGTGCGGCCTCCAGCATGCATCCATAACTCGATGTATGCAAGCGTTTTTTGGTGGTTTAAAATATGACATTGGCGTTATCCTCACCCCTTGGTCAATTTTACGGATCGAAAAAGAAACAAACCTTCAATGGTAGATATTTTTTATGTTTAGCGATTCAGTCATTAACGCATATATAAATACAACTTATTTTTGGCGTATTTAAGAGTATTCGTTTTGATATCTTTTAGGTAAGTAATACCATGATCACCTCGGGATCTATTGTTTTTTGAGGGACGTTTACTGACTAACATCCCTCTTTCGTGAATAACATGAGGGAAATTTATTTGTAAATTCTCGGCTTCGGGGACATTCAATCACTAATATCCCTCACGCCATGCTATTACTTATAAACAAATTCCCATATCTATTTTGTGTGTTTTGGAAAAATTCCGAAAGGTTTCCCCGATGGTTTCCATTCGTTCTCACCCCCTATCCCCGGGCATGAACGGTCTATTCTATCATCAATGTGGGACACACAAACCCCTACATACAAGGCAATTCTGTCATCAATCAGATAATGATATCATGCATATCGTTGTCCCACATTGATTGTCAAAAGTTAGACTAACATATAGGTGTCTACCGGCCCACATTGGTAATAGAATTTCCTTACGTGTATGTGTGCATATTCGTCACATCTATGTGCATGGTACTGGTATCATATACAACAAAGGTTTTCATGTTTATTTCTTTGAATGAAAAACATTCCAGAACGAACATCGACATAGTTATTCTTGAAATATACACGGCAAAGAATGGAAAAGTGAAAACTATTTCTCTATTGAGTTGATAATTGTTTCAATGATTGTTTTCCTTTATCGAGGATTAGTAATATAAAAAGAATAAGAACATGAAAACATATCAAGCAATAAAGAAAAACAAAAAAACGGGCCATGCCTCCAGACACATATAGAGCTGAAGCGTCGCATGGCGGCTTTGCAGCACTTACGTATAGGCCGAAGATTTCGACAACAGCCGCGCTATCCTTAATGGCAGACCGAGCTAACAAGGCTAACCCAGCGAACAAGGTCAGTGAGGGAGAAATAAGCCGGCCCCTAGACCATAAATGGCAAATTCCACGCCCCGCTTCACTGCGATCTACCAACTATTAACGCATTAACACCATTTTTATACCTCTAAATATTTTATGACTAGGCCATGTGGGATAATCAATTTGCAAGGTAATCTTCTCATAAAAGTTAGACGACCTATAGACTATTCTATCGTCAATGTGGGAATAAATTAAAACTTATCATATGCAAGGTCATTCTATTATCAATGAGATAATGATACTCGTTCATGCAATTATGTCATGCATATCATTGTCCCACATTGATTGCCAAGGGTTAGCCTAACATATAGGTGTCTACCGGCACACACAATTATCAGTATATATGAAATAAATTACACGATGGAAAATTCTTGTACGATTTTTATTTACTCATTGATAAGTATTGCTCACTGTGCTGACTCGTTCGTTTTCTTGGTACTTCTCAACTTGTAAATAAGAACCGTACGCGCGCATTTTCGATTTAGTAATCTCTAGAAATTCTATCTTCCAGTCACAGTGAAACTCCTCTATACCGGACCCTCAATATACCGAAATTTTCTTTAAACCGAAAACCTTTTTTTGGTCCAGAATTCAACTTTTTCCAATATCTCTTGTAAAATTAACCTCAGTAAACCGGAACCCCGGACATTTTCTTTGGTCCCAATACTGTCCGGAATAGAGGGGTTCCACTGTAGTTGATAAGCTATTATTTTAATATTGCTATTTGGAATGTAAAAAAATGTTACTGCTGTTTTCCATTTTCAGTGAACTCGACACACAAATGTTAACCGCCATTTTGTAATTACAGTCGTTCATGTAATGATGTCATGCATAACGTTGTACCACATTAATTGTCAAGGGTTCGACCTTACATATAGCTGTCTTGCGGCCCATATTGATATCAGAATTTTTCGTTCACGTAGTAGGTGTGTATATTTTTTACATATCGGTGAAAGAATTAAAATATAGATCTATATATCCTGGCCTCACCTTTATAGGAAATCAAAGTTTTTCATGTTTCTTTGATTGAAAAAAATTTGAGAAATCATATTGAATTAGTTATTCCAAAAGTAACTTGTTAAAAAAGTGAAAAAATGCAAAATATTTCTCTATTGGTTTGATAATTGTTTCAATAATTGGTTTCCTTTATCGAGAATTAGTAATATAAGCAGAATATGAACATGTAAAAATATCAAGCAATAAAGAAAAACAAAAAAACGGGCCATTCCTCAAGACACATATAGAGCTGAAGCGTCGCATGGCGGCTTTGCAGCACTTACGTATAGGCCGAAGATTTCGACAACAGCCGCGCTATCCTTAATGGCAGACCGAGCTAACAAGGCTAACCCAGCGAACAAGGTCAGTGAGGGAGAAATAAGCCGGCCCCTAGACCATAAACGGCAAATTCCACGCCCCGCTTCACTGCGATCTACCAACTATTAACTCATTAACACCGCTTTATACCTCTAAATATTTTGTCAGTAGTTCATGTGGGATAATAAATGTGCAAAGTAATCTTCTCATAGAAGTTGGAAGACCTGCAGGCTATTCTATCATCAATGTGGACAACATAACACGTACATGCAAGATAATTATACCATCAATGTGAGACAAACTAACACGTTTGACATGCAATGTCATTGTATCATCAATGATATAATGACTCTCGTTCATGTAATGATGACATGCATATCTTTGTCCCACATTGATTGTCAAGGGTTAGCCTAATATGTAGGTGGCTAGCGGCCCATAATGGTATCAGAATTTTTCTTTTATGTAGTAGGTGTGTATATTCATCACATATCGGTGAAAGAATTTGAATATATAGAGGATATTACATGGGCACGCGGAAATACGAATTTTATCTCCGAGTGTTGAAAATATCTAGCGAGTGAACGAAGTGAACGAGTTAGATATTTTCAACACGAGAAGATAAAATTCGTATCTCCAAGCGCCCATGTAATATTCTGTTTATTATAAAAACTCCAGTGAAATAGAAATACTCAATTTAAAACAATATTTATATTGGCGTTTGGTAACGTGTTATTTTCACACGTGAAAATAACATGTTATTTTCACGTGTGAAAATATCAATTTTTCGCGCGAGAGATCACCTGATATTTCACTGGAGTTTATATAATAAAGATCTATATATACTGGTCTCACCTTTATACCAAATCAAAGTTTTTCATCTTTCTTTGATTGAAAAAAAAAAAAATAATAATATTGAATTAGTTTGCAAAAGTGACTTGTTGAAAAAGTGAAAAAATGCAAAATATTTCTCTATTGATTTGATAATTGTTTCAATAATTGATTTCCTTTATCGAGGATTAGTAATATAAAAAGAATAAGAACATGAAAACATATCAAGCAATAAACAAAAACAAAAAAACGGGCCATGCCTCCAGACACATATAGAGCTGAAGCGACGCATGGCGGCTTTGCAGCACTTACGTATAGGCCGAAGATTTCGACAACAGCCGCGCTATCCTTAATGGCAGACCGAGCTAACAAGGCTAACCCAGCGAACCAGGTCAGTGAGGGAGAAATAAGCCGGCCCCTAGACCATAAACGGCAAATTCCACATCCCGCTTCACTGCGATCTACCAACTTTTTACGCATCAACACCATTTTTATACTTCTAAATATTTTCTGACTAGTCCATGTGGGATAATAGATTGGCTTGTATTGCCTAAGTGGTAATGAGTGCGACAGACATGTGCAATGATAATCGAAGAAAATTAAGTCCATAACCATAACATAAAAGTATCCACACAAATAAACAACAACTGCACAAATGGATTAGCAATACACATGGAAATAAACAAAGCACAAATGAATGAACAACACACCAATAAATAAGCAATGCAAATAATGCAAATATATCAACAATGCGCAAATGAGTAGACAATGCACAACTAAATAAAGGATGCACAGATACACACGTATATGCACCGACCCGTCAGCAAGTCACGAAACGTGACGTTGAGATCAAGACTGACATTCAATACGCTGTGTCAAAATGACGATCAAATTCTAAATCAAATTCGTTTTAATTATTGTCAGACAAAGTACAAATTGACCAACTTCAGATCCTGTTGTATCAAGTCAATGGAGGGAGTTGTTTTCACGATATTTGTGTTGGGTTTGTTTGCTAGTAACTGTATTGGAGTCGACGGACATTCTACATCGGCAACTGTTTACATTAACAATCTAAGTGGGTAAGACGAGCTTTGGCATGGTTCGCTACGGTCGGAATATATAGCACTGCAAAGAGTATTGTAGCGCCCAGAATTTCGGCCGCTTTCTTTTGCGATATGAAACGATTCGAGTTTTGGTTGCTCATTAGTGAGATATGCAACATTTAAATCCTTATCAGGCGTTAAGACGCTGAGCATTATCCTTCAATATTTTATCTGAAACCAGACGATTTTGTTACAATAATGAATTGATTTAATTGTTCAATGTACTTTAACATAAAGTATCTCGTGGTCAATTGAAATTTGCCCCATTCTCACTGTTTGGTATCTTTTAGGTGTTGAATAACACTGATTTTGGTAATTTTTAGAGATGAAAAATTTGCAAAGCCACGTCGTTCTGAAAAAACGTCCGGTATCCCCGATCGTGTATCCCCGCTCCCATCCCTCGAGACTTTGGTTTTGTCAATGAAGTGTTGTGTTCCAAAATGTTTCAGTGCCTATGGAATCAGTTTCGGAAGGATCGACAAGATGAGTGGTGTGGCCTACGGGACATTTGAGGATAATATCATGACAACGGGGTAAGCCAGCTTCCCTGCTTTTGCATTCAAGGCTTCAAGGCGCTGTGACTCGATGAGATTTTTAAACAAATTATTTTTTTTCAAACCCGTTTTTGCCCTTTTCAGGCCTTTTAACCACACCATGACAGATAATTTGAAAAAAGCAACATTTATGCCGATATCATATAATTTACATAACTCAGGACGAACCTTATAAAGTCGCGTTTTCAACTTTTATCCTGGAAAGTGTGCACGTGTCCTCATGTCTGTTACATTGGCTCTTACAATTTGTTTTCATAAACCTTTGTGAAACCAGGTGCACAGTACATCAACATTGCAAATTCTATGCCCAAACCCTTTGTGGATGTATTTGCGTGGAAATACGCTTCAGTTGTGCGCTGGGCTTGACTGCTATACAAATGCTCTATTATCATCAATATACAAGGCCAAATGGCAACCTGCCCTCTTGAAAACGGGCGGACAGCGGGCGATAATGGTACCGCTTTGGTCCTTTGCAGATTGAATCAAACTCGTCTCCCTCGGGCGCAAATGACGCTACTCGGGACACGATAAACAATATGCCCTCCAAAAGTCATGTGATTGTGCTATTCTTTCACAGTTGGGGCGAACTTAACATTGTTGCAGGAAAACAAAGACAGTCCTATACAGATGACAAGATCTTGCATGCTGCTGGCTACTTGGAAGGAGCGCTGACAGCCAGGTACTGCTGCAAACCAAAACGAGATTTTTTAAAGTTTTCATGCATTTATTTTCACATATGAAACTTTACAAAACAGGTTGTGGTCAATTGTAAATGACAATATTAAGACATGATATTTCTTTTCAGGTTGATTAATGCCCATTATGAAAACATCTTTGGTATTTTCTTTAAAGGACAGACCGACCCATACTTTCAGAAAGCAAAAGAGTTCTTTGCTGAGCAGGTACTTGCATCAATTTTATTTATAATCCCTTCATGTTAATAAAAACCTGTTATCAATGGGAGCCCAAGTATTAAATCAATTATTACAGGTAGTGAACAAATAGGTCTATTGTTATTTGGTGCCTCATGATCTCCATCTTTCAATGTTGGTGTTGCTTGGCTGCTAACGTTTAGATGATCTACTTTTAGACTGGCTCGATAGACGATTTTCGACCAACCCTTTTATAGCCTCCCGTTTTTGTAATTATTTTTGTACAAGTCCTCCACTGCAAAAAATTGTAATCTGAGACGTTTGTTCTCAGATCATGCAGTTCCCGCTTAGGGAAGACTCATTATTATTATTATTATTATTATTATTATTATTATTACCCCTACCTGTCCCCACCTGATATTTCTGGTAATTATCGTTGCATAAAACCGTACTCCCTTCCATCCACCCAACAGTTTTGATAATTCAAATTATCAGAATATCGATAATAGGACAAGTGGATGCGCTGGATGATCCAGGAAAAGGCTCAGACATCAACTTATTGGAGACAAATGAGAAACATCATAGCACAATTTGATGGTAAGAATCTATGCCTCGAATGACCGACAGACTGACTAACTGACCGACTGATCGACCGAATTACCAACCGACCGACCAACCGACTGACCGACCGACTTACCACCCCTTCACCCTGCTTTTTCTCCCTCCTCAATCACCTTCCCAAAAACCGTCGCTAGACATGCTGGCCGACTGTTGGACAAACGAACGGACAGAATGTAAATCTTTAACTTATGGGCTTTGGCTGCGAGGTTTTAAAAATAGTTGCAATAATATAACTATGGTATGATGATGACCGATTGCACGGCCCATCGACCTATTTATTATACAGTCACCACTCTGTATAGACACGGCATCAATTTATTTTCACTGACTTTCTATAGGTCTTGTGGAAGGGTATCAAGCACATGCTCAAACAGAAATGGTAAAACAACTGCCTGTTTTTTTGATATTGCATTTATGTAAATCCTCACCAGGAATGGATAATAATGATTAGAGATTATTTCGGTGAAAAGAAAAATGAACGATGGTGTGGGGCAAAAGTAAAAAAAAAAGATCTTACCAGTAAAAAAAAAAAAAAAAAAATGGTAGCAATTTTTGGCTTGACACTTTCCCTGAACAAATAATATTGCCTAATAATATATTTTACTTTACTTGCCCCCCAAAAGATATGATCAAAAAAAATTCCCCCTTCACTTTTCTGATGGTTAGTATCAAACTACAAACCCGTGTACAGTTCTCATGTTTTGTACTATGAACTCTTGGAATAAAGAAGTCCGGTGTCTTGACATTTTACCTTCTACATTAAAATCATTTGTCTTCAAGTCGTTGATTGTACAACGTAGAAATTCTGCTTTGGCAAGGCATGGCTAAATCTGAATAGAGTACTCTTAGAGCCCTTTCTTGGCATTTTTTCTCGTCTTCTTTTGTCTTGTTTTTTTTTTAATTACAAAAATACCAAGCTGTATGAAATATATCCATCATTGATAAACAATTCTTAAATTCAATTGTTTGAATCGACATGCAGCAAGACGTATGTAGTTTTTACTCACTGACGCTTGGCTTGAAAATGCGGATTAATTCGAAAGTGATTCGGCCCTCGCCACCACACGTCCTCTTCTAGGATTCATCACTGCGTGATGCAGATGACGCCTGAAGCCTCAACTTGTATAATTGCCAAGAGTTGTTTAAGTGATAATTATGATCGATATGAAGGAGTTGCGGATATACTGAGGTTTTTCCAGTGTGAATTAATCTTCGTATATGGATTTGTTAGAGATGTATCACTAAAATTATCACCATTGATTCGATATGCGGTAAACCAGAACCACAACATCACTTCGGTATGTGTGTTTTCACAAATACAAACCCAGGCAATCATATTCAGTCTGGATTTGTTGTACATTTCTTTTTAATCTTTTAGCCTTTGAGTATATTGGCCTTTCAAATCATGAATGCACATGGTGACTTGATCGATCTAGACAATGCATTAGTACCAAACAAGACCAAAACAAGCTATCATTTAAAGAATGATATTGAAAAGGTACGAAAACACTGACACGCACATAAATGCGGAAATAAAATATGAGTATTAACATATGCTATTGTGGCGATTCACCTACTAGTTCAAAAACGTTATCAGGGGAAAAAATAGAAAAAAGCACGACCCAAAAGGATTGTGGGCAAAATGTTCCATACAATTATTCTTTATGGTAAATATATTGCTGCGATTCATGTACTAAACATAACCATCTGTCATCGATTGTAATGATTGATTTCTACTTTTTTGCAGCTTGTTTTGCAATAAACAATCCATGATTCCCTTCGGTTATGTTATCGCGTTTCTCTTCGACGCTTTATTTTTATTAGGTGAATGTATTTTTAATAGGTGAATGTTTTTTTCAGCTGATGGAAGGCGGTCACTGTTCAGTTCTCATAAAAGTTTTGCCTGGATATGAAAACATGTTCATGTCACATGCGAGGTACATACGTCATTCATATATTTTTCATTGAAATGCCCTTTTTATAGTCTCAAGATTACCTACTACGAGGCGTATCCAGGGAGGGAGTACAGGCGATGCTACCCCTCTACCCTGAGCTCCGACAATAAAAAAAAAAAAACAGATTTTCACAAACATATTTTAATTCTTTTGATATGAAGTCGCCCCCAATGATTTACAATGATATAGTAAATTATAGTGACAATAACAGGATGTTACGTAGTTACAAGAGTCATATTGTGGTTAGCTTAACTATAAGATAATAAACAACTAAAACACTACAATTTGGACTAAAAAGGCAAATCTCAATTGTTCAAGCATATTTTTTCACGATTAAATTACAATTTAGAATACATTTTTTAAATGAAATTATAAGAGAATACTATATTTATGACTTTATAAAGAGAAACTACAGCATGACAGTAAAAAAACCCTGAAAATATAGTATTTAAGCGTGACCGTAAACTAAAGACTGTTATCGAGTTCTGAGCCTCCATTGTCAACTTGTCGTTTCTTGAATGAAAAGGTTTCACATATAAGTTATTTTATTCATTGATGTTTTTTCTGAATAAATAAAACAAGCATATTCTCCTTTGGTGTTACATTTTGACCGAATTTTGGTTCGCTTCGAAACCGGCTGCTGATTTCCCGTTCTACATTTTCCGAGTCGGTTTGAGCGAAAAGATTAAAAATCTGAACTGCATGCTTTCACTGTTTTGTTCTTTTTACCAAAACCAAAACCTAAAGCAATAAAAAATATTTCAAGAGTTGCACATTGCATTGATAAAAGATATTATTTAGGTAAGGATTGGGATTAGGGTTAGGGTTAGGGTTAGGGTTAGGGTTAGGGTTAGGGTTAGGGTTAGGGTTAGGGTTAGGGTTAGGGTTAGGGTTAGGGTTAGGGTTAGGGTTAGGTAGGATTATTGCTAGGTTTAGGGCTGCATTGACTTTTGAAAATGTTTCTATACATATTGAGTCTTTTTTTGCTGTTGTTGTTTTTTTAATAAAGCACTCGAGGTTAGGGTTTATTTTTTTTATCTTAAATTGAGTCATGCAAAGGCTGCATGTTAAAAAAGTGACAAAAAAGCACTGAGCTAGTGTTCGTGGTTCAATTAAAGTTGACAGTAGCGTTTTCATGTTTTCTTTATCTGCGTGCTCAATTTTTTAAGCGCTTTTCGACGAGCTTCACCGAGTACTTTTGAACTTCGACTAAACACGCATGAGTCATGATTGCATGGTCATCCATTCCTCCATCCATCTATTCATCCATTAATTAATCAATTAATTAATTAAATATTCATTCATTCATTCATTCATTCTTACATGTATTCATTTATTTATTTATTCATCTATCCATACATCCATCCATCCATTCTACCATTTATTAATTAATTTATCAATTCATTCACTTTCTCGCCTTATTTCTAGTTGGTTTCACTACAGTACTATGCTTAGAATATACAAACACTACAATATAAATATCAAAGATCCGTCAACTGGTAAGCATATTTACCAACTGTGAAATTTAAGACCAGATGTCTCAAAACCATGCCTTATCCTTTGACACATCCACGTCTATTGAGAATATAGCAGCATTTGATCTAGACATTTGATAAATAATATACAATATTCGCGTCCGATCCGTTTTAGGAGTGAGGACATGCACTCGAGTGACGGTCGATATGAAAACATTTTCATTTTAATAACTTGACCATTTGATCGACTTTTGAATTTAGTCTTACTTTTTCAGAGGGTTTGAAGTAGTAGAAACCTTTGAAAATAAAAAAAGCTAAATAAAGACAAGTGTTCGTGGTCGGAGAATCCTCTCTGTAAAACAGCTCGCTTGCATGCAGCTGTTTTAAATCCTCACACAAAGCAAGCTTCCTCTCATATTGTCTATATTACAAAAACGACGTTCAAATTTAGATGTATATATAGTAACAGTGATCTTTATTTCATTTGAATTCAGGTTGTATGAAAATGTCCTTTTCAAGTTATCCAGGTCTGTTATCTTCGTTGGATGATTTCTACATTATGGACAGGTAGCAGTCTATCTATATGTTAGTAGTCTTGAGGTTTCCGTGTTCGGCCATAGCAAAAATGTTGAAGTTTTTTAGTTAGAAACGAGTTGTATAGGTAGACGTTTCGGCTACGCTGTGACTGTGTTCACTAGAATGAAGATGATGACCCTCACAGCGTAGCCGACCTATACAACTCGCCGTGCTTCAAACTGAAAAACCTCAACATCAATCTATATGGCACACTGATATTTCATTGTAATTCCAATTAGTGAATGCATATTTTGCTTCTGACAAGAAATCCAGGGGGGGGGGGTAATAACATACAAACATATCTATAGGATGCTCGTCGTATCTCGTCGAAAATCAACGATTTGGTATCGCTTAGGGCGTGTCACTCAGTGTTTTTAAAAATTCCCGACGATCATCCCGATACTTTTACAAGGGAGTTCCCCCTGGAAAGAAATCATGAATAAGGCTTGATTTGATTTTGATAAAAAAGAATGCAACTGCAGGAAAAAAAAACTGACTGCCCACTCAACGGAAAATGTCTACAAACCAACGTAATATACCAGGCTACAGTAACAACAGACACATCAACGACGGAAACATACGTAGGACTAGCAACAAACTTACGTTACAGAAACCACTTAACATCATTTACACTCAACAAACAAAGTAATGGGACAGAATTATCTAAATATATTTGGACACTGAAAGACGCAAACAAACCGTTCACAATAAAATGGAAAATCATCAAGAAATGTCACCATTACAATAATATAAGCAAAATTATTATTATTATTATTGTCTTCAATATGCAACCTTTTCAGTGGTCTTGTTGTTATTCAAACAAGCATCATTATGCTGAATATGACACAGTTTAAGTACGTTCATCCTCAGTCCTTACTGGCGTGGCAGAGAGTGCGTCTGGCGAACGTCATCGCAAAGACTGGCTCAAATTGGGCAACATTATTTGCACAGTTCAATTCGGGTAAGGACACCATGTCTACACTGTGCCAGATCAATTTGAAAACTCAACCGTTACAACAAAATCATAACAATAGAATTGTCATAAAATTGATTTAGATTCAAGAGGATTAATGGGTAGAAAGCCTGATCGGATAAATAAAGATGCGTTTTCAAAATAAATTGATAATTAATAATAATGTTAAAGAAATTGTTTTTTAAATAAAGTTGTGTTTTCAAATTTACCCAAGACTTTATATAGTAACTAATGGCTTAATTCATCTGTAACGTAATTTTTGCTCGATGTATTGTCTCATTGCCCCTGACATCGTAAACAATCATTTATCAATTGAACAGTATTTTTTATTTAATTAGATTTGTTCATTGTTCTCGCCTGTAGGTACCTATAACAATCAGTACATGGTTCTAGATTTGAAACGTGTCGAACTCAACAAAACTCTACACGATGGTGCGTTGTGAGTAATAGAGCAGATTCCCATGTAAGTTGACTAGTTTCAAATTTCTCCGGGGAACCAAATATTTTCCTGCATTACTCAACGTACCACACAGTCAATAAGGATGGTCAATGAAGATGAGGATGGTTATGACTATTTCTGGATGGAGATCTTGGAAGTGGGGGCGGACAGATTCCAATTGAAATAAGACGGGGATGCTCGTCTGAATTTGCGAAAACAACCTCTAAAAGGTACCAAATTTCTACTCAGAAGGGCGTGGCAATACATGACTTTTATCCCTAAAAGGTACCAACTCAAAAGCTGAAATGAATTACCAAATGTGTCAATTAAGTTCTCCGATTGTGACCCCGAAAAGACGAGCATCCCCGTTTCTGATATTGTTGGGTTTATTAGATTTTCCTTGTGGGACACCACAACAGCTTTCAACAAATACTGTAGGCCCTGTTTTATTGTCCTTATCCGATAAACCATCAAATTCTAACCATTTGTTCTTATCTTTGTTTACTGTAGGTTTGTTGCTAGTGGCGACCAGACGGCGATATTAAGGATGGGCTACTGGCCATCTTATAATGTTCCATTCTTTGAAAAAGTAAGGATTCAATGCTATACTTTTTCATAACCCCATACCTCTGTGATTAATTTTGAACAAAAATTACAGTTTAAATTACAGTTTAATAGTAGTTTTCTGGGTCATTTTTGCCGTTTCCATTCAACGGTGTATAACTTATATACATTTTTCAACAGTTTCTATAGTAACACCGACGCAATCTAATCTGGTATCTTACTAGTTTTATCTCTATAGTTGTCTAAATTCCATTCATCACCGTGAAGATCAGTTATATTTAATATACACTTTGGGTTCAATTGTTTCGATTGTTTTGATGTGACGTCATAGTAAAGTAGGTCAATACAACCTGCGCACAAATTTAATCATTCAAGAGAATGAGGAACTCAACAAATGGTACCAGCTTAACATTTATTACGATACATTTACTAATGCGTGATGTTTCATTGCGCGGAGACTATCACGCTAAGACGCATGTACACTTTTCACTATTGTTACAATTTTGTAAATTTGCTGTGCAGTTTCTTTCTTCCTTGCAGGGGCGAATTTAGGGGGGAGTGGGGGTGTCCACTTACCGGACACCCTGTTTCCTTCGTTTTTATAATCTAACGGTGCACCGAACACCCCATTTATTTTGCTTTAATGTTTATCATAGCTAAATATCTGAAAATGAAAATAATGTAAAATATATTAAAGATTAACCAAATCTTGGGTTTTCCTTTGGTAATTCTCGGTTGACGGTGGCATATTTTTGCATTTCCATGGTTTTTAAAATTTTCGATTTTCTTGTGACACCTTCTTGAACGATTTCTGGATCATCCGCCCCTGCCTTGTTTTTTTTTCTGTTTATTTAGCATCACTTAAAGTAGTACCGGACCCTTGCTACTGCGCATCCAGCTCGCGCATATTGATCTGAATAAAATTTCCTGTGCTTCTAAATTGAAACCGTACGTTAAAGGCAACATTTGTCCATTTGCGGACTTTTCACTCAAAACTAACTTTGAAACGCTTTATATGGACCTAAATAGAAGTTAGTGCCCATGCTTTCCCGGCCAAAACATCGAAATTACAACAATTTTCGCGCGTTTTTAGCTTATAGCTCCAAAAATAACACGGGGGCCCCCATTTTTTTTTCTTTTTCATTCGATTCTACATATTTTATTCTTATGATAAAGAGAGAAAAAAAGAAGTTCATTGACAAATTTTCTCAAACTTCAACATTTTTACACCCGCACGAACATATAATTTGTCCGAATACAAGGAATGTTGCTTTCTACAATTTATTTTTTACACTACTTATAAAATATTGGATGGATTTTTTATCTTTATATGTTTTCTAAACTGATTGAGGTCGATTTTCCGTAAAAACGCGCAAAAAACTGAAAAATCACACTTTTTGACGTCTTATACCTCGAAAACCAATACGGTGACAACATAATTTTTTTCCAGTATTTGAATGCCCCAACAATAATCTTCAAATGACAGAATTTAAACAAAAATTCATTGACGATTTCTGAAGTTCCGGTACTACCTTAAGGTAATGTTTTGTCTCTATACAATCTTATTTATTGCTGCTATCTACCTGGGCTATCTTGTAAAGGTTATTGTAAATAGCATGCATCTAATAGCACATTTGCTTGAATTATATAGTATCAATTATTGTAAATGTGATGCTAAATACATATCATGTCCTGTCTGGTGATGTTTTATATGGGTCTGGTGTCACTGAATGAATCCTGCGATGGTTTTATAGATCTACAACCTTAGCGGCTATCCAGCTTTCGTACAAAAGCACGGTGCCATGTTTTCCTACGAGTTGGCTCCTAGGGCGAAAATAATGCGTCGAGACCAAGGCGAGGTAAATGAGCCCACCATTTATTTACTCTACTCAGTTCCACCTATTAGACATCATCTCTTTTTGCAAAAGTTTATAGAGTGACGCCCAGGGGATCTGATGTAGACCGATTGTTGAATACTGTTCTATTTTAAAAGACCTTCAACAAGTTATACCTCCAGATATAAATTATTCCACTGATAAAATAGTTAAACCTTATTCTTTTTCATTGACAGATTGGTGGTATTAGCGACATGATGACGTTTCTACGATATAATGGTACTAGCATCTGCTATGTAATGAAATACGTATTCTGTCTGTTTATTGATTGTCACAAAATTTGCACCGCCATATTTACAAAAACAGTACTGGTTCGAGAGAATGCCGCCAAATTCTTGATCAGGGGCGGCGGAACAGTAATTTATTAATTTTTCAGCATCTCGTCATGTCTGTGGTGATTTGTTTTGTTGTGTAATTGTATTGTTTTCTATTGCTTGACAATGAAGATACCAATCCAATCAATTGAAATCTTACGAGCAGGGTAAAAAATAAGTAAATCTCTGTGTTTAACATCCAAAGTCCCTTCAGATTCTGGAAACTAGCGCTGGTCTACCAGGGAGTGGAATATATATACTCCAACTATTTTTACCCCCAGCAAATGCCGGTACCCAATTATACTGATACACCTGGGTGGACAGAGGCACTGAGAGAACAAAGTATCTTGTCTAATGTCACAACATGATCGCCAGTGGAACCGAAGTTTGATGCCTCAACCACTAGGCCAGCACGTCTCTCAAAAAGGGTAGTACGCCATTATCGTATATACACTCGACTGTCACATATCTCCTTTTTTTCGAATTACTTGTGAAAAATCCCGTTTTCGTGTTTACTCTAAAGCCTGGTTTCTATATGATCGCTACGATCACTGAAAAATCATGTTTTTTCTGTTTTTCCTAGAAAAAGCTATGTGTTTAGATACGCTCAATCGCTACGATTGCTCAACTCGATCGCTTAGATAGAATTTGATCACTTTTTTGGCAATCTTAGCGATCCCAGCGATTATATGAAAACCAAGCTTAGAAGGAAGGCTAGTGACGTCATTCTGATTTTAATAACAGGGGCTATTTCTGAGTTCTTATGTAAAACAGTATAGTTAGTATAGTCATGTTTATGTTTGTATACTTTGACAGACTACATGAACGACTCGTATGCGCTAAAGAATCCAATGAACACCATTTGCTCACGTGGTGATCTTGTAAAAGCTAAACCAACAGCTTTTGGGTGTACTGACGCTAAGGTAACTAGACAAAGTCGTTTTTTGTTTTTGTTTTTTTGTTTTTTGTGGATTTGTGCTCTAGGCACTGGTGTACTAACAAGAGGACATTCTGTCCCCTACGAGGCTAGTACACCATGGACCTCTGGCTTAACGTCCTTATCCGAGGAGACGCGAAATTCTAACCATTTGCGGATGTAAATACAAAGGTAGTAATTTCTCCTCAATTAAAGACTCCGAGTGGTGGTCCGGCCATGGGCATCGAACCTGTGACCTCCCGCACAATAGAGCGGAGCATGCTTATTGCTTTGAAGGGAAAGTGGTGAAATAAGCGCAAGCTGAAGCATAACTGCATGTTTCTCATTGTCCTAATGCTATAATGTAGTGCACAAGTCGTATGGTATAAGATAAATGCGTATGTTTGATCACGTATGATTGCGCCTATTTCACAAGCGAGGTCCCGGATTATCTTAGTGTTCCATCTTTTTGAAAGAGAAGGCAAATAAAGAGAGAGAGCCATACAGACAGAGAGAAAGAAAGACAGCCAGACAGACAGAGAGAAAGAAAGACAGACAGACAGACAGAGAGAAAGAAAGACAGACAGACAAAAAAAAGACAGACGGACGGACTAGAAGGTCACACTGCATGAGTCAGACACAGAGAAAGAAAGAAAAACAAACACACATATATACAATAAACAAAGGAAAGAACAAAACTACTAAAGGAATACGTGAATGAATGGCACTTAAAGGAATAAGTGTGAAAGGTGTTTACATTCGTGTTATTTATTTCTCGATCTTTTCAGGTAGCTGATTATCACATGGCCCAGCGTTTAATCTCGTACGCTGTTAGTGGGCCTACTGATCAGGCAAGTATAACACAGAGACTTGTGAATGCTGTAGTCAACAAACGGAGTAAAACACGTGATGACTAATTAACTTTGATTGACATCACAGTGAGACCTGACTATAAGTATGTTAAGAAGCGCTTTACGTGATGACGTAGAATACTAACACTATACCAGAATGCTTTGCCGACTTTCATTTATAACGCAAATTGTTAATTAATCTTCACAGGTATTAAAAATTTGAAATATGAAATAGAATTCTCCAATATTGATAGTTGAAGTAAAATGACGCCATACTGCCCATCCTTATTAGAGGTTAATGGATTGTTTAATGACAATTCTAGCAGTGGGGTGGTCTAGAATTTAGGTTGTACTTAATTAAGGTCTAAAGGTACTACCTAAGGGAGAATAAAGGAAAACTGGGAAAGTGCGAGTGATATTAGACGTCCACTAGTTGATGCTACTGAGAATTTGAATGCAAAATGTTGCCACTTTACTTCTCGAATTGACTTGTTCAAATTGAATTCAAGTTTTAAATTCTTTTTGGTCGTTTTTTACCGCCCTTTGACTAATAACTATATCACTGTCATCAGGGTCTATCGCCGTTTCAATGGAGCAAGTACTCATTTCCTGATAAACATATAGGGATGGTAAGACTTCGCACTTTACTTCATTGCAAGCCGAGTCCCTTCCTGTCATTCATTCACTTGTTTCATCGACTTCTCATTTAGTCGTAAAATAAAATGGAGTCTTTCTGATCACTTCACCTTTTATTCGCTATGTCATCCATTCGTTCACATTTATTCATTCATCCATTCACTAGATGGGTCCTAGATCAAAGGTGGCTTTCATGAACCCGTCAAACAACTAAAGTGCATATAATAAAAGTTTGCAACTATAAATACCACTAAACAGTGCTATTTGATGCTAATTCTATTGTTTTCTTTTGTTTAAATAGTACTATTTACCACTAAATAGTGACAACTGTTGCACACATCACTTTAGTGACAAGAGACTAAATACATGTAGCTAGAGCACAAACATTAAATATGTGCAATAGTTATCACTATTTAGTAGTGAATATAACTATTTAACAAAAGAACCATATAGCACTATTTAGTGATATTAGAGTTCACGCACTAAGTGTGCAACATAAATACTACTAAACTGTACTATTTTATACTAATTCTATGTGCTATTTACTATACTAAATAGTGACAACTGTTACAAACTTTTCGTGTTTGCACTCTCATGTTGCACTCTAGTGTTTGCAGTCTAACACCATTTATTACTTAATGATATACTTGCAAAAAATCCTCGATTCTGATTGGTCGAGAGCAGTGCAGTTCAGGCGTAACACAGTGCAGAAAGCTGTAACACCAGTGCAGATTGCTGTAACACCAGTGCAGAAATTTGTAATACTACTTAGTGCAAATTACAACTTGATTCACAAGACAAAATACGCCCTAAAACTAAATGTTTTTGATTTTTTTTTTACTATCTAGAGAATAATGTTAATTTTCTGAACATTTCTATTTGCAAAAAATTTGAAATTTTACTGAAATACTCAAGAAATTTGCAAAACACTTAGCGAGATCTCGTTGAAAAGTTTTCAACATCACGCCATCATTGGCGCGCGCTCGTTCGAATTTGAATCAAAATCTCAACCAAATGCTTTAAAAAATCGACAATGGTTGAATTTTTTGCAAGTACATTATTAAAAGGTAAGGAGATGGTTTCGAGTTCAATTTGGATTAATTTGCACTCGTTTGTTTTTCAAAGAGCCAAATTGCCAATTACGAACTCTTTGCCGAAAAACAAACTCGTGCAAATTAATTACTCGTGCCCAGGCCCTTAGGCCGAGGGCACGAGTATAGTTCTGCAGACAGTTTTTTTTTTTTTTTCGCTGTTAGAAATTTTGGCAAGTTCAGACATGTTCCATCAGGTCTGACCGAATTATATTAACTCACAAAAAAAGAAATTCTAATGAAAAAATAAAGAAATTCTTTTTTTTTGTTCTCAAGTAATCTTTCTTTTGCAATTTTATCAGTTATTTTTTAATAAACAATTTTTTAAATAATTAAAACGAATGCTTCCATGTCGCATCAAAACAGCTAAAAAAATAATTAAAACCAATGCTTCCATGTCGCATCAAAACAGCTAAATAAAACTTAATTTAAGGAAAACCAATTCGTGGAATTGTTAAGAAGAATTATTAGAAGTGAACAAGATCAAAAAGTAGCAAGAAATTCATTGCGAAAGTGAGAATTTTCCAGCTTGTAGACGTATACATATCGAAGTTCGCTCACTCGAGTTGAAGAACGATTGTTTAGCGATGTGTATTAACAAAAGCGAAAAAAGACAAATATTTCAAAAGGATCTTTTGGTATCTTACCCAAAGGAGACTATTTGGTCACTTTTCAAGTCTAAAAGGATCTCTTTTATGGCTGAACTTTGCGAAATTGAGAGAAACATAACAAAGGGCAAACAACGAATAATGTTCACTCGCTATGGTCCACGCTTCAACTGATTGGAAAATCTGCCGAATTTTGAAAGAAAAAGCGAAAATGTGCAGTATTTTTTCGTGAAAAATTGAAGTAAAGTGCAATTTATTGAAATCTTGTTTATTGAGCTTTTATGCTGATGTAGTTTTTGTGTAATTCTTGTTGATTTTGGAGTATTTTTTGCCGTTAAAGAAGAGGTGGTATGGATGATAGTTTCCTGCCTTTTAGTTGCTGCGAGCGAAGCGAGTAGATTGCTTGGGCTGCCTGTGGTATTATAAGAGCTTAAAGGCAAGTTCGAGATGTCGCAAAGAAACCGTATTGCATATTTTGTGTTGTTTTGTTTCTTGTTTTTTGTTTTGTTTTGTTTTCGGTTTTTAAGAACCTCCGTTCTTGGGCACGAGTAAACCCTGAATTCAGGGTCTAGTTCCAAATTGAACTCGAAACCATCTTATTACCTATACAAATAGAACTATTTCACATTTGAACTCAATTTACACTTCTGATAGTTATTTTCATTGTTGTTGTACAGCCTGATGTTTTCAAGTTCAAATGGAAGGTGATGAAACCAAGATCCTTTGATATTGTGTGAAATATCTCTTACAGAGTTGTGTAAAAACCTGTCAGTGTAAGAACCTACACTCAATTGCAAAATAGTTAGGACATTGACACATATTGTTTCTAATGCTTTATGCAGGATGACTTTTCTTTGCAACCATACCCCCCCCCCCCCCCAAATCAATGTTGCTTGATGTGTTTTTTTCAAAAGCACCATAGTGGTGTATGCAACACTAATGTGGGAGGGGGGGGGGGGGGGGGGTTATGAAAAAAAACCAAATGAAAAAATGTCAAGCAGTATAGCCTGATGTCCCAAAGAAAGTAAACGAGTGAAGATTTTTGCAAAACGGGTTCTTGTGTGGTTAGGTTGTCAGGTCTGTATGTTTCCAAATTTAGAATTTTGTATAAAATTAGCCAACAAAAGTATTTAGTATTATTCAATAGACAATGTTGAAATAAAAAATATTTCAAGAGTTGCACATTGCATTGATAAAGGATATTATTTAGGTAAGGATTAGGGTTACGGTTAGTGTTAAGGATTGGGGTTACGGTTAGTGTTAAGGGTTAGGGTTGGGGTTAGGCTTAGTGTAAGGCTTTAGTCTCAACATTATTTTTTGAAGTGGAAAAGGCTGGACTCCATGTCGCAGTTGTGATGAGTTTCCCATGATCCTTTGCAATCGCTATCATATAATCATGATACGATTGAGATTCACTTTGTAAGAAGAAAACAATCACTTAATGATATGTAACGACTAGCTTTATATTTGAAGGTTTGTACTCAGTTTGTATGTCTTGTAAACTTTCTTTAATCACAGTAAATGTATTAGCACTATGAGCATTCACTTTCACAGCAGTACTGTTGTCAGCCACATTGTTTTGCTGTCAGTTGAAGAACGTGTTTATTTGGAGACTCTTAGCATTTTTGAGACGTTTTCCTCAGTTCTCTATTTACCCCTTGCTCGCTGGTATGTTTTACAACGCTGTCACTTTCTTGGTAGATCAAAACATCACCATGACCATGATCATAAGCACGATTTGAATCACGCAACTTCACCTTGATCACTATTACCCAGGTTGAGAATCTTGTCAAGATTCATGCAAGATCCTGACAAGACCTTACATGATCTTGACAAGACCTTACATGATCCTGACAAGATCTTACATGATCCTGACAAGATCTTACATGATCCTGTCAAGATCTTACATGATCCTGACAAGATCATGCCAAGATCATGGAAAAAACCCTGCAAGATCCTGTAAGATATTTCAAGTTCTTACCATGATCCTGACATGATCTTGTCATGATCCTGACAAGATCTTGTCATGATCCTGACATGATCTTGTCATGATCCTGACAAGATCTTGTCATGATCCTGACAAGATCTTGTCATGATCCTGGCAAGATCTTTTCATGATCCTGACAAGATCTTACATGATCCTGACAAGACCATGCCAAGATCATGGAAAAAACCCTGCAAGATCCTGTAAGATATTTCAAGTTCTTACCATGATCCTGGCAAGATCTTTTCATGATCCTGACAAGATCTTAACATGATCCTGACAAGATCTTACCATGATTCTGACATGATCTTATCATGATCCTGACATGATCTTAACATGATCCTGACAAGATCTTACCATGATCCTGACAAGATCTAGACTTGATACAAAATCACAATCATTTCTTAAAGTAAAGAACAATAAATTAAACACAATCTTTTTTTAAAAAAATAGCTTTTTAATCAACAGCTGAAAGTATATGCAATATTGTATAAAAACTTGAAAGTTAAAAAGGTATAATATATACTCTTATTTTTATGAACAGCCAACAATAGCTTCTAACATAATATTACAACAACTTGGATATAAACAAGAAAAGTTAAGGTACAGAAAACTATCAAAATCTACATTCATTATTTTGACGAATATCTCGCTTTAAAGAGCTCACAATTTGATATGAATACGAAACAAGTTAATTTCAAGACTTAGCTGTGTCAATTTTAAGCAGGTAGGTTGAAATGACAATACACCTTCACCACACTCGCTTTACTGGCCACAAAACAATAGATTCACAATGAGCCTTGAGTGTATGAAATACAGAGAATGTATATAGTTAAACACTCAAGCATCAGAGTAATTCTACAAGCAGTGTCTTGGCCAGTCTATAATTGAAACAAAACCATTCTTAACTATTCTACTAATCATGAACCTGGCCTAGAACTTTAAAGGTATATTTTGCAGATGAAATGCAACTAAATAATTTTTAAACTGAAACATATTTACACAAATATTTCCTTCCACCAAGTGGTCACATAACCAAATCAAGCGCGTTTCTATAATGCCACAGTGCTTAAGATATTAAATTGTCCATAACATACCGTCCGCTATTAAAGATTGCAGCCTATGATTTTTAATCATTCATGATCAATAAAGCCTGGCTCACACAAGCAGTATGAACACAATATATAAAGACAAAAATAACAGTTATTTTTGCTCATCAAGGTATGCTGAGTTTGTGTTCATGTTCACAGTCAAAATCTAACAGAGTTATGTTCAACATTGTGCACTTTGCAGTATAGGCACTTTTAAAAAAAGTTATCATCCGTATATAATCACTATTTCTGACAACAACACCAAAACATTGAAAGTAAAATCTAACTTAATCTCTATTTTGATAATGGTTGAAGCATTAAGTTATTGAAGTTTACTTATATTTTGTGTTCAGTTTCCCATTGAAATCATTCTTGACATCGCTTTACAGTACTTCAGTTTCAGATGAACGCCTTTAACAAATTATACCTGAAAATAAGTAATAAAAGCTTTTCAATATTCATAATAAAATCAAACCGTCAAGTATAAGTCGTAATATTCGTATAAACAAGACTTGTCTTGCCAAATTGTAACTTTATTCATGTATTAACTTAACACACAATCTCCTAAACTGTCACTCAGAAATACGCTGTTTTAGATTACTGTGATTAAAAACAAAAAAGGAACTTACCACAAAGAAGAAGAAATAGTCTTTAAATTGTGGAATAAAGAGTAGAACATCGTATATTAGGCATCATCATAGTTCATCTCCAACGGTATTCAACAAATAACAAGCAATTTATATCCTTTTTAACATGCTTTGTCACTGTGAAAACTCATGAAACACATTCAATTTTCAAATCCTTAGAAATCCACAGTAATAAATGGTATAAATTGCTATCAAAGGAGCAAAAAATGCCATCAGAATGAAGATAAACCGCCACTCTACTATTTTGTGTTTGAACGTTTGGTACATGTGCTCAAATGATTGTTGATTGGATAAATCAGGTCACATGGTACAAACTCGTCACTAGGACTCTCTCGTAGTGGCAGCCATTTTGAAATTCGTTTTTCTAGCTCAGTAAAAATCCCTGCTTTTAATTTCCTTATTATAAGCTTAAATGATTGAAACTTGATGGATAATGCAAAGAAAACAGAACTGAAACCTATGTGAGTGTGTTGGGAATTTAATGAATATACAAATCAATTAAAACAGGAATTGTTGCAAGGGTTATTTACGGTTATTCTAAACTTGTTTTCTGTAAACCTCTCGTTCACTAAAACACAAACGTAAAAAAAACTTGGTTTCTCATATGTTTTAAACCATTATATTTAATTTTTTTTGGAAATCATGCCAAGATCATGAGAAGATCTTGAAAAGATCAGGTCAAGATCTCAACTAAATCATGGATAATTTTCATGAAAAATGGATGATAATAAAATGATATCATGTTTAGAAATACTTTTGGTAACATACAGAACTGAGTACAAAGTATATTTTAATATTTTATCTTTTTTTTATTGCTGTCTACTCATTGAGTATAATGTTTTATCATATGATTATTCATAAAATACCTATATTTCTCAATTTCGTAAACCTGTTATTTTCACTAGTGAAAATAACATGTTATTTTCACTAGTGAAAAGAACACGTTGCCATGGATGCACTTCAGAGGCCTTCGCTTCAGAGTCCTTCGCGGACATATTCTTTTGTCTTTGAATATTTTATAAATAATCATATGATAAACAGAATATTACAAGGTCGCTTGAAGATACGAATTTTATCTTCTCGTGTTGAAAATATCTCACTCGTTCGCTGCACTCACTCGTGAGATCTTTTCACCACTCGAAGATAAAATCCGTATCTCCGCGCGCCCATGTAATATCCTCTATGTTATTTGTTGTGTATTGGGGTGAGAAGTAATTAATTTGAATAGTAAGTTTGCAAACGTGGTTACTTCGCAAAACCCTATGTACAAGACACTGACGAAGCACGTGGTGCATAATCGGGGGTCCAAGCCCTGACTTTATAACGAGGCTTATACATAACATTATTGACATGCTTCCTTTAATTTATACACATTTTTTTTCAAGAATGAATATAGAAATAAATGAAGAAGAGAAATTGCAAAGAACATTACAGACAAACGATCAGAGCTTAACTAAATCTTGGATATTTTTTTGATGTGAAAACTTGCCAAGATCTTGATAAGATTTTTCACATCAAGTCATGTCAAAATCTTAACTGAATCATGGCAAGATCATTACAAGATCTTGTAAATATCATGTCAAGATCTTAACTTAATCATGGATATTTTTCATGTTAAAACTTGCCAAGATCTTGATAAGATCTTTCCAAGATAAATTTTAAAAACCATGCCAAGATCTTAACTAGATCATGCCAAGATCATTACAAGATCTTGAAAAGATCATGTCAAGATCTTAACTTAATCATGGATATTTTTCATGTTAAAACTTGCCAAGATCTTGATAAGATCTTTCCAAGATAAATTTTAAAAACCATGCCAAGATCTTAACTAGATCATGCCAAGATCATTACAAGATCTTGTAAAGATCATGTCAAGATCTTAACTTAATCATAGATATTTTCCATGTAAAAACATGCCAAGATCTTACAAGAACATGACAAGATCTTGGCATGTTTTGTAGTTAAACAACGTGCTAAAATCTTGTTAAGATCATGCTTAAATCATGGCAGATTCTTGCCTATATCATGCAAGATCATGGCAAGATATTTACATGGCAAGATTTGCATAAGATCTTACATGATCATGCCAGATCTTACAAGATCTTACCAAGATGCTCAACCTGGGTAACAACTACGCCATTACCTTCGTCATTGCCATCTTCTTCATCTCCATCGCTACATGCATGATCTTCAGTATCTTCATCATCATCTTCATTATCATAAAGATCATCGCTATTACTTCCAAAATGACAATCATCATCATCCTTATCATGACAATCATCATCATCCTTATCATGACGATCATCATCATCCTTATCATGACAATCATCATCATCCTTATCATGACAATCATCATCATCTCTGTTCTGTGCTAATAATGTTTCTTCCCCATTCTCTGTCTTCAATAGTATCAGGCAAAATATTCAAACTATCTTGGTTATCTGTTATATGTGGTTGAAGTATCAGAAACATGACTTGCATCTCTGCTGATGGACCTACATCCATTGTCACAAAATATTATCATCGGTCTGCATAGAAGAAGAACGGTATTGTTTGTATATGGACAGCCATATATATATATATTCCCTGAAGTAAACAACAACAAAACAATCAAAAGGATTGGTTTCATCCATTGATGGAGAATTAATTGTGCATGTACTGTGTAAGCCTAACTGACATCAACCATATCAACTAGTTACAGTGAGGACACTAACTTGAACCATGAACACTTGTCTTTATTTAGCTTTTTATTTTCTGACCTTCCTACTGATTCAAATCCTCTAAAAAAAGTAGGACTGAATTTAAAATGTATTGCATTATCAAAACTGATATGTTTCTCAATGACAATTGATTCACTCGAAGGATTCATGTGAAAAAAAAGTAACAAAAAAGTGTTCATGGCTTGTGTGTTCTCACTGTAAAAGAATACAACAATCAACCATCCTCTAATTAAAAAGAATATTACCAAATCTGAAATAAATACATCACAAAAAAAAAATGTCAATGAGATGACATAACAATTAGTTTGTTGAAAATCGAATTATGGAGCTTTACTCAAATGTTGAATTATAGTTAATACATGAAGTACACAAGATCAAGGACTTTTTTTAAAAGTGCTTTAATAGATAGTTGAGTTCACTGGACTGTTATACTTTTGACAAAGGAATCTTGTCACGGACTGAGATGCAGCATTTGTGATATAATTTGACATTTAAAGTTTCTTTTAAAGAATTGATGTAATCAGGATTTTACAATACATAGATTTGATACAAAAATAACATGTAAATAAGGAAAAAAACATAATTATGATACAGAGGACCATTAATCTGTGGTTGAAACTTATAATCAAAGTTAAGAAGAAACAATCTGTTAATTGTTACAATTAATCTTTACAGTTCTTTTAAATACATGTCTTGACAAGATAGGTGCAGCAGCATCTCTCCATTCTGTACAAAAAAAATATTATATAGTTATGTTAATTAAAAATGTCCGCGCCCCGCCCCACCCCAATGTTTTCACATGATCATGGGTAGCCAAATGGTCACAGCACAGTCAAAACACTTCACCTTTCATTATTTGAATATTGATTTGGTCTATGTTTGATTATTGCTGATTTCTCTAAAGGTATTCTTCCCTCTTATTATCTAATTGAAAACACTTGTATGTTCTCAGTTTGTTTTTCAGAGCCCTTCCACTGTCACAATGTGACATGTGCATCGTGACTGGATGCCTTTGCAACTTTGGCTGGATTTTTTTCCTGTAACTTTATAACCATGCGGCATCATTGATGTTGCGGAAAAAAATCCAGTCAAAGTCACAAATGCACCCGGTCATGATGCAACAATTTGAACTGTAATTAAATCTGAATCTGCATCATTTAAGATATTTAAATGGTAAATTAGGTTAAACAATAAAGCGTCAGCATTCACCCTGGTTTGATTCCTGTGGAACATTTGAAACTGTGTGTAACGCGGAGATATTTGGAAACTCTAATCGACTGTCGGACACGGAGACACTGAGTATTTATCATACAATAATTTATAGTTTTAGAATATTCAATGCAACTTGTGGAAATTAAATTTTGCGGAAACAAGAGATGATGATCTTATATGCATTTGAAATATGCGTCATAGGAATGTCAGCATAGTCTAGTATTGAAACAATAGGCAATGTTTTGATTGATTTTATAGCTCTATTACTAAACATGAGTGATTTATGAGCAAGGCACTTCAAGCTCCTTCACAGAAAATGAACTGAGAAGTGTTTGTTAGAGAAGATTGTTAACTGCACCACCTTAGATAAAAAACAAATTTAACTTTTACCACATTATAAATAAATATATTCACTTTTGGTTAAGTATATACATGTACATAATGCAACAGCAGTGAAAATGTCATAAAGTGTTCTTTATCGATAAATAAGTTATCGGTATACTGCATATACTAATATTTCTAAATGTGGAATCAAGCAATAGTAATATGTTTAAATAACATAGAAGTCCATGTCAATATTCAATTACACTCAATTGGTTGATGCATGGGATGCCACACTATGACTATACTGTCAGTATATTGGTAATATGCTAGGTATCTGGTTTTCATATGCTGTCCCAGTTGAATCAAATGAAGATGAATGTTGTAGTAACATGTTGCTGGAACTCATAAGATCTCAAATATTATTGGTATGCACCTCAAAACATAGGTTATGTTAGTGTGTTACTGGTGCTTGTAGAATTCCATGATATTCATTTGGAGAATATAAACAAGTCACAGAATGCTCTTTGCATGTTGATGTTCATTTTTAGAAAATATTATAAATGCAGATTGTTCCTTGTGCAGTTGCTATTCATTTGTAGAAAATATTATTGCATATTGTTCCTTGTGGAGTAAGCCGATGTTCATATATGTAGAAAATATTATAGACTGGTCCTTGTGGAAGCAGTGACCATTTTTGTTCCAGTTTTTAGAATATTGTACTTGCTTGTAAATATCAAGTTGTAATAGGTGTTGATAGAATATACCATTTCAATCCTCTGTGCAGTTGCTGTTGCATGCATGAAGCAGTAGCTATGTATATGTAATGCATCGTTTTCTGATCTGGAAAAAATAATGAGAATTAAAAGAAGAATTAAAAAGATATTATACAATATGATAACTTAATGTGTGCATATTTCTATCACTGAAAATAATAAGATATTACTACAAAATCATTTAATGGAAAGTGTACTTAATACCAAAATGGATAATGATGTGAAGTGTTCATGAAAGATAAACTTTCATTATTCCAACAGCCCCCTCCCCCCCCCCCCCCCCCCACACACACACAAATGATGTGTATTATTGTGCATCTATTCAAAATCAAAATTTGTACTAGTAACAGTAGTTCAGAAATTTTAGACCAATTACAGTTGGCATGATTAAACTGATTACTGAATTTTAAGTAAATTTTGCTGACAGGTATTATAATAATATAAAATAAGATTATTTATTTATAAGTTGAATGAATATTGGTTTGTGATCACTAATGTAAGATTCTAATATTCCAGTAAGTACAATATCCTGCTGTGAAATATTTGTGTATACATGGTCTATTAAAGATTTGTAGTCTGTCGTATACTTTGTTATTATCTGTGTATATTTCATTGTAGTGACCATGTATACCTGTAATTTCTTTTTATCAGAGGAGTTCTCATTAATATTGACATTAAAGTCTCCCATAATTACTTTGATTTCAAACTATTTTGATCATCAAGGTTGTATTGTGTATGGACATATGTTAGGGCGTCAATTAGTCTTGCCATAGTTACTTTGTTATTTGATCGATAAATGCCTATGATGTACAATGGTTGGCCTTTATAATCGAGTTTCATCATAGTCATTTATACTTCATTGTAATTACATCTGACAGGTTCTGTTTCACATGTCATGTCTGGTTTAATATAAACTGCTGTGCCATATTTAGGTCTAGTGGATTGAGATGGACTGAAATCATTTCTGCACAATATGTAGCCTTTAATACTGAAAGCTTGATCATTATCTCTGGAGCATAAGGATGTTTCAACAAAAATATTAATATCTCATGCTAGTACATAATCATTACGTATGTCATCCATGTGAAGGGTGAGTGAACGAACATTATGAAACAGTATAGTTAGAGTCTTTGTACTGGTTGCTTCATACAAATTTGTTAATGAACATTGTAAAGTTGATTCCATTCTGAGGCGATGCATTTCCTGTTGAACAGCCTGGTCTACTTTAATCTTATTTTCATTTAAGTTCAAAATGTGTAAAGTTGAGAGATTTCTTACTCTACTCAAACCCACATAGTGTATGTGCTGTAAAGCTGATTGTGAAAAATCTACTACTGCTGCATTAATTGCAATGATGAATTGTCTTAGCTGCAGCTGGTCTCAGAGAAAATTGTTTTCTTAAATGACATATGCTTGAGTTCTCTTATTAAGATTTTTTTAATTTGTGGGGTCTTCTTTGATATTTTTTAATAATATTGTCTGACTCAATTTCAACAGAATTGTCAGGTAGTTTCTGGTTTTGTTCATAGATTTGAGTAAAAATGTTCTTTCATCTGGATGTGAGGTATTTATAAACTGAAAGTCTCTAGATGCTCTCCTCAATGGCATTTGTAAAACAAGGTATACAGCTTCTTGAGCACTGATTTCAACAGCATTGAGAAACTTATTGCCAATATGTCTTACTCTCTTTAATATCTTTGTCACCTGACTTAGCTTCTTCACATGCTTTTTCTAGAAGACTACTCATACCTCTTTGTCCCTTAGTAATATATGACAATATATATACTGCACAAGCATATGGGTCTAATACATACTGTATATCCATATTAGCTCGCCATGCCTTCAAAAGATTTGTGTTGTAAATGTTTACTCGTATTTCTGAGGGTAGACGTTTTAGAAATAGAGTATTGCGTTTAAGTGTATATCTAATGGCTTGTATGTAATTGTCTTCATGAAGATTGAGTCTTTGTAGAAATTCTTCAAATGTCTTCTCCATACTTCATATCCTCAAGCAATGTTTTTATGGCTTCTGAATTAGATATAATTATAGTCTTTTGTTCTGCTTCATCATATGATGATATGTCAAGAGGATGCAAGATCATAGTAGGTGGCATTGAAGGCAGAGGAAAATTAAATCTACATACTTTCTGACCCTTCTTTTTACATGTTTTAGCATGTTTATGCACTTGGAGGTTCATTAGATCTGTCATGTCCTCAGATGTGTCATAATGACAGGTGACATGTTTATCTACAAATGCAGCAATATCATCATTAGGGACTGTTTCATACTGTGGAGCATCTTTTATCCAAAATAAAGCATGAATATGAGGTGATCCTCTTTGTTGAAATTCAACTCTATAGAAAAAGTCTTGTATTTCACCTAAAGGTTGCAATGAACGTTTCATAAAATCATGTATAAAAAGCTGAATCATATGTTCAAAGTTCCTAGCACATGTCACACTAGGATCTTTTTGGATCAATTCTGACTTCTTTTGCCATGTCATTGTACTAATTTCATAATCACTGTACTCTTTGTTATCTAATAATCTACCTAGTATTTTAAGTAAATGAACCCATCTAGTTTCAACTGCTGAGAAAGAACAAAACCATGTAGGTTTACCAAGTTAACGAATTATAGCAAACAAGTCTTTCTTACACTTCTCAAAGTATGGTGGTGATCCTCTAAGATTTCTTAGCACTCTAAAACCTTCATCAAGTCTTACCAAATTGTCAACTGTTTCTGGGCATTTCAATTGTCCTGCTGTGTATTTTTTAGTCTTACATTTTCTCAATGACATAGTGTAGCACTTCCTTGGATTTGTTTGATTTGTAACTTTTTCAGTTTAAAAAAGATATTAAGTACACTTTTAGCTATTTATCTATCCCTGTTCCTTAGCTCCCATTTACATATACATTATTATATCTTTAGTTATTAGACAGTTGGATGTGGAATATGGCTGGATATTTTTACGAGTCACGCTGTATTTTGACGAGCCATCAGGCAAGTCAAAATGCAAGTTGACGAGTATTGCTGTATATTTTTACTCGATCCAGTCTTACTCACGCATTATTTTTTACAAGTTGGATAATAAAGTACTATAATATACAGGTGTAGTTCTATCTTTGTTGTCATGTCTACGTTTGCCACAAAATATAGTAGGAAATGAGAGGTATTCGACGTCTTTATCCATAAACACTCCTAAAGGTTTATTACCTTCACCTGGTGCAAAGCTTATTATATCATCACCATTTTCAATTATATCTGGTTGTTGTAATAAAGTATCCATGTTACCTGATGGACGTTCCTCTACTTCACACCAATTATCATTATTATCTAGACAAATAATTTGTATTGGTATTGGTTTCATTAACTATTATATCACTTACAATTGAATCATTGACTAGGTCTTTGTCATTCTCAATAAAATCCTGCCATTCCTCATCAGACTCATTACTGTTTTTTTGTGAACTATTTATCCAATTTTCTTTAATTGTCACATCCTCTGCTTTGAATAATTCACTTGTGTCTGCAAGATATTTAGCTGCGTCTAGCACTTTCTTTGGTCCTGAATGACATTCTGAAATTTATAATGATGTTTATAACTGAGCTTTTGTTTGAGTTTAATTGGTATGGTTTGTGAATCATTTATTGATCTTGGTAAGCTATTGACTGTAACATTAACATCAGCAGGTTCATTGACAGCATTGCCATGTACACTTACTGACCACCTCTAGGTAAGCTATTGACTGTAACATTAACATCAGCAGGTTCATTGACTACATTGCCATGTATACTTAACTGACCACCTCTAGGTAAGCTATTGACTGTAACATTAACATCAGCTGGTACATTGACCGCATTGCCATGTATACTTAACTGACCACCTCTAGGTAGCTCACGTATTATTGATCTTGGTAAGCTATTGACTGTAACATTAACATCAGCTGGTACATTGACTACATTGCCATGTATACTTAACTGACCACCTCTAGGTAGCTCACGTATTATTGATCTTGGTAAGCTATTGACTGTAACATTAACATCAGCAGGTACATTGACTACATTGCCATGTATACTTACTGACCACCTCTAGGTAGCTCACGTATTATTGATCTTGGTAAGCTATTGACTGTAACATTAATATCAGCAGGTTCATTGACTACATTGCCATGTACACTTACTGACCACCTCTAGGTAGCTCACGTATTTGCATGAATGGAATTCTTGGTGAGATGAGTCGTTCTTCAAGATGTGTTAAATTCAACATGTCATGCTTAGGAGGAAATTCCATTTTATTAGCTTTTGCACATGTACTAATCTGCCATCCCTGATATTAGAATCACATGTTGTGCAAATCCATTCAACATTGCCTAATAGTATGCTTCTATTTCCAGTCATGCAAGCATCAAAGATAACTAAAGGAGATTTAGAGTAAGCATCACGATTACATTTTTTTACAGATGACCTATAGCACAACTGATCACAACAAGTACAGACATACTCTGGCCCTGACTTAACCTTGTCATGGAAAGAGTGTATATATTTAATGGGATCTTTAAAAGTTGCCTTTGTCCAACTATTATGGTGTCCATTATCATCAACCATTTTATTTTGTGAACATATGTTCTGATCTTCATTCATATCTAGTCATACATCTTTCTCTTGGTTGGTCTTATGTGTTCATATTGATCTATTTCTTTACTGATATCTTTTTTAGCATATTCCGCTTCATTCAGTTGTTTATTCCTATTTCTTTTATTATTTTTGTTTTTGTCATCATATCTTTCTTTTATCTTATCCTTATTTTTCTCAAAATATCTTTCATCTATTTCTTTTCTTTTGTCTTTGTTCTTCTCAGTAATAATCACTATATCTTTTGAGAGCTTTTTTCATTGCTGGAGTTGTTTTTTTATTTATACTTTGCCCTTTCCTAAGTCTTGACATTTTGTTCTCCTGGTCAAGCAATTGCTTATCAGACTGCCTGTTCCTCATGTTTTTTTTCATGTAAAGTTTGCCTTTTTCTCTTTTGTCAGTAATTTCGATACTTTGATGAATTTTAGAACAATCAGTCAATTCCGTAACTATGTTATTGGACGACCCAGAAAAAGATAAGTTTTTTTCATTTGAACTAGTACAATCATTTTTTCAGGGATGTTTTGATTTACATGACTATCAATTACTACTGTTAGTAGAAACATAATGTGATTCGCCTAAGTGACCGATGTAAACATCTCTTAAAGGATTATTATTTAAACATGTTCCTTCCACAACAGTTGTCTCAGTAAAATTGTGTTCAGTTTCTACAACATTTACTCTTAAATGCAGTGCTTCAGCAACATCTTGTTATTATAATATGATCAGCCCAAGTACCTTGAAAAGCTAGACATATTATGCAAATACTGAGCCCAGGAACTTTCAAGATTGCTCTCTATAAACCGTTCAGGATGTTCATTTAAGTATTGTACACCTAATGCTCGGATTTGTAAGTGACGATTTGGGTTTGAAAACAGCTGATGTGAGATACTTCTGTAAAAACAGTCTCCTTGTCCCCCTACATCTAGTGATTGTAAATAGCAGATATTAGATCTGAGCCTGCAAATCAGTACCCTGGGTACCAGAGGCCGCTAGGGGCTGAAAAAGAGAGGAAGAAGAGAGGCGGCCTCTGGTCTAACGAGTAACGAATCTCACTTCCATGAGTTAAGATATTGAACTTGGATTGTGATTGGCTCTTGAAATAATCTCAGTCAAAATGTGTTTTCATTGGTTCCTTACACTAACTGGTTTTGACCTCTGAGAGCATCAACGTATTCATGTTTACCAACAACAATGGTCTCGAATTACTTACAATTTCGTTTGATCAGAGAAATTCAAGCCGCATCGTGAAATATTTTATATGTCAAACGTTACAGCACTTTCTTTTATTTTAGACTTTTTCCCACTCTTTATAGCTCAATATATCTTCAAAATACTCGACTTGAAGTCCGAACGTTTCAGGACATGAACATGACACCACTGATCAACACGAATGTAAACAATAATTCATTGCTGACCGTAGGTAGATTTCTAAATGCTAATAAAATAGCAATTTGCCATTCTAAATACTACAGTGTATATGTGCATATTGAAATTCACGAAATTTAGGATGTTTTTCTGTATAGATTTTGTAATTATACATGAAACAGTTTCAGCAGTGAAAACAAATAAAACCAGTTTGACAGAAAAGTGGTATCTCAGATAACATCGGCCAGACATGGAAGTGAGATTCGTTACTCGTTAGACCAGAGGCCGCCTCTCTTCTTCCTCTCTTTCTCAGCCCTTCGCGGTCTCTGGTACCCAGGATAGCAATTCAGCGGTCTCTATTTGAAGTGCATGGAATCAAGGTACACTTGGGTCGACAAACCAAGATGACACTGGTAAACAATAGAGGCAGTAGCTCTGATTGTGAAAAATACTCAACTTTATTGCCCCCAATTTTTTTTTCTCTTAGAAAAATGAGGCTCAAATGCTCGGTGGTGTTTGTCCTCGAGTAATAACCAAGAATTGTTTGAAAAAAATGGCCAAGTTATCGCAAAGCAACGACGAGAGTTGGTTGCGCCACTTCAAACAATAACAAAACAAAATTGATCCGAAGGTTAGTTGTGTTTATTTTACAATTTAGCATTTAGGTCTTCAAATCATGTACTAATATCTCACTATTTCTTCTTCAGAGTCATTTGTTATAATTATCAGAAATATGTGAGATAAGAATTTAGTCGATAAATTGAGTCACCTTTTGTCTGACTAGGACTATTCAACCGATAGACACACAAGGTGTCTGTATTTTATAAAGAAAACCGTAAGCTTTTCAACAAATGTTCTTGTAAACATCTCGAGGTTCATTTGCGATTACTTAGTCATTCTTTCAAACAATTCTTGGTTATTCCTCAAGTACAGACATCTGAGCCTCATTTTCGTTAGAGAAAATTAAATTTTGGGCACAATAAAGTTGAGTTTTCTTCGTCATAAGAGCTACTGCCCCTCGTTTAATGGTGCCATCTTGGTTTGTCGACCCAAGTGTCTCGATTCCATGCATTTTTAATCGAGAGACCGCTGAGGCACAGGCTCAGATCTAATATCTGCTATTGTACCGACTTAGTCTATTCCTTAATAATTGTGTATCCGATATTACAAGCTGATTATTTTCAGAATTCACTGGCCAAGGTTCTGGATTTAATTCTACATCACCTGATAAAACTAACTGTCTTTGAATAAAACAACATGTGCACTGTTTGCATTTGGAATGACTCCTTCCATTCGATAAAAAAATGTCTCAGAGGACAAGGTCTTTTTTGTTTTGCTAATTTTTGTCTTTAGTTAGTAAAAATATATTTTGTACAATATAACTAAGAAATGATGATTTGGGGCAGTTTTGGACAATTCTTTTTGACACATATATGCTTATATTTCTTTTTAAGTAAAATCTTGTTATAGAATTTCAATGAAATTCTTGATGGCTCTCTCTCACGTTTGAATTTATTACATGGTTTCACACAAGGTAATGAGAATTTGTTGTGTATAGCTCGAGGTTTATGCATACCTTTCGGCATAAAATTTATTTCATTGGTCATGACAGATACAGATTCATTGGCATTCATTGCTAAGTCCACCATGGTTATGGTGCTAGTATGAGATCTAGTAAGAACTGTTTTGATTTTGCTACTCGTTTGATAAGTTTTGCTAAGTTTTGATAGTTCATTTGTTTGATTCATTTGATAAGTTTTGGTAGTTCATTTGTTTGATTCATTGAATTGCCATTTTCTCTTTGTGTTTTTTCACTAGTATCATTGTCAACATTGTCAATGATTGTTTGTAAACAATTGTAATTTGTCATAAACAGGGTATGGAAGTTAGGTATTTTTTGTCATAAACAGGATAACCCCTACAGGATCCCAGCGGAACACCCCTACCCAGATCTGAAGGGAGTACCCGCCCGGGCTTTCACATCACGAACAGCAGCTCTTTTTTCACTCGTAAAACCACTGGTATTTTCACTCATTAAGGCATTCGTTTCACTTTTAGCAGTGTAACTATTTTTTGCTTTGGTATCATGAACAGTTGGTCTTTTTTCACTCGTAAAGGCATTTGGAGTGCAGAGTTTTGCCATTCATGGCCACCTCTCTGCACGAGGTGTTGGCGGCCAACAAAGTGACCTCTTCGTTTTCTGTCGTTAATAATACGGCACTCTCATGAATGGAAGAGTTGTCGATCTCTCGTGTTGTCGCTACAAAGTCCTTGGCTTATCTCCGGTGTAATATAATTTATGCTCACAAGTAAGGTCACAATAACAGAGAAACAATATGGAGTATTGTCTTTAAAAACGACTCACTATTGTGACCTCACTTGTGCAGCATAAATTATATTACACTGGAGATAAACCAAGTCCTTCAACATCGGTATAACGCACTAAACTTCTGAATCGCCACGAGGGAAAGGCAATGAATCTATACTGTGTAATCTGACCAATGATATAACGTTTGACAAAATTTGGTCATAAATGAGCATTTCTTACCTTGGAAATTTGACGTCCAAAGAATTCAAAGAATCCAAAGTATTGCTAACTGTTGTTTTCTTCTTTTTCTTTCTTCGTTTGCTTTAGTCATTCTTCTTTAGTTTGGAGCCATGCACTTTTGTAATCGATTCATTTTGAACACTGCAAGAGTGATCAGCTCGTTTATCCCTCAGTACCATCAGTTGATAAGATCGCTAAACTTCGCCATAATATTCCAATAAACGCATCCAGTCTTGTTCAAGCACACTTATTTCGATGATCATTGATATCAATTTAACGGAAAAGTCATATTCAACGAATAAAACAGATCATTGGATGGAGCAGTGACTGCGTTGTTTTTTTAAAAATCAAGAGGTATAAAAGTCGTTCAAAACCTTGACAATACCATGGTATTTAAGCTTTTGAGTAACCGAAATCCGGTACCTAAATACCATGAGCCTGCAGTTTTTATGTGACAGCTGACACACCGACGCCATTTTAACCATTGTTCCTCACTAAACACTAAATTTACACTTAACGACAACGATTCCGAGAAGAAAAAAAACAAAATATGATTTCTCCTGTGAATATACTGTCTTGGTAAGTAAGGCCATCGTTTCTCGTTTATAGTTAACATTCTTCAGAGAACCATTTACTATTGCTGAAGTCCCGAAAACGTATATGTATTATTTATTTTGGGGGAAATTTTCCACTTTTTACTGGCTTATTCATGCCTGTACGATTATTTTTTCAATGCCTTTCCACTCTGTACGAATCTTATGCGGCGGGCCTGCATGATTATTGATTTAAAAAATGTCCGTAGAATCCAACAATTGCTCATTTTCAAATAGCGTATCTGCCGGTGTATAAGTCGACCTTTTTCCATCAAATTTATACCAAGTCAAGAAATCAACTTGCTATAAATCATAAAAAACTGAAGAAAACAATGAATTAAACCATTTGTTTTGCCTTTAAGTATCCTGCCATGATGTTTTGTTGAGAGTTTTTATATTAATTTCACAAAGGAACCAAGTAACCTGCATACAAACAATCATAGACATTTCAGTCAAAAATGCGTTAGAAAAGAAAAAAAAACCCTCTGAATACAGTTTTGCTCAAATAATTTACTTTATTGAAAAAGAGAGCTAGGAAAGACTCATACTCTTGCTAAAAAAAACTTCAAACACTCTATACCTTTGTCAGGACGCCATCTTGTTTGAAGCACATTTTTGAAATTGGTGCACCGCTCGATGTTTTTGTTAGAAATCCGCTCTTTTTTTACCTTGGATTTCAAGGTTTTGTTAAAAATTAAGAGTAAAGAACTAAGGACTACTTATACAAAGGAAATGGGAATAAAAATAAGAATTTCACCTAGTTTATTTTCCACTCTATACTATAATTCCACTCAGTCTATACTATTGGTTTATCCACTCTATACTTGTATTATGCTCCGGGTCTTTCCACTCTATACTATTATTATGCCTTACGTTTATTCAGAGTAGAGGCTAAGATCCTGAGTATAGCTCTTATGTGAAATGACTAGTCAATACAACTTTTACTATATTTTTTATCAAAAAAAAGACTGCCTACCTTGAAAATATAATTTTGTTTCTTTGCAGAGAAGTCTCGTTCAAATTGAAATTTAAAAAAATCATGCATGCCATTTTTTACATATGACTTGTAACTAAAGATGGACAAGGACACCCAGATGAAATCTTTCAAAAATTTCAGTTCAGAACAATACAAGATGAACAGTTTGATTCCAAAATTCATAGATAATATCTTTCATGATGTTCTTATTCACCAAAACAATAATAAAAGCTCAACTTTATTAATAATTTAATGATTAGATCAATAAGAAATTTGATCAAAATTTTGTCTGGGTGGCTTTGGTTTGTGTGGATGCACTTTAATAAAATTTTATGTGCTATGTAAAAACGAGCAGCAGTGTTTTATCAAGTATTTGTATAGTACACAGCTCAGTTTTTATACTTGATAAAACATATCCTGCAAGTTTTTTTATATGACTTCAAAAACCCCAATATTTATAAAACCAAATATTTCAAATACAATTGTGAAAAATAAGCCAAAAAAGTTATAAAATTGACTGGTGGTCATTCTGATCATGCGCAGAATTTCTGTGTGTTGAATATACATCCCACATTTGAGTGTGGTCCTTCAGAATAATTCAAGGGTGACAAACTTTCTCAAATATCAGGTTCAATTTCTTGGACCATTTTGGTCACATGATTGGACAGAGGTTGCTTTGAACCATGCAAAGTAATCTCATTACTATTCAATGTACATTTATATTAAGACTCTAGAGTCTATATAAAGATTCATTGAATACAAATGAGAGTATTTTATAGATATAAAACCTCATGCATGTCACCAAAATTGGACCAGCTCATGAATTAATAATGATTTTTTTAATATATTATTGCACATGAACATTATTATTATACATGAACATTACATAATAACAAGTTTTGTTATTGTTGTTAGGATGAATCAAATGAAGACAACCCACAAAATAATTATTGTTTACTGTTATGGTCACAACTTTATGATGATGGACTTTTATCCAAATAGTGATAGTTTAATAGTATAATTGGTTTTGTATGCGTTGTTTATGTTAATCATTTGCTGTTCTTTACTTTCAGGCTAAGCTGACTGATGTACTGGTGATTTGTGGTGATTTTTTATTAGTGATTTGTGTAAATTAATTGTGTTAATAAATTGTGTGATTGAATTGTATATTAAATAGATTGTGTAATTGATTGTGAATTCTGTAATACATATTTTGTCTATCTGAATTTGAAGTTCTCTTTCACATCGTCATTATAATGAATAAAGGAATTAATACAAAACAAAAGGAATAAATTAAAAAAAAATAAAAGCATAAATGAAAATTTGTAGGGAGGGTCATATTTTTTTTCATGTGTATTTGGGGAGGGTTGCTTTATTGTAATGGGTCTTACAGGGGACCATATTTTTTGACTTCAGTAAAGAAGGAGTAAACAAAACTATCAAAACAACAATATTTATTGGTTTTGGCAATATGACATACCAAATAACAATAATAATATTGACCAATAACAATACTGAGTTGATGCATAGTTATGCTTAAACATTTCAAACCTATCTAAAAAGTCTATCATTCTGATAGAGGCTCAAGGAATGGCCTACATGATGTGGTCTGCTAGTAGGGTCCTATATTATCATCACTATCAGATGAATTGTTGTAATTGTACATGTTGAGCATTTTAGCATCGTTGACATTGTAATCACTGCTATCATCATAGTTGTCATCATCACCCTTGTCATCATCACTGTTGACAAGATTGTCATCATCACTGTTGTCGTCACTTTCACCATTTATACTGTTGTCATCACTGTCACCATCATTGTCATCATCACTGTTGTCATCACTGTCACCATCATTGTCATCATCACTGTTGTCATCACTGTCACCATCATTGGCATCATCACTGTTGTCATCACTTTCACCGTTTATACTGTTGTCATCACTGTCACCATCATTGTCATCATCGCTGTTGTCATCACTTTCACCGTTTATACTGTTGTCATCACTGTCACCATCATTGTCATCATCACTGTTGTCATCACTTTCACCGTTTATACTGTTGTCATCACTGTCACCATCGTTGACATCATCACTGTTGTTGTCACTTTCAACGTTTATACTGTTGTCATCACTGTCACCATCATTGGCATCATCACTGTTGTCATCACTGTCACCATCATTGGCATCATCACTGTTGTCATCACTTTCATCATTGGCATCATCACTGTTGTCATCACTTTCACCGTTTATACTGTTGTCATCACTGTCACCATCATTGGCATCATCACTGTTGTCATCACTTTCACCGTTTATACTGTGGCCATCACTGTCACCAGCGTTGACATCATCACTGTTGTCATCACTTTCACCGTTTATACTGTTGTCATCACTGTCAACATCATTGGCATCATCACTGTTGTCGTCACTTTCATCATTGGCATCATCACTGCTGTCATCACTTTCACCGTTTATACTGTTGTCATCACTGTCACCATCATTGACATCATCACTGTTGTCATCACTTTCATCATTGGCATCATCACTGTTGTCGTCACTTTCACCGTTTATACTGTTGTCATCACTGTCACCATCATTGGCATCATCACTGTTGTCGTCACTGTCATCATTGGCATCATCATTAGCATTGTCTAAGTTGACTGGATGAGGTCGAGATTTCAGCAGACGCTTTATCACAATGTTTGCCCCAGAATCTATCAACTTGCAATCGGGCTTTGTAAAAAAAACAGGCTCTGCAGCTTTCTTTTGCCTTTTATGTTTAATATTAACTGTTCATCTATATCTCCAGCACTGCAAAATTCATTTCTTCTGTTTGTTTGGGCAATTTCTTTTGGAATTTTCACAATTCTTACTGTTACTGTTCTCATTTGTTTTCTTTTTTCAGCTCTCTGCTTTTTTGCTTTTTCATTATGGATCTTCTATTTGTGGCAAACTGAACTTTTAAACATCTTTGCATTTTTCTCTTCAAGGTCTTTTAGCTCTTCAGTTAGCTCTTGATTTTGTAAATGTTTCAAAGTTAAAATCTCAGTTTTCTGTTCAAACCAATTTCCAAACATATTTGAAGATTTTTTTAAATCTCTGTTTTCTGTTTAAATCAATTTCCAAACATATTTGAACATTTTTAAATTGCGTGGTATAAAGGTACAGTAGCTGTGTTTCTCAAAAGCTTAAATACCATGGTATTGACCGAAAATACCATGGTATTGAACGAAAATACCATGGTATTGACCGAAAATACCATGGTATTTACAACAGTTGGGTGAAGACTGACTTGCATGTCCATGTTTATTACTATAAATGTTTCAATGTTAAAATCTCAGTTTTCTGTTCAAACCAATTTCCAAACATATTTGAAGATTTTTTCAAATCTCTGTTTTCTGTTAAAATCAGTTTCCAAACATAATATTTGAACATTTTTAAATTGCGTGGTATAATTTTTTTAGTTTAAATCAATTTCCAAACATATTTGAACATTTTTATTGCGTGGTATAAAGGTACAGTATTTGTGTTCCTCAAAAGCTCAATATCATGGTATTGACCGAAAATACCATGGTATTTACAACAGTTGGGTGAAGAAAAATTGCATGTCTATCTTTAGGCTATGCGGACATTGATTTTATAAATGTTTCAATAGTTAAAACCTCAGTTTTCTTTTCAAACCAATTTCTAAACATATTTGAAGATTTTTTTAAATCTCTGTTTTCTGTTTAAATCAATTTCCAAACATATTTGAACATTTTCATTGCGTGGTATCTAGGTGCCGGATTTCGGTTACTCAAAAGCTTAAATACCATGGTATTGACCGAAAATACCATGGTATTGAACGAAAATACCATGGTATTGACCGAAAATACCATGGTATTTACAACAGTTGGGTGAAGAAAGCTTGCATGTCCATCTTTATTACTATAAATGTTTCAATGTTAAAATCTCAGTTTTCTGCTCAAACCAATTTCCAAACATATTTGAAGATTTTTTCAAATCTCTGTTTTCTGTTTAAATCAGTTTCCAAACATATTTGAACATTTTTAAATTGCGTGGTATAAATTTTCAGTTTAAATCAATTTCCAAACATATTTGAGCATTTTTATTGCGTGGCCTTTTGTATAAAGGTAGAGTATTTGTGTTCCTCAAAAGCTAAATACCATGGTATTGCCCGAAAATACCATGGTATTTACAACAGTTGGGTGAAGAAAACTTGCATGTCTATCTTTATTACCATGCGGACATTGATTTTATAAATGTTTCAATGTTAAAATCTCAGATTTCTTTTCAAACCAATTTTCAAACATATTTGAAGATTGTTTTAAATCTCTGTTTTCTGTTTAAATCAATTTCCAAACATATTTGAACATTTTCATTGCGTGGTATCTAGGTGCCGGATTTCGGTTACTCAAAAGCTTAAATACCATGGTATTGACCGAAAATACCATGGTATTGAACGAAAATACCATGGTATTGACCGAAAATACCATGGTATTTACAACAGTTGGGTGAAGAAAGCTTGCATGTCCATCTTTATTACTATAAATGTTTCAGTGTTAAAATCTCAGTTTTCTGTTCAAACCAATTTCCAAACATATTTGAAGATTTTTTTTAAATCTCTGTTTTCTGTTTAAATCAGTTTCCAAACATATTTGAACATTTTTAAATTGCGTGGTATAATTTTTTTAGTTTAAATCAATTTCCAAACATATTTGAACATTTTTATTGCGTGGTATAAAGGTACAGTATTTGTGTTCCTCAAAAGCTCAATATCATGGTATTGACCGAAAATACCATGGTATTGAACGAAAATACCATGGTATTTACAACAGTTGGGTGAAGAAAAATTGCATGTCTATCTTTATTACTATAAATGTTTCAATGTTAAAATCTCAGTTTTCTGTTCAAACCAATTTCCAAACATATTTGAAGATTTTTTTAAATCTCTGTTTTCTGTTTAAATCAATTTCCAAACATATTTGAACATTTTTAAATTGCGTGGTATAAATTTTTTAGTTTAAATCAATTTCCAAACATATTTGAACATTTTTATTGCGTGGTATAAAGGTACAGTATTTGTGTTCCTCAAAAGCTCAATATCATGGTATTGACCGAAAATACCATGGTATTGAACGAAAATACCATGGTATTTACAACAGTTGGGTGAAGAAAAATTGCATGTCTATCTTTATTACTATAAATGTTTCAATGTTAAAATCTCAGTTTTCTGTTCAAACCAATTTCCAAACATATTTGAAGATTTTTTTAAATCTCTGTTTTCTGTTTAAATCAATTTCCAAACATATTTGAACATTTTTAAATTGCGTGGTATAAATTTTTTAGTTTAAATCAATTTCCAAACATATTTGAACATTTTTATTGCGTGGTATAAAGGTACAGTATTTGTGTTCCTCAAAAGCTCAATATCATGGTATTGACCGAAAATACCATGGTATTGAACGAAAATACCATGGTATTTACAACAGTTGGGTGAAGAAAAATTGCATGTCTATCTTTATTACTATAAATGTTTCAATGTTAAAATCTCAGTTTTCTGTTCAAACCAATTTCCAAACATATTTGAAGATTTTTTTAAATCTCTGTTTTCTGTTTAAATCAATTTCCAAACATATTTGAACATTTTTAAATTGCGTGGTATAAATTTTCAGTTTAAATCAATTTCCAAACATATCAAGTTGAGCATTTTTATTGCGTGGCCTAGCCTTTTGTATAAAGGTACAGTATTTGTGTTCCTCAAAAGCTAAATACCATGGTATTGACCGAAAATACCATGGTATTTACAACAGTTGGGTGAAGAAAAATTGCATGTCTATCTTTATTCGCTTTATTACTATGCGGACATTGATTTTATAAATGTTTCAATGTTAAAATCTAAGTTTTCTATTCAAATCAATTTCCAAACATATTTGAAGATTTTTTTAAATCTCTGTTTTCTGTTTAAATCAATTTCCGAACATATTTGAACATTTTCATTGCGTGGTATTTAGGTACCGGATTTCGGTTACTCAAAAGCTTAAATACCATGGTATTGACCGTCTTTTTGAGGGGTTTCTTAAGTGAAATCAAGAGGTATAAAAGTCGTTCAAAACCTTGACAATACCATGGTATTTAAGCTTTTGAGTAACCGAAATCCGGTACCTAAATACCATGAGCCTGCAGTTTTTATGTGACAGCTGACACACCGACGCCATTTTAACCATTGTTGTTCCTCACTAAACACTAAATTTACACTTAACGACAACGATTCCGAGAAGAAAAAAAACAAAATATGATTTCTCCTGTGAATATACTGTCTTGGTAAGTAAGGCCATCGTTTCTCGTTTATAGTTAACATTTTTCAGAGACCCATTTACTATTGCTGAAGTCCCGAAAACGTATATGTATGATTATTTATTTTGGGGGAAATTTTCCACTCTTTACTGGCTTATTCATGCCTGTACGATTATTTTTCAATGCCTTTCCACTCTGTACGAATCTTATGCGGGCCTGTATGATTATTGATTTAAAAAATGTCCGTAGAATCCAACAATTGCTCATTTTCAAATAGCGTATCTGCCGGTGTATAAGTTGACCTTTTTCCATCAAATTTATACCAAGTCAAGAAATCAACTTGCTATAAATCATAAAAAACTGAAGAAAACAATGAATTAAACCATTTGTTTTGCCTTTAAGTATCCTGCCATGATGTTTTGTTGAGAGTTTTTATATTAATTTCACAAAGGAACCAAGTAACCTGCATACAAACAATCATAGACATTTCAGTCAAAAATGCGGTAGCAAAGAAAAAAAAACCCCTCTGAATACAGTTTTGCTCAAATAATTTACTTTATTGAAAAAGAGAGCTAGGAAAGACTCATACTCTTGCTAAAAAAACTTCAAACACTCTATACCTTTGTCAGGACGCCATCTTGTTTGAAGCACATTTTTGAAATTGGTGCACCGCTCGATGTTTTAGTTAGAAATCCGCTCTTTTTTTACCTTGGATTTCAAGGTTTTGTTAAAAATTAAGAGTAAAGAACTAAGGACTACTTATACAAAGGAAATGGGAATAAAAATAAGAATTTCACCTAGTGTATTTTCCACTCTATACTATAATTCCACTCAGTCTATACTATTGGTTTATCCACTCTATACTTGTATTCTGCTCCGGGTCTTTCCACTCTATACTATTATTATGCCTTACGTTTATTCAGAGTAGAGGCTAAGATCCTGAGTATAGCTCTTATGTGAAATGACTAGTCAATACAACTTTTACTATATTTTTTATAAAAGAAAAAGACTGCCTACCTTGAAAATATAATTTTGTTTCTTTGCAGAGAAGTCTTGTTCAAATTGAAATTTAAAAAAAATCATGCATGCCATTTTTTACATAAGACTTGTAACTAAACATGAACCAAGGACACCCAGATGAAATCTTTCAAAAATTTCAGTTCAGAACAATGCAAAATGAACAGTTTGATTCAAAATTCATAGATAATATCTTTCATGATGTTCTTATTCACCAAAACAATAATAAAAGCTCAACTTTATTAATAATTTAATGATTAGATCAATAAGAAATTTGAGCAAAATTTTGTCTGGGTGGCTTTGGTTTGTGTGGATGCACTTTAATAAAATTTTATGTCCTATGTAAAAACGAGCAGCAGTGTTTTATCAAGTATTTGTATAGTGCACAGCTCAGTTTTTATACTTGATATTAAAACACATCCTGCAAGTTTTTTTATATGACTTCAAAAACCCCAATATTTATAAAACCAAATATTTCAAATACAATTGTGGAAAATAGGCGAAAAAAGTTATAAGATTGAGTGGTGGTCATTCTGATCATGCGCAGAATTTGTGATGTGTGTTGAATATACATCCCACATTTGAGTGTGGTCCTTCAGAATAATTCAAGGGTGACAAACTTTCTCAAATATCAGGTTCAATTTCTTGGACCATTTTGGTCACATGATTGAACAGAGGTTGCTTTGAACCATGCAAAGTAATCTCATTACTATTCAATGTACATTTATATTAAGACTCTAGAGTCTTTATATAAAGATTCATTGAATACAAATGAGAGTATTTTATGGGTATAAAACCTCAACATGCATGTCACCAAAATTGGACCAGCTCATGAATTAATAATGAATTTTTGAATATATTATTGCACATGAACATTATTATTATACATGAACATTACATAATAACAAGTTTTGTTATTATTGTTAGGATGAATCAAATGAAGACAACCCACAAAATAATTATTGTTTACTGTTATGGCAAAAACCTGAGAGTGTCACCATTGTTGATAAATATGGTCATAACTTTATGATGATGGACTTTTATCCAAATAGTGATAGTTTAATAGTATAATTGGTTTTGTATGCATTGTTTATGTTAATCATTTGCTGTTCTTTACTTTCAGGCTAAGCTGACTGATGTACTGGTGATTTGTGGTGATATTTTATTAGTGATTTGTGTAAATTAATTGTGTTAATAAATTGTGTGATTGAATTGTATAAATAGATTGTGTAATTGATTGTGAATTCTGTAATACATATTTTGTCTATCTGAATTTGAAGTTCTCTTTCACATTGTCATTATAATGAATAAAGGAATTAATACAAAACAAAAGGAATAAATTAAAAAAATGAAGGCATAAATGAAAATTTGTAGGGAGGGTCATATTTTTTTCATGTGTATTTGGGGAGGGTTGCTTTATTGTAATGGGTCTTACAGGGGACCGTATTTTTTGACTCCAGTAAAGAAGGAGTAAACAAAACTATCAAAACAACAATATTTATTGGTTTTGGCAATATGACATACCAAATAACAATAATAATATTGACCAATAACAATACTGAGTTGATGCATAGTTATGCTTAAACATTTCAAACCTATCTAAAAAGTCTATCATTCTGATAGAGGCTCAAGGAATGGCCTACATGATGTGGTCTGCTAGTAGGGTCCTATATTATCATCACTATCAGATGAATTGGTGTAATTGTACATGTTGAGCATTTTAGCATCGTTGACATTGTAATCACTGCTGTCATCATAGTTGTCATCATCACCCTTGTCATCATCACTGTTGACAAGATTGTCACCATCACTGTTGTCGTCACTTTCAACGTTTATACTGTTGTCATCACTGTCACCATCATTATCATCATCACTGTTGTCATCACTTTCACCGTTTATACTGTTGTCATCACTGTCACCATCATTGGCATCATCACTGTTGTCATCACTTTCACCGTTTATACTGTTGTCATCACTGTCACCATCATTATCATCATCACTGTTGTCATCACTTTCACCGTTTATACTGTTGTCATCACTGTCACCATCATTGGCATCATCACTGTTGTCGTCACTTTCACCGTTTATACTGTTGTCATCACTGTCACCATCATTATCATCATCACTGTTGTCATCACTTTCACCGTTTATACTGTTGTCATCACTGTCACCATCATTGGCATCATCACTGTTGTCGTCACTTTCACCGTTTATACTGTTGTCATCACTGTCACCATCATTGTCATCATCACTGTTGTCATCACTTTCACCGTTTATACTGTTGTCATCACTGTCACCATCATTATCATCATCACTGTTGTCATCACTGTCACCATCATTGGCATCATCACTGTTGTCATCACTTTCACCGTTTATACTGTTGTCATGACTGTCACCATCATTATCATCATCACTGTTGTCATCACTTTCACCATCATTGGCATCATCACTGTTGTCATCACTTTCACCGTTTATACTGTTGTCATCACTGTCACCATCATTGGCATCATCACTGTTGTCATCACTTCCACCGTTTATACTGTTGTCATCACTGTCACCGTTTATACTGTTGTCATCACTGTCACCATCATTGTCATCATCACTGTTGTCATCACTGTCACCATCATTGGCATCATCACTGTTGTCATCACTTTCACCGTTTATACTGTTGTCATGACTGTCACCATCATTATCATCATCACTGTTGTCATCACTTTCACCATCATTGGCATCATCACTGTTGTCATCACTTTCACCGTTTATACTGTTGTCATCACTGTCACCATCATTGGCATCATCACTGTTGTCATCACTTCCACCGTTTATACTGTTGTCATCACTGTCACCGTTTATACTGTTGTCATCACTGTCACCATCATTGTCATCATCACTGTTGTTGGCACTGTCATCATTGGCATCATCATTAGCATTGTCTAAGTTGACTGGATGAGGTCCAGATTTCAGCAGACGCTTTATCAAAATGTTTGCCCCAGAATCTATCAACTTGCTTTGTAAAAAAACAGGCTCTGCAGCTTTCTTTTGCCTTTTATATTTAATATTAACTGTTCATCTATATCTCCAGCACTGCAAAATTCATTTCTTCCGTTTGTTTGGGTAATTTCTTTTGGAATTTTCACAATTCTTACTGTTACTGTTACTTTTTCAGCCCTCTGCTTTTTTGCTTTTTCATTATGGATCTTCTCTTTGTGGCAAACTGAACTTTGAAACATCTTTGCATTTTTCTCTTCAAGGTCTTTTAGCTCTTCAGTTAGCTCTTGATTTTATAAATGTTTCAATGTTAAAATCTCAGTTTTCTTTTCAAACCAATTTCCAAACATAATTGAAGATTTTTTTAAATCTCTGTTTTCTGTGTAAATCAGTTTCCAAACATATTTGAACATTTTTATTGCGTGGTATAAAGGTACAGTAGCTGTGCTTCTCAAAAGCTTAAATACCATGGTATTGACCGAAAATATCATGGTATTGAACGAAAATACCATGGTATTTACAACAGTTGGGTGAAGAAAACTTGCATGTCTATCTTTATTACTATGCGGACATTGATTTTATAAATGTTTCAATTGTAAAATCTCAGTTTTCTTTTCAAACCAATTTCCAAGATTGTTTTAAATCTCTGTTTTCTGTTTAAATCAATTTCCAAACATATTTGAACAATTTCCTTGCGTGGTATCTAGGTGCCGGATTTCGGTTGCTCAAAAGCTTAAATACCATGGTATTGACCGAAAATACCATGGTATTTACAACAGTTGGGTGAAGAAAAATTGCATGTCTATCTTTAGGCTATGCGGACATTGATTTTATAAATGTTTCAATAGTTAAAATCTCAGTTTTCTTTTCAAACCAATTTCCAAACATATTTGAAGATTGTTTTAAATCTCTGTTTTCTGTTTAAATCAATTTCCAAACATATTTGAACATTTTCATTGCGTGGTATGTAGGTGCCGGATTTCGGTTACTCAAAAGCTTAAATACCATGGTATTGACCGAAAATACCATGGTATTGAACGAAAATACCATGGTATTGAACGAAAATACCATGGTATTGAACGAAAATACCATGGTATTGACCGAAAGTACCATGGTATTTACAACAGTTGGGTGAAGAAAGCTTGCATGTCCATCTTTATTACTATAAATGTTTCAATGTTAAAATCTCAGTTTTCTGCTCAAACCAATTTTCAAACATATTTGAAGATTTTTTCAAATCTCTGTTTAAATCAGTTTCCAAACATATTTGAACATTTTTAAATTGCGTGGTATAAATTACCATTATAAATCAATTTCCAAACATATTTGAGCATTTTTATTGCGTGGCATTTTGGATAAAGGTACAGTATTTGTGTGCCTCAAAAGCTAAATACCATGGTATTGACCGAAAATACCATGGTATTGACCGAAAATACCATGGTATTTACAACAGTTGGGTGAAGAAAAATTGCATGTCTATCTTTAGGCTATGCGGACATTGATTATATAAATGTTTCAATAGTTAAAATCTCAGTTTTCTTTTCAAACCAATTTCCAAACATATTTGAAGATTGTTTTAAATCTCTGTTTTTTGTTTAAATCAATTTCCAAACATATTTGAACATTTTCATTGCGTGGTATGTAGGTGCCGGATTTCGGTTACTCAAAAGCTTAAATACCATGGTATTGACCGAAAGTACCATGGTATTTACAACAGTTGGGTGAAGAAAGCTTGCATGTCCATCTTTATTACTATAAATGTTTCAATGTTAAAATCTCAGTTTTCTGCTCAAACCAATTTCCAAACATATTTGAAGATTTTTTCAAATCTCTGTTTTCTGTTTAAATCAGTTTCCAAACATATTTGAACATTTTTAAATTGCGTGGTATAAATTTTCAGTTTAAATCAATTTCCAAACATATTTGAGCATTTTTATTGCGTGGCCTTTTGCATAAAGGTACAGTATTTGTGTGCCTCAAAAGCTAAATACCATGGTATTGACCGAAAATACCATGGTATTGACCGAAAATACCATGGTATTGACCGAAAATACCATGGTATTGACCGAAAATACCATGGTATTTACAACAGTTGGGTGAAGAAAAATTGCATGTCTATTTTTATTCGCTTTATTACTATCTGGACATTGATTTTATAAATGTTTCAATGTTAAGTTAAAATCTCAGTTTTCTATTCAAATCAATTTCCAAACATATTTGAAGACTTTTTAAATCTCTGTTTTCTGTTTAAATCAATTTCCGAACATATTTGAACATTTTCATTGCGTGGTATTTAGGTACCGGATTTCGGTTACTCAAAAGCTTAAATACCATGGTATTGACCGTCTTTTTGAGGGGTTTCTTAAGTGAAATCAATATCGCATGTTGACTGGACTCAGCGGTTTCACGACCGGATCACAATTTACAATCAGGCGTTACTCGCAAAACTGGAATACAATAGAGACTCGTTCTGGCTATCCAAAGGAATCCCAAGTTCCCGGTACCCCTTGTATAAAGATAAAGAGAAATAATTTAACAGCTTTCATTTTTAGAAAATCTTTGGTCAAAAAGGTGATTTCAGTCGAAATCTAAGAATCCATGGTGGAGAGAAACCCTTTGTTAATAGAAATTTTAAAGAAAATTGTATTTGAATGACCATATTGTGCACAGAAGATTACAATCTTTAAAATATCGATACTTCATGTTTATGAACAAACAAATTGTTATGCTAATGTGCCAACCAGAACAACAATAACTTAAAATAATGTCCAATCACTGTCTGGTTGGCACATGAATAACGAAGTCTTACGTCAGCTGAAGTATCGCTATAGTAGTCACCAAGACTCGGGGGGGGGGGGGGGGGGGGGGGGGGGTAAGAGAGGGTGACTCCGGGGATAAATGATCGGGGATGTTGGTCGCCCGGGGGGAATACTCCGGGTATAAGCGATCGGGTATGCTCGTCAGAAATTTTCGAAAATACCCCTAAAAGATACCTGACGTTTTTCAAAAGGGCGTGGCTTCGCAAATTTTTCACCTCTAAAAGACACCAAAATCATGAGTTTCAGTGGGTTTCAACCCCTAAAAGATACGACGAGCATCCCACATCCTCCAGAGTCACCCCCCGGGGCTGGTCGGAGTTTTTCAAATATACCCCTAAAAGATACCGGACGTTTTACACAAGGGCGTGGCTCCCCCCCCCCCCCCCCCACGGGCACCAAGAAGTGTCCCAGGGTTCATTAATTATTAGGATCCCGTGGATGTTCCCCCGAGATCTACACTCAGTTGCAAAATTGTTGGGATATCGACAGATTTTGCGTTCCCTTTCGAAACTTCTCCCTTACAATTCCGCTTCAAATCCCCCTCCCTTCCCCGATACACTATTGCAATCGAGAAGAGTTTGAGAACAACATTAAGCGATCTTGTTCTAAATTATGTGTAATGTCCCAACTAATTTCGCAATTGAATGTAGTTTGTTCAAAATTGCAATTTTCAGCTTCAGTTGAGTAATAAATCCGTTCGGTTTTTTGGGGTAGATGGATATAAATTTGTCAGTCACCCAGAGGGGAAAATTCTTAATAAATTTTGAGAACTTGCCCTCCGGGAAAAAAATAATTTAGCCGTTAAACGTGCAATTTTTAGCATTTTGGAAGATAAAAAAGTTCCGTTTTCGCGGAAGACAGGTTTAAAATTGGCAATCACCAAGGGGTGGCATTTATTTAGTGAGGTTTGGAGGCATGCTTACCCGAGAAAATGTATTTCAATCTAGAACCTCAATAGTGCAATTTGCTGCATTTTGGACAAAAAAAAAAGCTCTGTATTGGGATAGAATTAATTTCTAAAATTGGTTGGTACGTGGTCATCATTATATAGTCAATTAGTTGTTTTTTCCACGTTTTATTTGTAAGCCAAGCTTTCGCGCTAATTGCGCATCTTCAGGGCAAAAATGGATGTGTTTAACAATTTGTTTCAGCTACATTGTGTAAGAACGCGTTATTTTACAAATAAACCAATAGATTTAAAAGGAGGATGCGAAAGCAATCCAAAGTAAAAGGAATTACATGCGCGCGCACAGTTATGATCGAAAAATAGAAATTATTATCATTATTATTATTATTATTATTATTATTATTATTATTATTATTATTATCATTATTATTATTATCATTAGTTTTTTCAATTTTTTTAGCTATTTTATCTATTTAACTATTAATTTGTTTAATTGTTTAGTTATTTATTTATTTAATTATCTATTTATTTATTATATATATATATATATTACTTAATTCGTTTATTTATTTATTAAAATATTTCCAATTATTTATATTTTGTTCATGTAGTTATTTCAATATTTAATTATTCATAGTTTTATTCATTATTTTACTTATTTGTTAACGCATCCAATTTTGCCCTGAAGATGCGCAATTAGCGCGAAAGCTTGGCTTACAAATAAAACGTGGAAAAAACAACTAATTGACTATAGAATTCATTTGTTAAATCTCCAAAGCATGGAAGTCAGTATGGAGAGAAAAAATTTAGAGAGAGACGTGGTGGTTTTGTGTTTAGTGCGTCGCACTCGGAACCTGGGTCCGATTCCCAGAACCGCTTAGGACGTTAACAAATCTCTGGCAGTGACCACCCTCACTGTCTGTCTGTCTGTGCATTGAGCCGCACAGTTATTGGAGCCTAGCTCTGTTGATGTGGTCTGGTAAAATTAAAAAAAAGTACTCACAAATGCAATTTGCAATGGCTTTATATACAAACTTGCTCAAATTTAGATATTTATGAAGTACAATTTACTGTATTTTATGAGGGAATTGACGGTATTTTTCATGACCCTCAATGGTGCTTAATGTTTTTAATGGCCCCCAAAAATGCGGCCAAAGTTTTTCAATGCCCCTCTCCCCTCAAAAGACCCCAGCCTACCCTATCTGATAAAAAAAACTAACGATCATCATTACGCAACCCGCAAAATAAAAACGTACGTACGTATGCGTTTTAGTGTGGGCGGAATGCCTAACCGGATGAATAAACTTGCGTTTTCAAATTTATCCGGGTTAGGCTACGTCCACACTAATCCGGATAAATTTGAAAATGCAACTTTATTCATCCGGTTATATAGGCCTTTCGTCCACACTAAAACACCGAAACAATTTGATGCTAATTCCCGGGGCGGATCCAGGGAGGGGGACTGGGGTGACTCGTCCCCCCCCCCAAAAAAAAAAATGTAATGATTTTCTTACTTCTTTTATAATTTAAAAGCAACTTTGATTTTTTTCATTTCATTTACCAAAATAAAATAAATGAATACATTTTGAGTGTTTCATTCTCATAAATGAACTTCAGTGAGTAAAGTACTAAAAAATGCTAATGAATCCAAAAAGGGATATATTAGCGAAAATAGTTGGAAAAATTCCCATTGGTGCTCCTCCTTAAAAAAAATCCTGGGCCCGCCACTGAATTCTATTGTTTAACGAGCAATTTTTGTCACGGTACAGGAACAAAAGTTGCGTTTTCAAATTTATCCGGCATATTGTAGCCAGTGTGGACGTAGTCTTAGTGTGGACGTAGACTTATATCTGGATCCCATTTGTACAGAGCTGCAGAGCTGCAAGATCAACAGGAGAGATGGGGTCACGTGACTGTCAATGCAAGCCGCCTATCAGAACAGCGCGGGAAAATGGATTTCCTCAGAACGAGGCTTGCGAGCCAACGCAGATTGTAAATCTGGTCTGATTTGTCAGACAGACGTGGTGTTAGAAAGCTCTAACTTTCTATTCTTAGTTTGACTACATAATCACGTAGAAGGCTTTATTTTCAATCTTTTTTCCAAATTGAGGTAAGTTCAATTGTTGTTTTTAAGTTTATGTTGAGGAAAACGCTGTTGGAAAACACCAAAAACATTAATTTTTGTAGATCAATGTAGAAATCCTGCCAACCACATTTACCAAATCACTCTTTGTTTCAGTAAGTCCAGTGAAATTGGAACCCTTTGAATTTCATAACACATTATACAGACATTAATAAGTCATAACATTTTTCATTTTCTTAAAGGTTTAATTACTAGAGTCTTAATGAGGTATTGTTTGTTACTAAATTCAGTTTTTGATGATGACTTTGTTACTTATCTAAATGTCACCAACGCGTTATCGTTGGAGTTGCAACCTAGAAATTACTTTTTTACAAACTCATATTTTTGACTGCCGTCAATAAATTTTAAAAAATCCTAAAAAAAAGAATATTTAGAAATAAGAACAATTTTCTCTTCTTATCGTCAACGATAATTAATTCAACTCAAAATCTGCATGAAATGACAATGTTTTGATTGGCGGCAATCAAAATGTGAATTTGCAAAACAAGAGTTTGAACTTCGGCGGTTGCACTTCAACGGTAAACGAAAAAAACGGCCAGCCCAAGGTTTTTATTGAAAATTTTTCGACATTGGACGTTTCGTTCGACAATGTTCCGAGATTCTGAGACTGTTTTTAAAAAAATTCCGAGCCTCCGAGACACTCAATTTCATAAAAAAATATCCGAGACGCTCATTTTTAAAAACTCCGAGACTTCGAGATCCGGGATAAATGTCGCGAGACATTGGTCAACCGTGGTAGTAAATACAATGATACAAAGTATCCTTGTTATAGTTACATGAATTTTTAATAAAAAAAGACTACGTGATATGAACTCGGGATTCTCTTGTTCTTTGTGACAGGATAGAAGAATATGTCAGCCAAACTTTGAAAAACGGTGTGATATTGCCGAAAAAGAAATCTCTTGTAAACCCTGTTTAGGGATGGACTATTAGAAAAGTGATGTAATTTTTTTCTTTCCTACTGTACTTTAATTTTACATTATTTTTTATAACATTATTTTATTCATAGCTAATTTTTATATGAAGGCATGAATTGCAGATTTTTTTAAATTTTTTATTATAGCTTAACATTTGTAAGAGTTTTGAGACCTTGAATCACTAGAATTATTATGTCATGACATTGTCTGCACATGCATGAAATTATTGGCACAGTATATAGTGCATGCACAATATGCAACAGTTAATGAGTCCCACAAGTGTAAATGAATGAAACAATATGGTATACATGTAGGCTTGTCAAGAGTTTTTCTGGTTTTTGAACTAGGACATCATGACCTGGTTCATGTTGAGATGATTGCATTATGAGGACACTTTGTGAATAACATGTGACATGAAACAAATTAGTTCTAAATTTCCCTCCTGCATATCGATGATCGAAAATGAGAATTTCACCTCATTCTTTATGCCCAAGGGAAATTTAGAACTAAATAAAATTCCTTAATGTTATTCATGAAAGAGGGATGTTAGTCAGTAAATGTTCCTAAAAAAAAAAGATCCTGAGGTGATCATGGTATTATTATTATATAAAGAAAGAGACTGGTACGTTTTTTAACTTGTCCCGTGAGACAATGCAGAAAATGGCTTTAAATTCAAAAATTTGATTTTTAAAATAACTATATAAAATTGAGGAAAATACTTTTTAATTTAAGGTTATAAGTCAATATCAAGAAATATTTGAAAGTTATGCAGCAAAAGGCAGAAAACATAGGAAGCCCAGTTCTGACATGATGGTGCACCAAAAAAAAACTACAAAAAATGATGGGGAACCAATGATTGTTTGTGTAACCCAGAACATTTTCAATGAAAAACAAAACACTAAGACTAAAATTGCTTACAAATTATCCTTTACAGCAAGATGCAAAAGATACACAACAGGGCTGAAGATACTTTTGGAGCATTTAGACCTTTTAATGGGTAGGTTATTATGTCATCAATATGATTTGTTCTGTTTTATAAATTGTTAATATGTTTTAAAGCTTGCTGAACAAAACAGCTAGTCAAACATTTGCAACTAAATGTGTCCCAGTACGGAATCTGCAGCGCTTTTTAGCGCTGCAACAGCGCTTCAAATGGCTGCACAGCGTTTATGCAGCCACTTTGCATCCTAAATAAAGCTGGATTGTAGCGAAAGTCATTTTGCAGCGGACTGTAAAATCGTCTTGCAGCTCAAGAAAGCGTTATCCCAACATAGTCCCACCAGGAAGGTTTGTTGCAATGCAGTCAATAGGTGGATTGAAATACCTCTATGCTAAGATAAAACAGACAACGTCAACTGTAAGAGAATCAGAATCTGCAAACAATGAAGGTCATTACCCCTTTTCTGAATGGTCAAAATTTGTAATAATAATTATGATTCTTTTTTGAAAAATACATCTACAAGATCCAGGGCCGTAACCAGAACTTTTTCAAGGGCGTGCACATAAAAAAAATCCTGGACCACTGATGGTTTTTAATAGCCTTTTTTATTAGTCGCTGTCATATTTTTCAAAAGTTGGCATGCTTTTCAAAAACCTATATTACAATTTATTGCTCTTATTGCACTTTACAGTTGTTTTGAATGACTTTCTTCTTTGTATTTTCGGTGATTATTCTAGTTTTGTGCTCTTGATTCCAAATCTAAGTACTAAGAAATTCTCGTAATAAAAAAATGGAAATGGATTGGAGTAGACTGTGGACCTTTTCACTTTTCTTGGGGGGTGCACGTGCACCCTGTGCACCCCCTTGGTTACAGCCCTGTCGATCAGTTTTAAATGTAGGTCAACTTGTCCTTTCAAACTCTGATTTGGCATTTGTAGAGACATTGTCCCTTGACCTGCCCTTATTTCAAGCCCTGTTTGTTCATGTGTGTTAATTGGTATATATTACTACCAGGTAATGGAAATTGTTTCAAGACTTTAACTAGCAATGTAATTTAAGGGCGCAATTTGTTTTTTTAAATGTCATATATCTTCACAGTTGATAGACACAAGTTCAAAATAATAAAAAAACATGCATGAAGGAACAATTCTTTGATTATATGAGTTTATACAACAATTCACCGTTAATATAAAATAATACATATTCAAACCTGATCTTCAACACATAACACTTTATAAATAAAAATAATATTCTTGGCTCTATAACTTATTGTTCCAACTTTTATCTTTCTCACAGAAAATACCATAATGGGAGGACGATACAAAGTTCTGGATTTAATTGGCAAGGGAAAGTCTTCAGTGATTTTCCAAGCAGAGGTTAGATTTAGAATGTTTATACCTAATTAAAAATGATTTGCTAAATATGATATTACATCGAAATAAAAAAATGATTAGAATGATGTGCTGGATTTCAAAAGGCAACATATTGCACATCACCACATATTGCAGATACAGTCGAACCTTGATTGATGGTTACAACAATTTAATTATTATACATTTCATTAGAAATGTGAATGTGTTAAACACTTTTTAAAACCCAAAGTGGGAAGCGTGACAAAGTGCAAGGCACGAATGGAAGCCTGAGTTGACTGTTACTACCAAAACATGGTTAGGATCTTTTTCACTTTCTTGTGAATATTTCATGTATTCTTTAGACAACTGTATAATAACATTGGTTCAGGGATTACGAAGCAGGGGGGGGGAGCTACAGCCCCCCAATAATTAAATACTATATTACTATAATTTGTGTCTGTTGAATATATTTTTAAATTTTTGAAAATTTCAGAGTAATTTCATCTGCTAATTCCGTGTCTTCTCTCTTGGATCCCACTAAAAACTCTCACCTTTAGCAGTCATTTATGTGACTCATGCATGGATTCATAATTAAGTTCATTGAATGTTTCTATTGTCATCTTGCTTTATAAAAGTGATTTAAAAAGTCAGGATAAAAACAAAAACCAAATAGATCAAAAACAAAAAAACAGACATTTGCAGAATAGTGCCAGCAAGCATGAACATTGTTATGGTTGAAAATAAACAAATAACTTTCACTCTGTTCATTCATTCATTAGCTTGAAGATATTACATGTATGTAATGAGATTTAATAGGCAGGATGGTTGCATAATGAATGAAATCAATGATTAATTTTGTCTTTAACAAGCCTCTCAATCAGAGGTCCCCTATCAGGTTTACCTAAGGGATATTTTTTTCACATATGAAGGGTTCAAAGCGAAAACGGCCTAAGTGCTCTTTAGGATAATTTTTTCGAATTTTCGAATTTTCACCAAATCAATCTAAAAAAGGCATCTGACGATCTAATTTGGTCTAAAAACAAACATCTTCTATTTTTTTCCGAAGAAATTGTCCAAAAAGGACAGTTTTGGCGATTTTAGGGATTTTTTGAGTCGTACAAACCTTAAGCTCGTCCAGGGTAGTTTCTTTTTGACTTCGATCAACACTGTTGAAGAAATCATCACTTAAAGACTTTTTTAGAGGCAAATTGTCGGACTGCCGCGGGTATTTTTGCAAGTTTTGGCGATCAAAGAACACAACAAGCCTGAAAATTTGGCAGAATTCCGAGGTAGCGTTAGACTTATAAAAAAAACTTGAAATGGGGGGAGGCTATGACGGCTGCCGAAAATTTCGTTGATTTCCCAGAATGCATTGCAGTGGTATTTTTGTCAAAACACGTGTAGTTCGAAATAGGCATGTTCGTAGTGATTTAGCGGTGTAAGTAGAATGCAGTAAAACTTGAAAAACTTGCATAAGATTAGAAGAAGGAGTGAATTTTCTTAGGATATTAAACTTTTGCTCGAAGGCCAAGTTTTTAGCCAAAAAATACATATATATTAATAGGTTTATTCATCCCCATGAACACTGATGTCGAGATTAGTAAATAGCGCTTATTAAACAAAAAACAAAAACAAAATAGAATTAGCATAAAATAACACTATTTAGTGGTATTTATTTAGTGCGCGCACTCTAAGATTTGTACTTATGCATATTCACTCGGGTATTTTTATCGTCCTATACAAATTTGTGCTTTTCACGCAAGAGTGAACGGTTGTCAAGCAAAGCGAAAGCGTAACTACGGGCCGAATTTCACCTTTTTCGGACAATTTCTTCGGAAAAAAATAGAAGATGTTTGTTTTTAGACCAAATTAGATCGTCAGATGCCTTTTTTAGATTGATTTGGTGAAAATTCGAAAATTCAAACAAATTATCCTAAAGAGCACTTGGGCCATTTTCGCTTTGAACTCTTCATATGATGGTTGTGCAGTATATATTTTTCCTCCCTGCATGATTTTTTTCTCTGTTTAAAGCTTTGCTTGATATATATTTTTTGGGTATTTGCCCAAACCTCAAGCCTCTCAAATATATAATGGTCCGTCATTTAATTTTTGTTGTTGTTGTTGTTATTTAGGCACTGCCAGATAGATTTGAAAAAATCAAAGAGATAGCAGTCCAGGTATGTGGTGCATTGTCAGTATAAATGTCAATCAAAAGCATCTTGGCAGTACATAGTTTTAAATTATTATTTTCAATGCATTGAAATTCATTCCTTTTGTTTTTATCAAGGTGATAGGAGTACTTGGGTTCTTAAGAAGGTATATATACAACACAATAATTTACTTCTAACAATATATAGTATAATATTAAAAGGGCTAATATATAGTGCGTCCTAATGAGTTCTAGGGAAGGTTCAAATCACTGCCCCGGGGCTGTGGACCACTAGTGTGAACCTGGCCCATGGACCACCTTCTAATTCATGGACCCCCCTTTGGACTACCAATTGTTTTCAATTTTGTTTTATTTCATTCTATTTTGTTTTTTTTTTAAATCTTTTTCTTTGCAAAGATTTTCAATGTTAAGACTTACGAGTATGAAGTGAATTGATTTTTTCCTCCTCAGGCGAACAATTCTCACAGCACGGGGGGGGGGGGGGGGGGGGGGGGAGTCTGATTGGACCTTTATATCCTTCGTTTTGTACGTTTTAATGAGGAGCACAAATGTATAGTTTATCACAGTTTAAAGCTGTCATTTAATTATATGACTTGTGGACGTATCTGGCTACAGAAAAAAGGACTCGATTGTGCCCCCTATATCCTTACTTTAGGATGGCAAAATTCTTAGCAATTAAGTTATATACTGGTGTTGATATCATAATCTCTATTTAATCATTAAAAAATCATGAATAATTAATGAGGGAGAACAATACAAAATCATAGCCATGACCGAGTTCAATTTTAAATAGCATTAAAAACATAGTGATAATAAATAAGGTAATTCTACATTTTAAATACAAATTGTACAATTCTTTGATTTTATTTCATTGAAATTTACACCTTATATATAAAAACTATTTGATGCCCTTTTATTTAGTGCATATCATTGCAAATCAATATAGAAGGGTTTGAGGCTTTCTTTTCAAATTTTCACCTACTGGTGATTATTATGAATATTTTGTTTTTATCTTTTTTGCATGTATACACCAGAGAGAATGTTATCCATGCCGATTTAAAACCGGAAAACATTTTGGTTGAATCAGGTAATCACTTAGCTACCATGCGCAATGATTATCAAACTTTACATCATCTGTCGTTTTGTTAGTCTAACCTTATGTGGTAGTGGTTGTACATTCTATTTTGGAGACTTTCTTCTATATCTACGGGCCAAGTATGCCGAGAAAATTCGCCAAAAACATCCAGAGATTGTATTGAGCATATTCTGTCAAATTGGCAGCCATTTTGAATTTTGGTTTGTTTAGGACACAGGAACTCCAACGAACAACAGTATAAGTATGATTGATATATTTTTTTTAGTTTTTTTAAAAAACCAAAAAACTTTTAAAAACTTATAAATTTTTTGGATCGAATGGTATCAATCAAACAATTATCCCGCATGATGTTAACCTTCTACCAAAGAATATATCAAGTACTATCAAGGCTTAAATAAACCTTAATTGACACAAAAGAACGTGAAACTATGGATATAAGGAGTCCAGGGAAAGCTCCCCCAATGACAGTTTTATTTGCGTAGATCCCTTCCAGTTCGTTGGAATGATCAAGGTCGACCTGGAGGACAAAACAATGGAGTTCAGCTGCCAAGAGAGCAAAAATCTCATTTTAATGTTTTGTCCTCCAGATGCACCCAGGGGGCTACTTTGACGTCACATGTAACTGATCTAGTGATTGATCTAACAGTAATATTGACATTATACAATTCAAAATGTACCTTTTTCATTTTAGGCAGAAGACTTAAAGTAAAAGTTATAGATTTTGGCAATGCCATAAGGTGGACCCATCAGGAAGTAAGTATGTTGTACCAGCATTAAATTAGCATGTAATTGCAATCAAGACATTTGTCTATCGTATATACGGTATGTCAATTTATAATTGACTAATTAATCAAAAGCAAGTACTGTCTTTCAGATGTCTTTGTATTACGATCATTTTGAGCTCCAATTTCCGAGTTACCTAGTTTCCCTCGCATTCGTTTCCGGTTTGTCAACAAAATCTTCAGCCCGGTAACTGGGCTGGAAACTTTTTCGAACACACCAGAAACGGATGCGAGGGAGACTACGATTTACCGCGCACCTTTGCAATTGTAGGTTTGAGATTTATCTTGTTTATTTTTGTTTCATTTTTTTATCCAATATGACGTTATACTACTGTTACTGCTGCATCATAAGTAGTTAAGTTCAACCAGGCTGGGGAAGGGCCGTTTACGTGATCTGTGATTCGACCCATATTTATGCCGTGATTCGTGAAAAGTAGAAAAAATATGCCGTGATTCCAAGTGTGAAAATTCGTGATTTGTAAAATGCTTTTCTTTAATGTTGTGATCCGTGAAATTAACAAAAAAATCATCCGTGGTCCGTGATCGGTACCCCCCCCCCTTCCCCAGCCTGTTCAACTAGTCATGTGATGGCAATGACGCATGGACAACTGAATTGATGTTTTCAAATGAAAGCTGCATATCATAACCCCTAGAAAGAAGTTAATTCAGTGAGTTCTTCATAGCTCAGCTTCTAAATGATATATGCCTTTTTCTTAAATAGATGTCAAGTTGTCCAGTGGAACATATTTTGTCACGTTCCGCCTTCTCCCCCCCCCCCCCCCCCCCCATAATCATGATATAACTCAGGATTTGTGTATTGAATAAACAAAGTTATTCAATCATTATTATATAAACACTGATACTCTAATACCAAGCACATGCTCATCTGTAGTATTATTTACCTCAAAACATCAGTGGAGCTAAGAAAGAGCATGTGATTGGATAATAGCTTAAAAACATTTTTCAATCATCTTTATTAAGATTAAGTGTTTTTGCCAGGTGATGGTTGGTGTGTCAATTGGTCCGGAGGTAGACATCTGGTCACTAGGATGGATATTGGCTGAGGTAATAGAACCAATAATAGATATAGGTTATTGGTCGACTATAGCTATCTCAGGCTCGTAACATGGTATATGGGATCAGGGATCAGTAAACTTTGCTTGGGATCGGGATCAAAAGCATGGGCTCGAGGATCAAAGCGTTGGGACTGAGGATCAGGTATAAAATTTGGGGATAATGGGATCATTTACGTTTTGTCACTGCTGTCACTGGCTGAAATATAAACGTTCATGGCTGCTTCGAGTAAATTTTGCTGGCTGTTACTGGTGTGTGTATTCAAGCATAGAATTATAGGCAACATATCCCAGATACATGCTAACCGGAAGTGGAGTTGGACGTAAATTGAGCCTCCTGTAAAATGACGTAATTCATGTGTATCGAAGTTTTGACTGCTGGTATCCTGGCTATAATACTAATAGTTGATAACTGAGATAAATATTTTTTTGTGATGGGAAAAAAAGAAAAAGCCATAGAAGGTATGTAAAAGAAAATGCATACAACAGGTTTGACTGAACCAAAGTTGAGTCGGTTGACATTTATATCTGAGCAGCTTTCAGGGCTTTCTTTCATTCTCCCACCTATCGATAGAAGAACTAGAAAGTCCAAACGGACTTCACGATCAAGACAATGCTAAATGAAACAGTTAAAATTTGAAGGATATGTAGTGATGCAAATCAATAAGTTGGGAATTCCACATTGAATTTCACGAGAAAAACATGTGGAATTCACGAGTCAGGAATTGAATTTTTGTTGAATCCCATATCTAAATCGAAACTTTTTTTCTGGGTGTGAAATGAAAAGCGTATGGGCTACCTGTGTAACGTTGAATTCCACGCTAAATTCATCTTCTCATCTTTTTTGGCGGAAAAAATTCAGTACAGTACAAAACATTTTTCGTCCAAAATGGTGCAAATTGCTTTATTGAGGTTAATATTTAAAAGGATTTTCTCGGACAAACATGCCTCCAAACCTCCCTAACGAAATACCACCTCTTGGTGATTGCCAATTTTATATCTGTCTATACCCCAAAACTGAACTTATTTATCATCCAAAATGCTACAAATTGTACTTTTAAACATAGATTAGAAAAAAATTTTCGGGGGAGCGTGCCCCCAAACCCCCCTAAAGAAAGGTCACCCCTTGGTGACATTTACCCAAAAACTAAACTTATTTATAGTCCAAAATACTACGAATTGCAATTTTAAGGTTCTCAATTTCAAATATTTCTTCGGGAGAGCTTGCCCCCAAACCTCCTTAAAGAGATGCTATCTCTGAGTGATTGACAATTTTATATCCATCTACCCTAAAAACGGAAGCCAGGAAAAAAATACGAACGAGACAAAACTGAATATAAAACAACTGTGTAATTATGTAGTTTAAAACAAAATTCATCACTGCCAGTGAGAAAAAAAATACTATTCTCTAGTGCCTGTGTCATTCTTTCAGCTAAAAGTGGGTTAAAGAAAAATCAGTTTAAACTTTGTGCCTTTACTGTGCATCAATCATAACATAGAAAATAAGGGGGAAATACCAGTCGGATCAATAATTATAGTTGGGATCAGGGATCAAAATTTTGTTAAAAATTGGGCCCAGGGATCAAAATTGTCTAAAAATACCGGGATCATTTAGAAGAAAATATACCATGTTACGAGCCTGCTATCTAATAAGACTATATTGTAGTACGTTTAATCTGAAACGGCCGTAACGTGGATTGGCAATGAAAATAAGCATTTTAAAATGTTCGTTAAGCATATTTTTATGGCAATATCCAGCGAATCGAATAGTAACAACTTCTAATGTCTAATATCAACGCACAATTGCAAATTTTATGTTAACTTAGACGCAGAAAGCCTACGACAAATCGATATCATTCATTTTCAAGTTGATGATGTACATTCCGAAGACAAACAAACTTGAATGCAGCAAAAATTGCTGTAAATATAGGATTGAACTAGCTTTTTTATGATTGAAATTAAACGATTCAGAAATATTTTCTCCATCAAACTACGCATGCGTTGATTATTTCTATTTCGTTATTTTGCTGTTTCGCAATTGCGCTATTTTACATTTTAGCAACACCCTGGGGTGTTGCTAAAATGCGAAATAGCGAAATGAGAAAGAATCAACATCAAGCATTTTAGCAACACCCGTTTGTATGTTCTGAACTCTTCTGTTTTTAATCTGTCTAATTAGGTCAAAGATTGACACCAGCTCAAGCCATTAGACATCTCATCCTTGCAGAACGAGTGCCATTTGGAGGCTTCTTGTCAATTACTGCAGATGTAACGTCAGGTATTTATAAAATAACATCACTCTATGTTGTTCAGGTTAGACAAGAGAGTACTACCTTAGTTTAGTTTATCTAGGGATGTACCATAGCAAGAGCACGCCCTTACTGACAGTCCTGTAGCCCAATTCAAACCAGGGTCTCAATTGAATGATATATTTTGTCTGTGTTTTCAGATTCAAATGACGACCCTTTTTGATCTGGAATCTTACTGACAACATCACAATACGAACATCGTCCTCAAATTGATAATGACATTAAACGACAACATCTATCACCCATAGAACTACTTCATGTAGGAACAAAAGTAAGTAGTATTTATAAAATGAGAGAGAGTGTTTTATCGGCAGATATAGATACAAGGCGAAGCCGCGTATCTATAGCGCCGATAAAACACGAACTCGAATTTTATAAATTGCTTCTAAAACTCCAAATGTGAGTTCACATTTTTCATTAAAAAAAATCGAGACTTTTTCAACTTTATCGGGAGAAAATAGAGTTTTAAATTTATGCAAATTAGGACAGTTCTATATCAGTAGTTATAAAACTCGTCACGGGTATAGATTTGCTTTGAAAATCACTCATTAATTATTCATGAGTTTTAGAAGTGATGTTTACAACATGAGCGGCCGTATTGTATCAGATTTACAATCGTACGCCGAAGGCGCGCAACAATTTGTCATTTGTCATGGAGACAATGCAATATCATAGTGATGTATTCTTAACAGTAACCGATATAAATCTATGGTTCCGGGCATTAGAAAAGCTACTGTTTTAGTCTAACCTGTTTATAAAACGATAAAATAAGGAGAGTTTATTGTTAACAGGTGGATTCATTTGTCATTGACAATCCTAGCTGAGAATCCTGCTATAATTCATCGGCAACTTCAAAATGCGACTATTCAGATAATAACCGAGTTGCAAAGCAACAAGAATTTTTGGAATTGTTTTGCGGCAACGTATTCTCAGACGAGGAATATCGTCAATTTTCAATTTCAAGGTCTATGTTATTTAAGATTATAATATAGATTCATTCTTACGCGTGCTCTGATTGGTGGACGTGCGTGCATTATTTCACCGGTAAAAGCACGCTCTCAAAGGAACGGCAAACGTCGAAGCTCACTTTTTTTCAAAATGGTAGGAGGAAATGGAGAAAATAGTTTGTTTTGTTGCGATAAAATTCACAAAATTAATTGAATTGCACAGCAAAACAAGTCACACATGACGCAAAAACAAACACGTGAAAACACGGCGAATTTGTCTTTATTTCATGAATAAAACTATTGAAAGACTACATCGAACTACTAGGAGCATCAACTCACTATGGGTCACCCAGTTTCATCGTGATAAAATGCATTTTAAGTTTACAAAATTTAAGAAAAATTCTCATAAATGCTGTTATATTTTCAATAAAGGATGGTACGAATATACATCGAAATAAGCTGGATGTTTTACTATATTTAAGCATGGCTTGTAGTTGGCCATCTTGACTCTTACAACATTCCTAATTTACATATACAGTATGCTAATTAGCAGGAAGTGAAGATTAACCGGAAGTGAAACCATAACAAATGCAGTTCACATTGTTATATTAAATAGTTGTGATTTCCAAAAACAAAAAAAATGGAGCTTGTGTGACAACCATTCAAAGCGAAGTAAAGCATTGCCGTAGAAAAGCATGAATCTGATAAATGCGAACAATTTAAGTATACAAATATCACAAAAACTCGCCAATTAAACAAAAAAATATATATTTCTAAGAAAAAATCGTGATGACTTTTTGCTTAAGTAATCAGGAGCCTTAAACAAAAAAAACATTTTCAAATACAGAAGAACAATTCTTTATCATATAACAGACGTTTTTGTATCAGCAAAATATATAGAATCATTCAATTAAAGCGATGAATTTTTTGACGTTGAAACTGGTTTACCTGTAGTTGTCGCTTTTTACTCCGTTCTTCGCCTGTATGTATCTTAAGATGGACTTTCAGGGTAGATTTTCTTGTGAATTTCTTATTACAATAGGAACATTCAAATGGTTTCTATTTTTTTTGTATGTGTCTTGATATGGTCATTCAAATGAGATTTTTTGGAAAATGTCTTCACAGTAAGAACATTTCAAGGTTTTCTTTTCAACGTGGATTCTTAGATGGCGATGGAAATTATCTCTTCGATCAAATGTTTTCTCACAAATGGCTTCATTCATGGTGCTTTCTCGCGGTGGTCTTTTAATTCTTTGTGAGTCGTTTGCTCTTTTCTTGTAGAATCACATCCATACCATCAGTGTTATCACTGGGACTTTTATTAACATCATGAGCATTCACAGCAGCTTTGTTGTCAACCATATTGTTTGCTGTTTAAGAACTTGTTTGTTTGGAGACCCGTGACATTTCAGAAATATTGTCTGAAAGCTCTCTATATATGTCTTGCTTGCAAGTATGCTTGACAAAGCTGTAGTTTTTTGGCAGCTCATCACCTCACCATGACCGTTATCATTGGCGACTCCATTCGAATCGACTTGACTATATTCATCTTTACTTCTAACAACCACGCCATTACCATATTCTTTATGTCCATTACTACAGCTTCCTCCATTGATGGCACTAAAGCCCTTCTGTGCTCTTCTTCATCCCTGTCTTCAATAGTACCAGGTTCAATAATCAAACTGTCTTGGTTACCGGTAAACAGTTGACTGTTGTCAAAGTACACAATCATATATGGTTGATGTGGCTGAGTTAATTACCTCAGTAGCATGACGTGCATCTGTGCTGATGGACATACATCCATTGTCACAGCCATATTATCATCTGTCTGTATAGAAGAAGAACGGTATTGTTTGTATATGGACAGCCATAGATATGTATTCCATGAGGTAAGCAACAACAAAGGAATCAAATGGATGGGATTCATCAAATTGGAGGAGATTGATTCTTGCATTTGCTGTGTAAGCAACTAGTTAAAAGAACACAACAATCAATGAGGCGCCCAATCACATTAACTTTAACAACATCAAATTTCCAAAACTCTGCATGATACATAGACTGAAAGGTAAACTATGACTCGGGCCTCCCTAGGGGGGTAAGCAAAAAGTAATCACGATTTTTTCTTAGAAATATATTTTATAGAGAATTTATATATAAATCGAAAATTGGATAGAAATCTATATAGTCACGAGCCCGTTTTCGAGATGAAAATGTTTGAACGGAACCATGTTTTGACATTTTTGAAGAACAAATGACGAAAAATGCATTTTTCACAAAAAAAATTATAACTCAAAAACTAATAAAGCTATTTACGTAGTTTTTACAGGCAATCTCAAACAGACGTTATTTTCCACAAATAAGGGAAATAAATTATATATGTTTAAAAATTTTGTCAAAATTTACAGTTTTGTTTTCGTCTTTGACTTAAAATCGCTTTGAAAAGTGAAACCCTAAACCACTTACCATCTCGTGTAATGTTGAAAAGTCATCAGTATTTTTTCAAATCTTGCCAAAAGAAAAAAAAAATGAGGGTTTTGCCTGGTTGAAGTATAATTTTCGAAGGCTCCTTGTGTTATTCTTATGTTGTCTTTTGGCGGGATTTGGCGCGCGCGCGACGTTCTCAGCGGTAAATTGCTCGTGGGCTCGCTAAAACCACGATCAATAATATTTCACTTGAAAAGCCTAATTAGCCTAATTTTGCCAACCGAATAAGTTTCACATCACAATGCAATGATAAGGATGAAATTAGGGTCTCGTCAGTAGAAATAACTCAGTGGTTGTTCCCCTCCAATTAGAGAATTTTCCCGTTTGATATAAGCTATAATTACTCCAGTACACAATATCGAGAGATTCCAAACCGAAGCAAAATCCAATTCGGATAATCCGATTTCAAAACACATAATGCAATAAAAACATTTATCATACACTTACCTAAATTTATTGATTAGAACCATGTCTTTTAGTAAAAGTGATGAACCAACAGCTCTTCTCAGGCAAAAACAAGCAACAAATGGCGAATATTCTTCGCACATGTTCGCAGAATAGCTCATATTTACCTGTAAACTTTATAAACTTCCCATAGTCACATAAATTCAGCATAACATTCTAGTTTCTGTTGTTCTAGGTTCATTTATTATTCAAGAATTTTATAAGTAAAGTTATGATGTTTTAAACAAGGCATTATTTTACCTGCGCATGTGCGAAATTGCCTTTTGAGACACCTCATCCTCAGCGTTCGTGGGTCGGATCTCATAACTGCTTGGTATGCCGATGGATTTTTTTCCATCTTTAGAACATTTTGGAGCATAGAAAAGTCCAGTATAGTTTCAAATAACTTTAAGGTTATTGCTTAAGTTCTAGTAGTTCAATTTTAGACTGATCATGCCTCGCTAAACGGAGTCAAAGTAATAGTATTCTTGAAGGAAGTCCTTCAAGCTCCTTCACAGAAAATAAACTAAAATTCCTTGTCCCCCTACATTGTAAACTGATAGCACCCACTTAGTCTACTTTCTTAATAATTGCATATCAAGTATTGCAAGCTTTTTAATTTGATTATGTACAGACCATGGATTAATTTCTACAGCTCACCTTGTACAAGTTGCTTTAAAATGAAACAACTTGTATATGCTGTTTACATTTAGTGTGATTTTTTTGTATGTAATCTTGATTCTAAACAAATATGTTTCTTAGAATGTATTTATTTGTTTTTATTATTATATATTTAATATCGTCACAGTAATATTTGTAGTGGTATATAACCCCTCAAAAGTGAATTTACCAACTTTGGATGTATATGATTGGCTGGGTTGCCAAGAGGACCTTCCTCTATACTTTATCCTCTACAACAATAATATAGGCCTCACACCTTAACAGCGGATTACCAGAGAAAAACTAGTAATCGGTCTTGTGGAAAACGTACGTTGAAATTTCCTCTCTATGTACATGAGATACTCCATTTTCAAACATTTTCCAACATTGTTAATGCATTCATAGTTCCATTATTTTAATGAACTCATCATTTTGTTTGTTTGATTTTTGTGCACCTGCATGCATTAAATATCAGAACTGCCGAAATGTCGTAAATGTCATAGTTAATGGAGCGAAATGGTTAGGAAACTTCTTTTGTTATAAGTTATTGTACGCTTTTTTCAAGCATGGCCGTGCACAATCTTTAGTTTCACTATGGTTTTACACTCGTTAGATAGGGTATATCAGAGACATAGTTAATTTTGACTTATTTCACAATTTCGAATGGGCATAAATAAAAACCTGTGCTCAGTGAAGACCAGTTCAACCTCAAAGAGGAACAAGACATGAAACAATAACCTTCCAAACCATTCTTTCTATCAACTATGTATATCTGTGCTAACCATTTAAACCAACGTGCATTTTGTTTATATTATAGGAGAAATCCCAAGTTAGTCCAAACTTAAATAAGTAAGTACTCTGAAATACTTACGGGACATAACAGGCCCACACACCGTTCAACAATGCTTGGCTATTAATTTTTTAAGTGCCAAAAGGGATCGCTTAACCTAGTAAACCTCAACTTTGAAGGGGAAAGCGTTTCTGGACAGGCATCCCTTGATGCAGCACGCCCCACGGGTTTGCACCGGGAAGCCGCCTCCGCTAGCTGACTGCGCTTGCTCACCCAACAAAACCCTGAAGCGCCTGGACGAGCATCCCTTGGGGCAGCACGCCCCAAGGGTTTGCACCCGGAAGCCGCCTCCCGCTCGCTGCCTGTGCTTGCTCACCCTACAATACCCTGAAACGCCTGGACGGGCATCCCTTGGGGCAGCACGCCCCAAGGGTTTGCACCGGGAAGCCGCCTCCTGCTCGCTGCCTGTGCTTGCTCACCCTACAATACCCTGAAGCGCCTGGACGGGCATCCCTTGTTGCAGCACGCCCCAAGGGTTTGCACCGGGAAGCCGCCTCCTGCTTGCTGCATGCGCTTGCTCACCCTACAATACCCTGAAGCGCCTGGACGGGCATCCCTTGGGGCATCAAACCCCAAGGGTTTGCACCGGGAAGCCGCCTCCTGCTCGCTGCCTGTGCTTGCTCACCCTACAATACCCTGAAGCGCCTGGACGGGCATCCCTTGGTGCAGCACCCCACAAGGGTTTGCACCGGGAAGCCGCCTCCTGCTCGCTGCCTGCGCTTGCTCACCCTACAATATCCTGAAGCGCCTGGACGGGCATCCCTTGGGGCATCACGCCCCAAGGGTTTGCACCGGGAAGCCGCCTCCTGCTCGCTGCGTGCGCTTGCTTCCCCGACAATATCCTGAAGCGCCTGGACAGGCATCCCTTGTGGCAGCACGCCCCAAGGGTTTGCACCGGGAAGCCGCCTCCTGCTCGCTGCCTACGCTTGCTCACCCTACAATACCCTGAAGCGCCTGGACGGGCCTCCCTTGGGGCAGCACGCCCCAAGGGTTTGCACCGGGAAGCCGCCTCCTGCTCGCTGACTGCGCTTGCTCACCCGACAATACCCTGAAGCGCCTGGACGGGCATCCCTTGTGGCAGCACGCCCCAAGGGTTTGCACCGGGAAGCCGCCTCCTGCTCGCTGCCTGCGCTTGCTCACCCTACAATACCCTGAAGCGCCTGGACGGGCATCCCTTGGGGCAGCAAGCCCCAAGGGTTTGCACCGGGAAGCCGCCTCCTGCTCGCTGCCTGTACTTGCTCAACCTACAATACCCTGAAGCGCCTGGACGGGCATCCCTTGGTGCAGCATGCCCCAAGGGTTTGCACCGGGAAGCCGCCTCCTGCTCGCTGCCTGCGCTTGCTCACCCTACAATACCCTGAAGCGCCTGGACGGGCATCCCTTGGGGCAGCACGCCCCAAGGGTTTGCACCGGGAAGCCGCCTCCTGCTTGCTGCCTGCGCTTGCTCACCCTACAATACCCTGAAGCGCCTGGACGGGCATCCCTTGGTGCAGCACGCCCCAAGGGTTTGCACCGGGAAGCCGCCTCCTGCTCGCTGCCTGCGCTTGCTCACCCTACAATACCCTGAAGCGCCTGGACGGGCATCCCTTGGTGCAGCACGCCCCAAGGGTTTGCACCGGGAAGCCGCCTCCTGCTCGCTGCCTGCGCTTGCTCATCCTACAATACCCTGAAGCGCCTGGACGGGCATCCGTTGGGGCAGCACGCCCCAAGGGTTTGCACCGGGAAGCCGCCTCCTGCTTGTTGCATGCGCTTGCTCACCCTACAATACCCTGAAGCGCCTGGACGGGCATCCCTTGGGGCATCACGCCCCAAGGGTTTGCACCGGGAAGCCGCCTCCTGCTCGCTGCCTGTGCTTGCTCACCCTACAATACCCTGAAGCGCCTGGACGGGCATCCCTTGTGGCAGCACGCCCCAAGGGTTTGCACCGGGAAGCCGCCTCCTGCTCGCTGCCTGCGCTTGCTCACCCTACAATACCCTGAAGCGCCTGGACGGGCATCCCTTGTGGCAGCACGCCTCAAGGGTTTGCACCGGGAAGCCGCCTCCTGCTCGCTGCGTGCGCTTGCTCACCCGACAATACCCTGAAGCGCCTGGACGGGCATCCCTTGTGGCAGCACGCCCCAAGGGTTTGCACCGGGAAGCCGCCTCCTGCTCGCTGCCTGCGCTTGCTCACCCTACAATACCCTGAAGCGCCTGGACGGGAATCCGTTGGGGCAGCACGCCCCAAGGGTTTGCACCGGGAAGCCGCCTCCTGCTCGCTGCGTGCGCTTGCTTCCTCGACAATATCCTGAAGCGCCTGGACAGGCATCCCTTGTGGCAGCACGCCCCAAGGGTTTGCACCGGGAAGCCGCCTCCTGCTCGCTGCCTACGCTTGCTCACCCTACAATACCCTGAAGCGCCTGGACGGGCCTCCCTTGGGGCAGCACGCCCCAAGGGTTTGCACCGGGAAGCCGCCTCCTGCTCGCTGACTGCGCTTGCTCACCCGACAATACCCTGAAGCGCCTGGACGGGCATCCCTTGTGGCAGCACGCCCCAAGGGTTTGCACCGGGAAGCCGCCTCCTGCTCGCTGCCTGCGCTTGCTCACCCTACAATACCCTGAAGCGCCTGGACGGGCATCCCTTGTGGCAGCACACCTCAAGGGTTTGCACCGGGAAGCCGCCTCCTGCTCGCTGCGTGCGCTTGCTCACCCGACAATACCCTGAAGCGCCTGGACGGGCATCCCTTGTGGCAGTACGCCCCAAGGGTTTGCACCGGGAAGCCGCCTCCTGCTCGCTGCCTGCGCTTGCTCACCCTACAATACCCTGAAGCGCCTGGACGGGCATCCCTTGGTGCAGCACGCCCCAAGGGTTTGCACCGGGAAGCCGCCTCCTGCTCGCTGCCTGCGCTTGCTCACCCTACAATACCCTGAAGCGCCTGGACGGGCATCCGTTGGGGCAGCACGCCCCAAGGGTTTGCACCGGGAAGCCGCCTCCTGCTTGTTGCATGCGCTTGCTCACCCTACAATACCCTGAAGCGCCTGGACGGGCATCCCTTGGGGCATCACGCCCCAAGGGTTTGCACCGGGAAGCCGCCTCCTGCTCGCTTCCTGTGCTTGCTCACCCTACAATACCCTGAAGCGCCTGGACGGGCATCCCTTGGTGCAGCACGCCCCAAGCGTTTGCACCGGGAAGCCGCCTCCTGCTCGCTGCCTGCGCTTGCTCACCCTACAATACCCTGAAGCGCCTGGACGGGCATCCCTTGTGGCAGCACGCCCCAAGGGTTTGCACCGGGAAGCCGCCTCCTGCTCGCTGCCTGCGCTTGCTCACCCTACAATACCCTGAAGCGCCTGGACGGGCATCCCTTGTGGCAGCACGCCTCAAGGGTTTGCACCGGGAAGCCGCCTCCTGCTTGTTGCATGCGCTTGCTCACCCTACAATACCCTGAAGCGCCTGGACGGGCATCCCTTGGGGCATCACGCCCCAAGGGTTTGCACCGGGAAGCCGCCTCCTGCTCGCTTCCTGTGCTTGCTCACCCTACAATACCCTGAAGCGCCTGGACGGGCATCCCTTGGTGCAGCACGCCCCAAGGGTTTGCACCGGGAAGCCGCCTCCTGCTCGCTGCCTGCGCTTGCTCACCCTACAATACCCTGAAGCGCCTGGACGGGCATCCCTTGGGGCATCACGCCCCAAGGGTTTGCACCGGGAAGCCGTCTCCTGCTCGCTGCGTGCGCTTGCTTCCCCGACAATACCCTGAAGCGCCTGGACGGGCATCCCTTGTGGCAGCACACCTCAAGGGTTTGCACCGGGAAGCCGCCTCCTGCTCGCTGCGTGCGCTTGCTCACCCGACAATACCCTGAAGCGCCTGGACGGGCATCCCTTGTGGCAGCACGCCCCAAGGGTTTGCACCGGGAAGCCGCCTCCTGCTCGCTGCCTGCGCTTGCTCACCCTACAATACCCTGAAGCGCCTGGACGGGCATCCCTTGGTGCAGCACGCCCCAAGGGTTTGCACCGGGAAGCCGCCTCCTGCTCGCTGCCTGCGATTGCTCACCCTACAATACCCTGAAGCGCCTGGACGGGCATCCGTTGGGGCAGCACGCCCCAAGGGTTTGCACCGGGAAGCCGCCTCCTGCTTGTTGCATGCGCTTGCTCACCCTACAATACCCTGAAGCGCCTGGACGGGCATCCCTTGGGGCATCACGCCCCAAGGGTTTGCACCGGGAAGCCGCCTCCTGCTCACTTCCTGTGCTTGCTCACCCTTCAATACCCTGAAGCGCCTGGACGGGCATCCCTTGGTGCAGCACGCCCCGAGGGTTTGCACCGGGAAGCCGCCTCCTGCTCGCTGCCTGCGCTTGCTCACCCTACAATACCCTGAAGCGCCTGGACGGGCATCCCTTGGGGCATCACGCCCCAAGGGTTTGCACCGGGAAGCCGTCTCCTGCTCGCTGCGTGCGCTTGCTTCCCCGACAATATCCTGAAGCGCCTGGACAGGCATCCCTTGTGGCAGCACGCCCCAAGGGTTTGCACCGGGAAGCCGCCTCCTGCTCGCTGCGTGCGCTTGCTTCCCCGACAATATCCTGAAGCGCCTGGACAGGCATCCCTTGTGGCAGCACGCCCCAAGGGTTTGCACCGGGAAGCCGCCTCCTGCTCGCTGCCTACGCTTGCTCACCCTACAATACCCTGAAGCGCCTGGACGGGCATCCCTTGGGGCATCACGCCCCAAGGGTTTGCACCGGGAAGCCGCCTCCTGCTCACTTCCTGTGCTTGCTCACCCTTCAATACCCTGAAGCGCCTGGACGGGCATCCCTTGGTGCAGCACGCCCCGAGGGTTTGCACCGGGAAGCCGCCTCCTGCTCGCTGCCTGCGCTTGCTCACCCTACAATACCCTGAAGCGCCTGGACGGGCATCCCTTGGGGCATCACGCCCCAAGGGTTTGCACCGGGAAGCCGTCTCCTGCTCGCTGCGTGCGCTTGCTTCCCCGACAATATCCTGAAGCGCCTGGACAGGCATCCCTTGTGGCAGCACGCCCCAAGGGTTTGCACCGGGAAGCCGCCTCCTGCTCGCTGCGTGCGCTTGCTTCCCCGACAATATCCTGAAGCGCCTGGACAGGCATCCCTTGTGGCAGCACGCCCCAAGGGTTTGCACCGGGAAGCCGCCTCCTGCTCGCTGCCTACGCTTGCTCACCCTACAATACCCTGAAGCGCCTGGACGGGCATCCCTTGGGGCATCACGCCCCAAGGGTTTGCACCGGGAAGCCGCCTCCTGCTCGCTGCCTGTGCTTGCTCACCCTACAATACCCTGAAGCGCCTGGACGGGCATCCCTTGTGGCAGCACGCCTCAAGGGTTTGCACCGGGAAGCCGCCTCCTGCTCGCTGCGTGCGCTTGCTCACCCGACAATACCCTGAAGCGCCTGGACGGGCATCCCTTGTGGCAGCACGCCCCAAGGGTTTGCACCGGGAAGCCGCCTCCTGCTCGCTGCCTGCGCTTGCTCACCCTACAATACCCTGAAGCGCCTGGACGGGCATCCCTTGGTGCAGCACGCCCCAAGGGTTTGCACCGGGAAGCCGCCTCCTGCTCGCTGCCTGCGCTTGCTCACCCTACAATACCCTGAAGCGCCTGGACGGGCATCCGTTGGGGCAGCACGCCCCAAGGGTTTGCACGGGGAAGCCGCCTCCTGCTTGTTGCATGCGCTTGCTCACCCTACAATACCCTGAAGCGCCTGGACGGGCATCCCTTGGGCAGCATGCCCCAAGGGTTTGCACTGGGAAGCCGCCTCCTGCTCGCTGCCTGGACTTGCTCACCCGACAATACACTGAAGCGCCTGGACGGGCATCCCCAGCACGCCCCAAGGGTTTGAACTGGGAAGATACTTTTTATACTGTTATGCATTGTTAAGCGCTTTGTGTGCCTGCGATATTGTCCTGCCGAGAATTTTATTCTTTTGTTTCAGGACGTTTTTAAGGGTGTAGTTCTTGGAACTCGTTACCTTGAAGATTCCACTTTTATTGGTATGTGGGAAAACATTAATGGTCCTGATTTCTTAAGCAAAAAGTCATCACGATTTTTTCTTAGAGAATTATTTTATAGAGAATTTATCGATTAATGAAATTATGGATAGGAAACTATGTGGTCCCGCGTCCGTTATGTTTTGACATTATTGAAGAACAAATTGCGAGAAATGCGTTTTTCACAAAAAAAATATTTTTCAAAAACAAACACGGGTATTGACGCAGTTTTTAGGCAATCTCAACCAGACATTATTTTACACAAATATGGGAAAATAACTTGTATATGTTTTAATCTTTGTCAAAATGAGCAGTTTTGTTTGCGTCTTTGACTCAAAATCGCTTTGAAAAGTGAAACCCTAAACCACTTACCTTCGCGTGTTATGTTGAAAAGTCATCAGTATTTTTTCAAATCTTGCCAAAAGAATGAAATATTTAAAAAAAAATAAAGAAAAATATAGAGTCGCGCGCAAAAATTGAGGGTTTTGGCTGGTTGAAGCATAGTTTTCGAAGACTTCTTGTGTTTTTATTGTGTTGCGGGTTTTGGCGCGCGAGCACAGCCCTTTTTAGCGTTAATTTTCTCTCGGGCACAGGTTACAAGCGTTGTTGTTTTTGTTCTAAAGTGGTCAGGACCCTTAAACCATAACACTGGACATTTGTTCTTAATATATTTGCATTTTCACGAACAAGAGATATATTATAATTTGCGTGAATGAACAATTTACACAGTATTGTGTGGATTTATAACTGTCTCAGTGTTGTTTCTAGGCTCAGTCTTTAGACATCAGGGGTTCGTGCGCCTGCGACACTCTCCCCACTGACGGCTGGGCGCATGAGATTCACATTGTTCTTCTCAGCCAATCATCAAGTTGCCCCTCCAAAATCAAGGGGCATAAATTAATAAATTAAAATTCGTTCTGAACGAAATGGCGGAATGAGTGCTTGTTCAAATGCTTTTAAGTCGTTTAATAAAATTGCATTCAAGGATTTTAAGGCGTTAAAAGGAGATCTCTCTTGGTAATGTGTGTTTGTAATCTACACACTAACTGGATCTGTTTACTTATCCTTTCCAGCAATCAGACACAATCAAACTACACTGCGCGGACTTCAAGCTTAAGACACAACGGACCTTACCGTTGTCAATGACCGATCTCACAAAAATAAGTAACGAAATTATCGATTGAAAAAGAACAAAACCGACTGAAAACCAAAAACATGCCCCTATCAATTGTTCTCGGTTTACAAAGTTGCACGATAGCCAATAGCCATGCAGTACAATACCAAGTAAGTAGACAATCAATCAATCATCAGCAGCTATATCAATCTATAAAATACAATCAATTAGTTTAGTATTTTGCCATGTGAGGAATGAGAGTTTTTTTAATTTTTATTATTATTATTTTTTTTATTTTCAACAGCGACCCTAGTGGCTGCTACATCCCGCGTCTCACTGCGAGCACTTCAAGCTTAAAACAGCGACGGACCTTACCGTTGTCATGACCGATTTCATATCGATAAATCACGAAATTTTCGATTGAAAAAGAACAAAACCGACTGAAAACCAAAAACATGCCCCTATCAATTGTTCTGGGATTACCAAGTTGCACGATAGCCAATAGTCATGCAGTACAATACCAAGTAAGTAAACAATCAATCAATCAGCAGCAGCTATATCAATCTATAAAATACAATCAATAAGTTGAGTATTTTGCCATGTGAGGCATGAGAGTTTTTTTTAATTTTTTTATTATTTTTTTATTTTAAACAGCGACCCTAGTGGCTGCTACAGCCCGCGTCTCACTGCGCGCACTTCAAGCTTAAGACATCGACGGACCTTACCGTTGTCATGACCGATTTCATATCGATAAATCACGAAATTTTCGATTAAAAACCAAAAAAACAGACTGAAAACCAAAACCATGCCCCTATCATTGTTCTGGTCTTACCAAATTGTACGATAGCCAATAGCCATGCAGTATGATACGAAGTAAATAGACGATCAATCAATCAGCAGCAGCTATATCAATCTATAAAATACAATGAATAAGTTTAGTATTTTGTACACACTAGGCATGTGATGCATGACTTTTTTTAATTTTTTTTTTAATTTTTTTTTTCAGCAACGACCATAGTGGCTGCTATAGGCCGTGCCTATCTGCGCGGACTTCATGATTAAGACAGCGACGGAACTTACCGTTGTCAATGACCGATTTCACATAGATAAATCACGAAATTTCGATTAAAAACCAACAAAACCGACTGAAAACCAAAAACATGCCCCTATCAATTGTTCTGGGCTTACAAAGTTGCACGATAGCCAATAGCCATGCAGTACAATACGAAGTAAGTACACAATCAATCAATCATCAGCAGCTATATCAATCTATAAAATACAATCAATAAATTTAGTATTTTGCCATGTGAGGAATGAGAGTTTTTTTAATTTTTTTTATTATTATTTTTTTATTTTCAACAGCGACACTAGTGGCTGCTACATCCCGCGTCTCACTGCGCGCACTTCAAGGAAAATACTGCAGGCTGAAAACGTTGTACAAGAACAAGGGAAAGACAAACGACCCAAACAACTACAGAGGCCTATCTATCAGCTCTACACAACTTAAGATATTTTGTGTGATAATACTGGGTCGATTACAACAATGGTATGAAAATAATCTACTGGAAGGCCAGTTCGGCTTTCGCTCCAATAGGGGATGTCAAGTTGCCATATACTGTCTTAGACGTGTCCAACAGATATTCCACGAAAGAAAAGAAGATTTATACGTTGGATTCATTGACTTGAAAGCTGCCTTTGATTGGATACCGCGAGAATGGATGTTTACCAGTATGTACAAACGTAATGTGAAGGATGACAAGAACTTAGCTGTACTACTACGTCTATTACGGTCCATCTATTTGGAAACTTATGCTGTTATGACTGATGAGGAAATGGGATAGGCTTTTAGAACAACGAGTGGAGTAAGACAAGGTGGATGTGAAAGTCCTTACTGTTTCAATCTGTACTTGGACTTTATACTGCGCATTTTTGAACATGAATGTCTACAACAAAACATTCACATTGAATTACAATACAGAATACCAAATGAAGCAACTGACCGTGTACAGCGTACAGAAGAGAGAAGTTCCGGAATATTATCCTTGCTTTGGTTTGGATATGCTGATGACCTGGCCATACTGACAAACTCAGCTGAGAAACTACAACGTGCCATCGAGATCATCCACAGGCTTTTTAAAAGATATGGCCTTCAGATGTCACTGGATAAAACCAATACTATGATAATGTCGGATGGTTACGATGACAACACCTATCCAAAGTCTATCTGTGAAATTGAAAACCATCAGCTTAGAAATGTCAATACTTTCACGTATCTTGGACAGAAATTTACTCACAACGAGCATTATACTCCCTCATGTGAACTTCAGACTAGAAAATTCTCTGCGATTAACAGCTTCTATCAACACGAAATCCTTTTCAAGAACCACTCTGTCGCACTTAACACCAGGAGAAAGATCTTTGACTCACTCTTCAGAAGCAAACTTGTCTATTCTTGCCAGACCTGGTCTCTTACAGAATCATCGTTAAACCCAGTACGCTCTACTTATAACAAAAAATTGCGTGATCTCGTCAAAGGTGGACAGAAAAGAAAGCTAACTCTAATAAATGATGATGCTGATGGCAGTGATGTTGATGATGACGAGGATGGTAATGGTGATATAGATGATGATGACAGATATGACATGGCATATATATTATCAAATGAAGATATCTACAAGCATAGTGGTGCAACACCCCTCAAGGAATTCGTGGAAAACCAACAACTGAGATGGTTTGGGCACATAGTACGTTCATCCAATAAAAGATATATCAAAAAGCTAACCTTTGTAGATGTGAAAAGAAAAAGGAAGGGTCGACCAATAAAATCGCTAGAAAGAACAATATATCAAAGATATCCAGAGTATGAAACTTCCCAGATTCTTAAACTTTGCTACCAACGTGGAAAACTTTGACGTTGATTGCTCTCTCGAGTAGAGAGGCATCTGAATATTTCTCCAAGAGAAATGAGAACATATTGATTGATTGATTTTCGACCAACTAGCCAAGTGAAGCATGATTGTTTTTTTTTTTTTTTAATTTTTCTTTCAACAACGACCCTATTGGCTGCTACAGGCCGTGCCTCTCTGCGCGGACTTCATGCTTAAGACAGCGACGGAACTTACCGTTGTCAATGACCGATTTCACATAGATAAATCACGAAACTTTCGATTAGAAACCAACAAAAACGAATGAATGAAAACCAAAAACATGCCCCTATCAATTGTTCTGAGCTGACCAATTTATGATACGAAGTAAGTAGACGATCAATCAATCATCAGCAGCTATATCAATCTATAAAATACAATGAATAAGTTTAGTATTTTGTATACACTAGGCATGTGATGCATGACTTCTTTTTATTTTTGTTTATATTTTTTTTTCAGCAACGACCCTAGTGGATGCTATAGGCCGTGCCTATCTGCGAGGACTTCATGCTTAAGACAGCGACGGATCTTACCCTTGTCAATGACCGATTTCACATAGATAAATCACGAAATGTTTGATTAAAAACCAACAAAACCGACTGAAAACCAAAAATATGTCCTTATCAATTGTTCTGGGCTCACCAACTTGCACGATAGCTAATAGCCATGCAGTACGATACGAAGTAAGTAGACCATCAATCAATCATCAGCATCTATATCAATCTATAAAATACAATCATAGAGTTAACTATTTTGCACCCACTAGCCAAGTGATGCATGACTGTTTTTTATGTTATCTTTTTTTTTTAACAACGACCCTATTGTCTGCTAGAGGCCGCGCCTCACTGCGCGGACTTCCAGCTTAAGACAGCGACGGGCCTTAACGTTGTCAATGACCGATTTCACATAGATAAATCACGAAATTTTCGATTAAAAACCAACAAAACCGAATGAATGAAAACCAAAAACATGCCCCTATCAATTGTTCTGGGCTTACAAAGTTGCACGATAGCCAATAGCCATGCAGTACAATACCAAGTAAGTACACAATCAATCAATCATCAGCAGCTATATCAATCTATAAAATACAATCAATAAGTTTAGTATTTTCCCATGTGAGGAATGAGAGTTTTTTTTTATTTTTTTTATTATTATTTTTTTTTATTTTCAACAGCGACCCTAGTGGCTGCTACATCCCGCGTCTCACTGCGCGCACTTCAAGCTTAAGACAGCGACGAACCTTACCGTTGTCATGACCGATTTCATATCGATAAATCACGAAATTTTCGATTGAAAAAGAACAAAACCGACTGAAAACCAAAAACATGCCACTATCAATTGTTCTGGGCTTACCAAGTTGCACGATAGCCAATAGCCATGCAGTACAATACCAAGTAAGTACACAAACAATCAATCATCAGCAGCTATATCAATCTATAAAATACAATCAATAAGTTTAGTATTTTGCAATATGAGGAATGAGAGTTTTTTTAATTTTTTTAATTTTTTAATTTTTTATTTTCAACAGCGAACCTAGTGGCTGCTACATCCCGCGTCTCATTGCGCACACTTCAAGCTTAAGACAGCGACGAACTTTACCGTTGTCAATGACCGATTTCACATAGATAAATCACGAAATTTTCGATTGAAAAAGAACAAAACCGACTGAAAACCAAAAACATGCCCCTATCAATTGTTCTGGGATTGCTAAGTTGCACGATAGCCAATAGCCATGCAGTATGATACGAAGTTAGTAGACGATCAATCAATCAGCAGCAGCTATATCAATCTATAAAATACAATGAATAAGTTTAGTATTTTGTACACACCAGGCATGTGATGCATGAGTTTTTTAAATTTTTTTTTAATTTTTTTTTTCAGCAACGACCATAGTGGCTGCTATAGGCCGTGCCTATCTGCGCGGACTTCATGATTAATACAGCGACGGAACTTACCGTTGTCAATGACCGATTTCACATAGATAAATCACGAAATTTCGATTAAAAACCAACAAAACCGACTGAAAACCAAAAACATGCCCCTATCATTGTTCTGGGCTTACCAAATTGTACGATAGCCAATAGCCATGCAGTATGATACGAAGTTAGTAGACGATCAATCAATCAGCAGCAGCTATATCAATCTATAAAATACAATGAATAAGTTTAGTATTTTGTACACACCAGGCATGTGATGCATGACTTTTTTAAATTTTTTTTTAATTTTTTTTTTTTTCAGCAACGACCATAGTGGCTGCTATAGGCCGTGCCTATCTGCGCGGACTTCATGATTAAGACAGCGACGGAACTTACCGTTGTCAATGACCGATTTCACATAGATAAATCACGAAATTTCGATTAAAAACCAACAAAACCGACTGAAAACCAAAAACATGCCCCTATCAATTGTTTTGGGCTTACAAAGTTGCACGATAGCCAATAGCCATGCAGTACAATACGAAGTAAGTACACAATCAATCAATCATCAGCAGCTATATCAATCTATAAAATACAATCAATAAGTTTAGTATTTTGCCATGTGAGGAATGAGAGTTTTTTTAATTTTTTTAATTTTTTTATTTTTATTTTCAACAGCGACACTAGTGGCTGCTACATCCCGCGTCTCACTGCGCGCACTTCAAGCTTAAGACAGCGAAGAACCTTACCGTTGTCATGACCGATTTCATATCGATAAATCACGAAATTTTCGATTGAAAAAGAACAAAACCGACTGAAAACCAAAAACATGCCCCTATCAATTGTTCTGGGCTTACCAAGTTGCACGATAGCCAATAGCCATGCAGTACAATACCAAGTAAGTAGACAATCAATCAATCAATCAGCAGCAGCTATATCAATCTATAAAATACAATCAATAAGTTTAGTATTTTGCCATGTGAGGCATGAGAGTTTTTTTAATTTTATTATTATTTTTTTATTTTAAATAGCGACCCTAGTGGCTGCTACAGCCCGCGTCTCACTGCGCGCACTTCAAGCTTAAGACAGCGACGGACCTTACCGTTGTCATGACCGATTTCATATCGATAAATCACGAAATTTTCGATTAAAAACCAAAAAAACAGACTGAAAACCAAAAACATGTCCCTATTATTGTTCTGGGCTTACCAAATTGTACGATAGTCAATAGCCATGCAGTATGATACGAAGTTAGTAGACGATCAATCAATCAGCAGCAGCTATATCAATCTATAAAATACAATGAATAAGTTTAGTATTTTGTACACACCAGGCATGTGATGCATGACTTTTTTTAATTTTTTTTTAATTTTTTTTTTCAGCAGCGACCCTAGTATCTGCTATAGGCCGTGCCTATCTGCGCGGACTTCATGCTTAACACAGCGACGGATCTTACCGTTGTCAATGACCGATTTCACATAGATAAATCACGAAATTTCGATTAAAAACCAACAAAACCGACTGAAAACCAAAAACATGCCCCTATCATATGTTCTGGGCTTACAAAGTTGCACGATAGCCAATAGCCATGCAGTACAATACCAAGTAAGTAGACAATCAATCAATCATCAGCAGCTATATCAATCTATAAAATACAATCAATAAGTTTAGTATTTTGCCATGTGAGGAATGAGAGTTTTTTTAATTTTTTTAATTTTTTAATTTTTATTTTCAACAGCGACACTAGTGGCTGCTACATTGTAATTGCATGATGTAATTGTGTTGAGCTGCGTTCGACAGCGCTCTCGAAATTGCTTCGAAATTGATTCATTTTGTAGCTCTTACTGCACGTTTCATTAACTCTAACCTTGTTGCAAACGTTTCTAACACACTCATGGCCCAGTGCAAGATCAAATATGCAAGGGAAATACTTCTATCGCTTCGCTTTTGGTGGAAGAACTCGACGACGAATCTTCGTTGTTCTACTGCCCTTTGTTATCAAAGTGCCGGCTATTGTTATCCAGCCTCAAAAATTCAACCACTTACAGAAACAACTTGGAACGCTTTGAAAGAAAATGGTCTACTAAAAAGAACTCGTGGTACCCGAGGGGGAGTGAAGAAGGCAAACTGGGCATTGAAGCAGCGTTTTTCAATTCCTACGACATCGTTTTCTGCTTGTAGAAGATTTAAATCTTCCCGCTCAAAATTTGCATATCATGGTTCACAGAGTACAGCGAACTTAAATAACCTTATACAAATTACTTCGTCTATGACAACAATTGAAGCGGAACATAATAAACAAAGGGAACATACATCACATCTGCCTAGTAATAAAACGGGTCTCCTCTTTGCTTGCTCTAATGCACGATCACTGAGAAATAAAGTTGAAGCTGTCGCGGATCACATCGTAAATAAAAACATTGACATCTGTGTTTTTACGGAAACCTGGCTCAAAGATTGCGACAACGTTACCATTGCTGGTCTGTCACCAACTGGCTACGAATTTAAGAACTCTCCACGACTATCCAATAGACGCGGTGGAGGCACTGGTATAATGTTTAAAAACTCAATTAATGTGAGTTTGTCTGATGGTAACGAGAAGCAATCTTTCGAGTACTCTGAATGGTTAGTCCGTCTTCATCAACAAATTATCAACGTAGTTTCCGTGTATCGACCTCCTTACTCGGCGGAGCATCCCATTTCCTCAAGAGTGTTTTTTGAAGAATTCTCGACATATCTAGAAAACATAGTAATGGCACCAGGCATTCTTCTAATAACAGGCGACTTTAACTTTCACGTCGATTGCCACTCCGACCGTGATGCTAAGAATTTTGCAGATATTCTCCAAACATTTGGGCTTCAACAGCATGTACAAGTACCTACTCATCTAACCGGACACACTCTGGACCTTATTATCACTAGATCGAACAATGACATAACTGTATCATCGCCTAAAGCCTCTGTGGCGCTATCAGATCACTTTTTCATTGAATGCAATTTGAACATTCCTAGACCTAGCCCTACTGTTAAGGAAACTGTATATCGTAAACTTAAAACACTTGATCTTCATGTATTTAAAACTGATATCACAGAATCTATGCTTTGTACTTCTACATGGAATAACGTCTCTGAGCTGGCCCTATGCTATGAAAACACCTTGACATCTTTGCTCGAGAAACATGCTCCTCTGCAAAGGAAATTCGTCGTTGTGAGACCTAAACTGCCTTGGTACACTAATAGCCTTAGAGATCTAAAAGTCAAGCGAAGAAAACTGGAAAGGAAAATGCTACTTACAGGACTTCATGAGGACAAGCTGGCATACCGTAATACACGTGATGAATACACTAAGCTACTCAGTGACACCAAGAGGAGCTATTATTCCGAACTCATTGCAGAATCAGCTGGAGATACAAAGAAGTTGTTTAACGTCGTAAATTCTCTCTGTAAAGTTGACGATCGCTACGACGCGCTACCAACACATGACTCTCCTCGGAGTTTAGCAAATGATTTTGGTGCGTTCTTCATCAAGAAAATCGAGCTTATCCAGCAAGACATTGACAGAACCGTTGTCAATCAGCCTGAAGTTCAAGTACAACATCCTCACGCTAGATTGGAGAATTTCTCTAAGCTTACTGAAGATAATGTTCAACGCATTATTATGTCATCAAGCAATGCTACTTGTATACTTGATCCAATACCAACGTGGCTAGTTAAAAGCTGTTCCGACGTACTGACGCCTGTCATCACTCAAATGTTAAATCTCTCACTGCTGGAAGGCCATGTACCTACATCTTGGAAAAATGCTATAGTTAAGCCAATGCTTAAAAAATCAGGGATTGAACCTATCTTAAAGAACTATAGACCGGTTAGCAACTTGCCATTTGTTGCTAAAGCTACAGAGAAAGCTGTCATCAACCAGTTGATGGAATACTGTACTATTAATCATCTTCTACCCGACAACCAATCATCGTACAGGAAATATCACTCTACAGAAACAGCACTTGTTAAGGTCCATAATGACATACTTACCAGCATGGATAGACAGGAAATTACTTTCCTTATACTACTAGACCTTAGTGCTGCCTTTGATACCATCGATCACAGTCTAATGTTAGACATCTTAAAAAACGACTTTGGCATAGCTGGCGTGGTCAAGAAGTGGTTTGAATCCTACTTAGTTTCGAGACAGCAAAGGATTCTGATTAAGCAACATTTGTCTGACTATTTCCAGCTAGCATCCGGATTACCTCAGGGAAGTTGTCTTGGACCTGTTCTGTTCCTAATTTATGCCTCAGGACTTTTTAAAGTGGCTGCTAAACACCTAACGAATATTCAAACATACGCCGACGATACCCAGTTATATTTGTCATTTAAGCCCACCTCGCAACAGAATGCTGTTAACACTATCGAAGAGTGTATAGCTGATATACGTACCTGGATGGTGTCTAATCGTCTTCTGATTAATGACTCAAAAACCGAATTTCTAATAATTGGATCTCGTCAACAACTAGCTAAGATCAACGTTGAAGGTGTTACTGTAGGTGATGCTATGATTACACCTGTAGCCTCTGTGAGAAACCTTGGCGTATGGTTTGACCAACATATGACGATGAATGATCACATTGGTAAGGTTTGTAGTAAGGCATTTTACAGTTTGTACAATCTCAGACAGATTAGGAAATATTTAACAGATGATACCTGTAAGATCCTGGTACATGCTCTCGTGACGTGTCACTTAGACTACTGTAATGCCTTACTGCATGACATCCCACAGTATCAACAACAACGACTGCAGAAAATTCTAAATGCATCTGCTCGTTTGGTTTGTCGCCTACCGAAGTACTGTCATATATCTCCAGTGCTTAAAGATCTCCACTGGCTGCCTATTAAATATCGAATAATCTTCAAGATCATTCTACTAGTGTTTAAAGTACTACATGGTATGGCACCCTTGTATCTGAAAGACCTGATAAACGTGAAACCGGAGGGACGCTACCGCCTCAGAAATGATGATCAGCTGGTGGTCCCAAGAACTAGATGTAAAACGGTTGGAGACAGAGCATTTTCAAAATCAGGACCAGTGTTATGGAACAGTTTGCCGGCAAATATTAGGAAAATTCTTAACATAGAAAAATTTAAAAAAGAATTAAAGACCTTCCTTTTCAAACTGTCCTATAAATAGGAACTATGAAATATATAAAGATACTATGTATAAACATAACGTTAACAACTTTTGATATAATTTATAGATACATGAATTTTTATTTTCTCTTCAAGTAACTCAGTTTTTATAATATATGATTTTATTGTAATATAGATAATAATATAATTTTTATTTTCTCTTCAAGTAATTCAGTTTTTTATAATATATGATTTTATTGTAATATAGATAATATTATAATTTTATTTAATTCATCAATTTATTGTAAACAGCGCCGTCGAGTATTTATAGTGAGGGCGCTATAAAAATCATATTTATTATTATTATTATTATTAAGAACCTTACCGTTGTCATGACCGATTTCATATCGATAAATCACGAAATTTTCGATTGAAAAAGAACAAAACCGACTGAAAACCAAAAACATGCCCCTATCAATTGTTCTGGGCTTACCAAGTTGCACGATAGCCAATAGCCATGCAGTACAATACCAAGTAAGTAGACAATCAATCAATCAATCAGCAGCAGCTATATCAATCTATAAAATACAATCAATAAGTTGAGTATTTTGCCATGTGAGGCATGAGAGTTTTTTTTAATTTTATTATTATTTTTTCATTTTAAATAGCGACCCTAGTGGCTGCTACAGCCCGCGTCTCACTGCGCGCACTTCAAGCTTAAGACAGCGACGGACCTTACCGTTGTCATGACCGATTTCATATCGATAAATCACGAAATTTTCGATTAAAAACCAAAAAAACAGACTGAAAACCAAAAACATGCCCCTATTATTGTTCTGGGCTTACCAAATTGTACGATAGTCAATAGCCATGCAGTATGATACGAAGTTAGTAGACGATCAATCAATCAGCAGCAGCTATATCAATCTATAAAATACAATGAATAAGTTTAGTATTTTGTACACACCAGGCATGTGATGCATGACTTTTTTTAATTTTTGTTTTATTTTTTTTTTTCAGCAACGACCCTAGTATCTGCTATAGGCCGTGCCTATCTGCGAAGACTTCATGCTTAACACAGCGACGGATCTTACCGTTGTCAATGACCGATTTCACATAGATAAATCACGAAATTTCGATTAAAAACCAACAAAACCGACTGAAAACCAAAAACATGCCCCTATCAATTGTTCTGGGCTTACCAAGTTGCACGATAGCCAATAGCCATGCAGTACAATACCAAGTAAGTAGACAATCAATCAATCATCAGCAGCTATATCAATCTATAAAATACAATCAATAACTTTAGTATTTTGCAATATGAGGAATGAGAATTTTCTTAATTTTTTTATTATATTTTTTTGTTATTTTCAACAGCAACCCTAGTGGCTGCTACATCCCGCGTCTCACTGCGCACACTTCAAGCTTAAGACAGCGAGGAACTTTACCGTTGTCAATGACCGATTTCATATCGATAAATCACGAAATTTTCGATTGAAAAAGAACAAAACCGACTGAAAACCAAAAACATGCCCCTATCAATTGTTCTGGGCTTATCAAGTTGCACGATAGCCAATAGTCATGCAGTACAATACCAAGTAAGTAGACAATCAATCAATCAGCAGCAGCTATATCAATCTATAAAATACAATCAATAAGTTGAGTATTTTGCCATGTGAGGCATGAGAGTTTTTTTTAATTTTTTTATTATTTTTTTTATTTTAAACAGCGACCCTAGTGGCTGCTACAGCCCGTGTCTCACTGCGCGCACTTCAAGCTTAAGACATCGACGGACCTTACCGTTGTCATGACCGATTTCATATCGATAAATCACGAAATTTTCGATTAAAAACCAAAAAAACCGACTGAAAACCAAAAACATGCCCCTATCATTGTTCTGGTCTTACCAAATTGTACGATAGCCAATAGCCATACAGTATGATACGAAGTAAGTAGACGATCAATCAATCAGCAGCAGCTATATCAATCTATAAAATACAATGAATAAGTTTAGTATTTTGTACACACCAGGCATGTGATGCATGACTTTTTTTAATTTTTTTTTAATTTTTTTTTTCAGCAACGACCCTAGTGGCTGCTATAGGCCGTGCCTATCTCCGCGGACTTCATGCTTAAGACAGCGACGGAACTTACCGTTGTCATTGACCGATTTCACATAGATAAATCACGAAATTTCGATAAAAACCAACAAAACCGACTGAAAACCAAAAACATGCCCCTATCAATTGTTCTGGGCTTACAAAGTTGCACGATAGGCAATAGCCATGCAGTACAATACCAAGTAAGTAGACAATCAATCAATCATCAACAAATATATCAATCTATAAAATACAATCAATAAGTTCAGTATTTTCGACCAACTAGCCAAGTGAAGCATGATTGTTTTTTTTTTTTTTTTTTAATTTTTCTTTCAACAACGACCCTATTGGCTGCTACAGGCCGTGCCTCTCTGTGCGGACTTCATGCTTAAGACAGCGACGGAACTTACCGTTGTCAATGACCGATTTCACATAGATAAATCACGAAACTTTCGATTAGAAACCTAACAAAACCGAATGAATGAAAACCAAAAACATGCCCCTATCAATTGTTCTGAGCTGACCAATGTATGATACGAAGTAAGTAGACGATCAATCAATCAGCAGCAGCTATATCAATCTATAAAATACAATCATAGAGTTAACTATTTTGCACCCACTTGCCAAGTGATGCATGACTGTTTTTTATGTTATCTTTTTTTTTAACAACGACCCTATTGTCTGCTAGAGGCCGCGCCTCACTGCGCGGACTTCCAGCTTAAGACAGCGACGGGCCTTAACGTTGTCAATGACCGATTTCACATAGATAAATCACGAAATTTTCGATTAAAAAGCAACAAAACCGAATGAATGAAAACCAAAAACATGCCCCTATCAATTGTTCTGGGCTTACAAAGTTGCACGATAGCCAATAGCCATGTAGTACAATACCAAGTAAGTAGACAATCAATCAATCAGCAGCAGTTATATCAATCTATAAAATACAATCAATAAGTTGAGTATTTTGCCATGTGAGGCATGAGAGTTTTTTTTAATTTTATTATTATTTTTTTATTTTAAACAGCGACCCTAGTGGCTGCTACAGCCCGCGTCTCACTGCGCGCACTTCAAGCTTAAGACAGCGACGGACCTTACCGTTGTCATGACCGATTTCATATCGATAAATCACGAAATTTTCGATTAAAAACCAACAAAACAGACTGAAAACCAAAAACATGCCCCTATTATTGTTCTGGGCTTACCAAATTGTACGATAGTCAATAGCCATGCAGTATGATACGAAGTTAGTAGACGATCAATCAATCAGCAGCAGCTATATCAATCTATAAAATACAATGAATAAGTTTAGTATTTTGTACACACCAGGCATGTGATGCATGACTTTTTTTAATTTTTTTTTAATTTTTTTTTTCAGCAACGACCCTAGTGTCTGCTATAGGCCGTGCCTATCTGCGCGGACTTCATGCTTAACACAGCGACGGATCTTACCGTTGTCAATGACCGATTTCACATAGATAAATCACGAAATTTCGATTAAAAACCAACAAAACCGACTGAAAACCAAAAACATGCCCCTATCAATTGTTCTGGGCTTACAAAGTTGCACGATAGCCAATAGCCATGCAGTACAATACCAAGTAAGTAGACAATCAATCAATCATCAGCAGCTATATCAATCTATAAAATACAATCAATAACTTTAGTATTTTGCAATATGAGGAATGAGAATTTTCTTAATTTTTTTTATTATATTTTTTTGTTATTTTCAACAGCAACCCTAGTGGCTGCTACATCCCGCGTCTCACTGCGCACACTTCAAGCTTAAGACAGCGAGGAACTTTACCGTTGTCAATGACCGATTTCACATAGATAAATCACGAAATTTCGATTAACAACCAACAAAACCGACTGAAAACCAAAAACATGCCCCTATCAATTGTTCTGGGCTTACAAAGTTGCACGATAGCCAATAGCCATGCAGTACAATACCAAGTAATTACACAATCAATCAATCATCAGCAGCTCTATCAATCTATAAAATACAATCAATAAGTTTAGTATTTTGCAATGTGAGGAATGAGAGTTTTTTTAATTTTTTTTATTATTATTTCTTTTATTTTCAACAGCGACACTAGTGGCTGCTACATCCCGCGTCTCACTGCGCGCACTTCAAGCTTAAGACAGCGACGAACCTTACAGTTGTCATGACCGATTTCATATCGATAAATCACGAAATTTTCGATTAAAAACCAAAAAAAACGACTGAAAACCAAAAACATGCCCCTATCATTGTTCTGGTCTTACCAAATTGTACGATAGCCAATAGCCATGCAGTATGATACGAAGTAAGTAGACGATCAATCAATCAGCAGCAGCTATATCAATCTATAAAATACAATCAATAAGTTGAGTATTTTGCCATGTGAGGCATGAGAGTTTTTTTTAATTTTTTTATTTTAAACAGCGAGCCTAGTGGCTGCTACAGCCCGCGTCTCACTGCGCGCACTTCAAGGTTAAGACAGCGACGGACCTTACCGTTGTCATGACCGATTTCATATCGATAAATCACGAAATTTTCGATTAAAAACCAAAGAAACCGCCTTAAAACCAAAAACACGCCCCTATCATTGTTCTGGGCTTACCAAATTGTACGATAGCCAATAGCCATGCAGTAGGATACGAAGTAAGTAGACGATCAATCAATCATCAGCAGATATATCAATCTATAAAATACAATCAATAAGTTCAGTATTTTCGACAAAGTAGCCAAGTGAAGCACGATTGTTTTTTTTTTTGTTTTTTTATTTATTTTTTTTTTTCAACAAATATATCAATCTATAAAATACAATCAATAAGTTCAGTATTTTCGACCAACTAGCCAAGTGAAGCATGATTGTTTTTTTTTTTTTTTTTTAATTTTTCTTTCAACAACGACCCTATTGGCTGCTACAGGCCGTGCCTCTCTGCGCGGACTTCATGCTTAAGACAGCGACGGAACTTACCGTTGTCAATGACCGATTTCACATAGATAAATCACGAAACTTTCGATTAGAAACCTAACAAAACCGAATGAATGAAAACCAAAAACATGCCCCTATCAATTGTTCTGAGCTGACCAATGTATGATACGAAGTAAGTAGACGATCAATCAATCAGCAGCAGCTATATCAATCTATAAAATACAATGAATAACTTTAGTATTTTGTATACACTAGGCATGTGATGCATGACTTCTTTTTATTTTTGTTTATATTTTTTTTTCAGCAACGACCCTAGTGGATGCTATAGGCCGTGCCTATCTGCGAGGACTTCATGCTTAAGACAGCGTCGGAACTTACCGTTGTCAATGACCGATTTCACATAGATAAATCACGAAACTTTCGATTAGAAACCAACAAAAACAACTGAAAACCAAAAATATGTCCTTATCAATTGTTCTGGGCTCACCAACTTGCACGATAGCCAATAGCCATGCAGTACGATACGAAGTAAGTAGACGATCAATCAATCATCAGCATCTATATCAATCTATAAAATACAATCATAGAGTTAACTATTTTGCACCCACTAGCCAAGTGATGCATGACTGTTTTTTATGTTATCTTTTTTTTTTAACAACCACCCTATTGTCTGCTAGAGGCCGCGCCTCACTGCGCGGACTTCCAGCTTAAGACAGCGACGGGCCTTAACGTTGTCAATGACCGATTTCACATAGATAAATCACGAAATTTTCGATTAAAAACCAACAAAACCGAATGAATGAAAACCAAAAACATGCCCCTATCAATTGTTCTGGGCTTACAAAGTTGCACGATAGCCAATACCCATGCAGTACAATACCAAGTAAGTACACAATCAATCAATCATCAGCAGCTATATCAATCTATAAAATACAATCAATAAGTTTAGTATTTTGCCATGTGAGGAATGAGAGTTTTTTTTAATTTTTTTTATTATTTTTTTTTTTTATTTTCAACAGCGACCCTAGTGGCTGCTACATCCCGCGTCTCACTGCGCGCACTTCAAGCTTAAGACAGCGACGAACCTTACCGTTGTCATGACCGATTTCATATCGATAAATCACGAAATTTTCGATTGAAAAGGAACAAAACCGACTGAAAACCAAAAACATGCCACTATCAATTGTTCTGGGCTTACCAAGTTGCACGATAGCCAATAGCCATGCAGTACAATACCAAGTAATTACACAATCAATCAATCATCAGCAGCTATATCAATCTATAAAATACAATCAATAAGTTTAGTATTTTGCAATATGAGGAATGAGAGTTTTTTTAATTTTTTTAATTTTTTTATTTTTTATTTTCAACATCGAACCTAGTGGCTGCTACATCCCGCGTCTCACTGCGCACACTTCAAGCTTAAGACAGCGACGAACTTTACCGTTGTCAATGACCGATTTCACATAGATAAATCACGAAACTTTCGATTAGAAACCTAACAAAACCGAATGAATGAAAACCAAAAACATGCCCCTATCAATTGTTCTGAGCTGACCAATGTATGATACGAAGTAAGTAGACGATCAATCAATCAGCAGCAGCTATATCAATCTATAAAATACAATCAATAAGTTTAGTATTTTGTATACACTAGGCATGTGATGCATGCCTTCTTTTTATTTTTGTTTCTATTTTTTTTTTCAGCAACGACCCTAGTGGATGCTATAGGCCGTGCCTATCTGCGAGGACTTCATGCTTAAGACAGCGACGGATCTTACCCTTGTCAATGACCGATTTCACATAGATAAATCACGAAATGTTTGATTAAAAACCAACAAAACCGACTGAAAACCAAAAACATGCCCCTATTAATTTTTCTGGGCTGACCAAATTGTACGATAACCAATAGCCATGCAGTACAATACCAAGTAAGTAGACAATCAATCATCAGCATCTATATCAATCTATAAAATACAATCATAGAGTTAACTATTTTGCACCCACTAGCCAAGTGATGCATGACTGTTTTTTATGTTATCTTTTTTTTTTTAACAACGACCCTATTGTCTGCTAGAGGCCGCGCCTCACTGCGCGGACTTCCAGCTTAAGACAGCGACGGGCCTTAACGTTGTCAATGACCGATTTCACATAGATAAATCACGAAACTTTCGATTAGAAACCAACAAAAACAACTGGAAACCAAAAATATGTCCTTATCAATTGTTCTGGGCTCACCAACTTGCACGATAGCCAATAGCCATGCAGTACGATACGAAGTAAGTAGACGATCAATCAATCAGCAGCAGCTATATCAATCTATAAAATACAATCATAGAGTTAACTATTTTGCACCCACTAGCCAAGTGATGCATGACTGTTTTTTATGTTATCTTTTTTTTTTAACAACGACCCTATTGTCTGCTAGAGGCCGCGCCTCACTGCGCGGACTTCCAGCTTAAGACAGCGACGGGCCTTAACGTTGTCAATGACCGATTTCACATAGATAAATCACGAAATTTTAGATTAAAAACCAACAAAACCGAATGAATGAAAACCAAAAACATGCCCCTATCAATTGTTCTGGGCTTACAAAGTTGCACGATAGCCAATAGCCATGCAGTACAATACCAAGTAAGTACACAATCAATCAATCATCAGCAGCTATATCAATCTATAAAATACAATCAATAAGTTCAGTATTTTCGACCAACTAGCCAAGTGAAGCATGATTGTTTTTTTTTTTTTTTTTTAATTTTTCTTTCAACAACGACCCTATTGGCTGCTACAGGCCGTGCCTCTCTGCGCGGACTTCATGCTTAAGACAGCGACGGAACTTACCGTTGTCAATGACCGATTTCACATAGATAAATCACGAAACTTTCGATTAGAAACCTAACAAAACCGAATGAATGAAAACCAAAAACATGCCCCTATCAATTGTTCTGAGCTGACCAATGTATGATACGAAGTAAGTAGACGATCAATCAATCAGCAGCAGCTATATCAATCTATAAAATACAATGAATAACTTTAGTATTTTGTATACACTAGGCATGTGATGGATGACTTCTTTTTATTTTTGTTTATATTTTTTTTTCAGCAACGACCCTAGTGGATGCTATAGGCCGTGCCTATCTGCGAGGACTTCATGCTTAAGACAGCGTCGGAACTTACCGTTGTCAATGACCGATTTCACATAGATAAATCACGAAACTTTCGATTAGAAACCAACAAAAACAACTGAAAACCAAAAATATGTCCTTATCAATTGTTCTGGGCTCACCAACTTGCACGATAGCCAATAGCCATGCAGTACGATACGAAGTAAGTAGACGATCAATCAATCATCAGCATCTATATCAATCTATAAAATACAATCATAGAGTTAACTATTTTGCACCCACTAGCCAAGTGATGCATGACTGTTTTTTATGTTATCTTTTTTTTTTAACAACCACCCTATTGTCTGCTAGAGGCCGCGCCTCACTGCGCAGACTTCCAGCTTAAGACAGCGACGGGCCTTAACGTTGTCAATGACCGATTTCACATAGATAAATCACGAAATTTTCGATTAAAAACCAACAAAACCGAATGAATGAAAACCAAAAACATGCCCCTATCAATTGTTCTGGGCTTACAAAGTTGCACGATAGCCAATAGCCATGCAGTACAATACCAAGTAAGTACACAATCAATCAATCATTAGCAGCTATATCAATCTATAAAATACAATCAATAAGTTTAGTATTTTGCCATGTGAGGAATGAGAGTTTTTTTTAATTTTTTTTATTATTATTTTTTTTTATTTTCAACAGCGACCCTAGTGGCTGCTACATCCCGCGTCTCACTGTGCGCACTTCAAGCTTAAGACAGCGACGAACCTTACCGTTGTCATGACCGATTTCATATCGATAAATCACGAAATTTTCGATTGAAAAGGAACAAAACCGACTGAAAACCAAAAACATGCCACTATCAATTGTTCTGGGCTTACCAAGTTGCACGATAGCCAATAGCCATGCAGTACAATACCAAGTAATTACACAATCAATCAATCATCAGCAGCTATATCAATCTATAAAATACAATCAATAAGTTTAGTATTTTGCAATATGAGGAATGAGAGTTTTTTTAATTTTTTTAATTTTTTTATTTTTTATTTTCAACATCGAACCTAGTGGCTGCTACATCCCGCGTCTCACTGCGCACACTTCAAGCTTAAGACAGCGACGAACTTTACCGTTGTCAATGACCGATTTCACATAGATAAATCACGAAACTTTCGATTAGAAACCTAACAAAACCGAATGAATGAAAACCAAAAACATGCCCCTATCAATTGTTCTGAGCTGACCAATGTATGATACGAAGTAAGTAGACGATCAATCAATCAGCAGCAGCTATATCAATCTATAAAATACAATCAATAAGTTTAGTATTTTGTATACACTAGGCATGTGATGCATGCCTTCTTTTTATTTTTGTTTCTATTTTTTTTTTCAGCAACGACCCTAGTGGATGCTATAGGCCGTGCCTATCTGCGAGGACTTCATGCTTAAGACAGCGACGGATCCTACCCTTGTCAATGACCGATTTCACATAGATAAATCACGAAATGTTTGATTAAAAACCAACAAAACCGACTGAAAACCAAAAACATGCCCCTATTAATTTTTCTGGGCTGACCAAATTGTACGATAACCAATAGCCATGCAGTACAATACCAAGTAAGTAGACAATCAATCATCAGCATCTATATCAATCTATAAAATACAATCATAGAGTTAACTATTTTGCACCCACTAGCCAAGTGATGCATGACTGTTTTTTATGTTATCTTTTTTTTTTTAACAACGACCCTATTGTCTGCTAGAGGCCGCGCCTCACTGCGCGGACTTCCAGCTTAAGACAGCGACGGGCCTTAACGTTGTCAATGACCGATTTCACATAGATAAATCACGAAACTTTCGATTAGAAACCAACAAAAACAACTGGAAACCAAAAATATGTCCTTATCAATTGTTCTGGGCTCACCAACTTGCACGATAGCCAATAGCCATGCAGTACGATACGAAGTAAGTAGACGATCAATCAATCAGCAGCAGCTATATCAATCTATAAAATACAATCATAGAGTTAACTATTTTGCACCCACTAGCCAAGTGATGCATGACTGTTTTTTATGTTATCTTTTTTTTTTAACAACGACCCTATTGTCTGCTAGAGGCCGCGCCTCACTGCGCGGACTTCCAGCTTAAGACAGCGACGGGCCTTAACGTTGTCAATGACCGATTTCACATAGATAAATCACGAAATTTTAGATTAAAAACCAACAAAACCGAATGAATGAAAACCAAAAACATGCCCCTATCAATTGTTCTGGGCTTACAAAGTTGCACGATAGCCAATAGCCATGCAGTACAATACCAAGTAAGTACACAATCAATCAATCATCAGCAGCTATATCAATCTATAAAATACAATCAATAAGTTTAGTATTTTGCCATGTGAGGAATGAGAGTTTTTTTTAATTTTTTTTATTATTATTTTTTTTTATTTTCAACAGCGACCCTAGTGGCTGCTACATCCCGCGTCTCACTGCGCACACTTCAAGCTTAAGACAGCGAGGAACTTTACCGTTGTCAATGACCGATTTCACATAGATAAATCACGAAACTTTCGATTAGAAACCTAACAAAACCGAATGAATGAAAACCAAAAACATGCCCCTATCAATTGTTCTGAGCTGACCAATATATGATACGAAGTAAGTAGACGATCAATCAATCAGCAGCAGCTATATCAATCTATAAAATACAATGAATAAGTTTAGTATTTTGTATACACTAGGCATGTGATGCATGCCTTCTTTTTATTTTTGTTTCTATTTTTTTTTCAGCAACGACCCTAGTGGATGCTATAGGCCGTGCCTATCTGCGAGGACTTCATGCTTAAGACAGCGACGGATCTTACCCTTGTCAATGACCGATTTCACATAGATAAATCACGAAATGTTTGATTAAAAACCAACAAAACCGACTGAAAACCAAAAACATGCCCCTATTAATTTTTCTGGGCTGACCAAATTGTACGATAGCCAATAGCCATGCAGTACAATACCAAGTAAGTAGACAATCAATCATCAGCATCTATATCAATCTATAAAATACAATCATAGAGTTAACTATTTTGCACCCACTAGCCAAGTGATGCATGACTGTTTTTTATGTTATCTTTTTTTTTTTAACAACGACCCTATTGTCTGCTAGAGGCCGCGCCTCACTGCGCGTACTTCCAGCTTAAGACAGCGACGGGCCTTAACGTTGTCAATAACCGATTTCACATAGATAAATCACGAAATTTTCGATTAAAAACCAACAAAACGGAAGGAATGAAAACCAAAAACATGGCCTTATCAATTGTTCTGGGCTTACAAAGTTGCACGATAGCCAATAGCCATGCAGTACAATACCAAGTAAGTAGACAATCAATCAATCATCAGCAGCTATATCAATCTATAAAATACAATCAATAACTTTAGTATTTTGCAATATGAGGAATGAGAGTTTTTTAAATTTTTGTTATTATTTTTTTTTGTATTTTCAACAGCAACCCTAGTGGCTGCTACATCCCGCGTGTCACTGCGCGCACTTCAAGGTTAAGACAGCGACGAACCTTACCGTTGTCATGACCGATTTCATATCGATAAATCACGAAATTTTCGATTGAAAAGGAACAAAACCGACTGAAAACCAAAAACATGCCACTATCAATTGTTCTGGGCTTACCAAGTTGCACGATAGCCAATAGCCATGCAGTACAATACCAAGTAATTACACAATCAATCAATCATCAGCAGCTATATCAATCTATAAAATACAATCAATAAGTTTAGTATTTTGCAATATGAGGAATGAGAGTTTTTTTAATTTTTTTAATTTTTTTATTTTTTATTTTCAACAGCGAACCTAGTGGCTGCTACATCCCGCGTCTCACTGCGCACACTTCAAGCTTAAGACAGCGAGGAACTTTACCGTTGTCAATGACCGATTTCACATAGATAAATCACGAAACTTTCGATTAGAAACCTAACAAAACCGAATGAATGAAAACCAAAAACATGCCCCTATTAATTGTTCTGAGCTGACCAATATATGATACGAAGTAAGTAGACGATCAATCAATCAGCAGCAGCTATATCAATCTATAAAATACAATGAATAAGTTTAGTATTTTGTATACACTAGGCATGTGATGCATGCCTTCTTTTTATTTTTGTTTCTATTTTTTTTTTCAGCAACGACCCTAGTGGATGCTATAGGCCGTGCCTATCTGCGAGGACTTCATGCTTAAGACAGCGACGGATCTTACCCTTGTCAATGACCGATTTCACATAGATAAATCACGAAATGTTTGATTAAAAACCAACAAAACCGACTGAAAACCAAAAACATGCCCCTATTAATTTTTCTGGGCTGACCAAATTGTACGATAGCCAATAGCCATGCAGTACAATACCAAGTAAGTAGACAATCAATCATCAGCATCTATATCAATCTATAAAATACAATCATAGAGTTAACTATTTTGCACCCACTAGCCAAGTGATGCATGACTGTTTTTTATGTTATCTTTTTTTTTTTAACAACGACCCTATTGTCTGCTAGAGGCCGCGCCTCACTGCGCGTACTTCCAGCTTAAGACAGCGACGGGCCTTAACGTTGTCAATAACCGATTTCACATAGATAAATCACGAAATTTTCGATTAAAAACCAACAAAACGGAAGGAATGAAAACCAAAAACATGGCCTTATCAATTGTTCTGGGCTTACAAAGTTGCACGATAGCCAATAGCCATGCAGTACAATACCAAGTAAGTAGACAATCAATCAATCATCAGCAGCTATATCAATCTATAAAATACAATCAATAAGTTTAGTATTTTGCAATATGAGGAATGAGAGTTTTTTTAATTTTTTTAATTTTTTTATTTTTTATTTTCAACAGCGAACCTAGTGGCTGCTACATCCCGCGTCTCACTGCGCACACTTCAAGCTTAAGACAGCGAGGAACTTTACCGTTGTCAATGACCGATTTCACATAGATAAATCACGAAACTTTCGATTAGAAACCTAACAAAACCGAATGAATGAAAACCAAAAACATGCCCCTATTAATTGTTCTGAGCTGACCAATATATGATACGAAGTAAGTAGACGATCAATCAATCAGCAGCAGCTATATCAATCTATAAAATACAATGAATAAGTTTAGTATTTTGTATACACTAGGCATGTGATGCATGCCTTCTTTTTATTTTTGTTTCTATTTTTTTTTTCAGCAACGACCCTAGTGGATGCTATAGGCCGTGCCTATCTGCGAGGACTTCATGCTTAAGACAGCGACGGATCTTACCCTTGTCAATGACCGATTTCACATAGATAAATCACGAAATGTTTGATTAAAAACCAACAAAACCGACTGAAAACCAAAAACATGCCCCTATTAATTTTTCTGGGCTGACCAAATTGTACGATAGCCAATAGCCATGCAGTACAATACCAAGTAAGTAGACAATCAATCATCAGCATCTATATCAATCTATAAAATACAATCATAGAGTTAACTATTTTGCACCCACTAGCCAAGTGATGCATGACTGTTTTTTATGTTATCTTTTTTTTTTTAACAACGACCCTATTGTCTGCTAGAGGCCGCGCCTCACTGCGCGTACTTCCAGCTTAAGACAGCGACGGGCCTTAACGTTGTCAATAACCGATTTCACATAGATAAATCACGAAATTTTCGATTAAAAACCAACAAAACGGAAGGAATGAAAACCAAAAACATGGCCTTATCAATTGTTCTGGGCTTACAAAGTTGCACGATAGCCAATAGCCATGCAGTACAATACCAAGTAAGTAGACAATCAATCAATCATCAGCAGCTATATCAATCTATAAAATACAATCAATAACTTTAGTATTTTGCAATATGAGGAATGAGAGTTTTTTAAATTTTTTTTATTATTTTTTTTTGTATTTTCAACAGCAACCCTAGTGGCTGCTACATCCCGCGTGTCACTGGGCACACTTCAAGCTTAAGACAGCGACGAACTTTACCGTTGTCAATGACCGATTTCACATAGATAAATCACGAAATTTCGATTAACAACCAACAAAACCGACTAAAAACCAACAACATGCCGCTATCAATTGTTCTGTGCTTACAAAGTTGCACGATAGCCAATAGCCATGCAGTACAATACCAAGTAATTACACAATCAATCAATCAGCAGCAGCTATATCAATCTATAAAATACAATCAATAAGTTGAGTATTTTGCCATGTGAGGCATGAGAGTTTTTTTTAATTTTTTTTATTATTTTTTTTATTTTAAACAGCGACCCTAGTGGCTGCTACAGCCCGCGTCTCACTGCGCGCAGTTCAAGCTTAAGACAGCGACGGACCTTACCGTTGTCATGACCGATTTCATATCGATAAATCACGAAATTTTCGATTAAAAACCAAAAAAACCGACTGAAAACCAAAAACATGCCCCTATCATTGTTCTGGGCTTACCAAATTGTACGATAGCCAATAGCCATACAGTATGATACGAAGTTAGTAGACGATCAATCAATCAGCAGCAGCTATATCAATCTATAAAATACAATGAATAAGTTTAGTATTTTGTACACACCAGGCGTGTGATGCATGATTTTTATTTATTTTTTTATTTTATTTTTTTTTCCAGCAACGGCCCTAGTGGCTGCTATAGCCCGTGCCTATCTGCGCGGACTTCATGCTTAAGACAGCGACGGAACTTACCGTTGTCAATGACCGATTTCACATAGATAAATCACGAAATTTCGATTAAAAACCAACAAAACCGATTGAACTAAAACCAAAAACATGCCCATATCAATTGTTCTGGTTTGACCAAATTGCACGATACGAAGTAAGTAGACGATCAATCAATCAGCAGCTATATCAATCTATAAAATGCAATCAATAAGTTTAGTATTTTGCCATGTCAGGAATGAGAGTTTTTTTAATTTTTTTTATTATTTATTTTTTTTATTTTCAACAGCGACCCTAGTGGCTGCTACATCCCGCGTCTCACTGCGCGCACTTCAAGCTTAAGACAGCGACGAACCTTACCGTGGTCATGACCGATTTCATATCGATAAATCACGAAATTTCGATTAACAACCAACAAAACCGACTGAAAACCAAAAACATGCCCCTATCAATTGTTCTGGGCTTACAAAGTTGCACGATAGCCAATAGCCATGCAGTACAATACCAAGTAATTACACAATCAATCAATCAATCATCAGCAGCTATATCAATCTATAAAATACAATCAATAAGTTTAGTATTTTGCAATATGAGGAATGAGAGTTTTTTTAATTTTTTTAATTTTTTTATTTTTCATTTTCAACAGCGAACCTAGTGGCTGCTACATCCCGCGTCTCACTGCGCACACTTCAAGCTTAAGACAGCGACGAACTTTACCGTTGTCAATGACCGATTTCACATAGATAAATCACGAAAGTTTCGATTAGAAACCTAACAAAACCGAATGAATGAAAACCAAAAACATGCCCCTATCAATTGTTCTGAGCTGACCAATATATGATACGAAGTAAGTAGACGATCAATCAATCAGCAGCAGCTATATCAATCTATAAAATACAATGAATAAGTTTAGTATTTTGTATACACTAGGCATGTGATGCATGCCTTCTTTTTATTTTTGTTTCTATTTTTTTTTTTCAGCAACGACCCTAGTGGATGCTATAGGCCGTGCCTATCTGCGAGGACTTCATGCTTAAGACAGCGACGGATCTTACCCTTGTCAATGACCGATTTCACATAGATAAATCACGAAATGTTTGATTAAAAACCAACAAAACCGACTGAAAACCAAAAACATGCCCCTATTAATTTTTCTGGGCTGACCAAATTGTACGATAGCCAATAGCCATGCAGTACAATACCAAGTAAGTAGACAATCAATCATCAGCATCTATATCAATCTATAAAATACAATCATAGAGTTAACTATTTTGCACCCACTAGCCAAGTGATGCATGACTGTTTTTTATGTTATCTTTTTTTTTTTAACAACGACCCTATTGTCTGCTAGAGGCCGCGCCTCACTGCGCGTACTTCCAGCTTAAGACAGCGACGGGCCTTAACGTTGTCAATAACCGATTTCACATAGATAAATCACGAAATTTTCGATTAAAAACCAACAAAACGGAAGGAATGAAAACCAAAAACATGGCCTTATCAATTGTTCTGGGCTTACAAAGTTGCACGATAGCCAATAGCCATGCAGTACAATACCAAGTAAGTAGACAATCAATCAATCATCAGCAGCTATATCAATCTATAAAATACAATCAATAACTTTAGTATTTTGCAATATGAGGAATGAGAGTTTTTTAAATTTTTTTTATTATTTTTTTTTGTATTTTCAACAGCAACCCTAGTGGCTGCTACATCCCGCGTGTCACTGGGCACACTTCAAGCTTAAGACAGCGACGAACTTTACCGTTGTCAATGACCGATTTCACATAGATAAATCACGAAATTTCGATTAACAACCAACAAAACCGACTAAAAACCAACAACATGCCGCTATCAATTGTTCTGTGCTTACAAAGTTGCACGATAGCCAATAGCCATGCAGTACAATACCAAGTAATTACACAATCAATCAATCAGCAGCAGCTATATCAATCTATAAAATACAATCAATAAGTTGAGTATTTTGCCATGTGAGGCATGAGAGTTTTTTTTAATTTTTTTTATTATTTTTTTTATTTTAAACAGCGACCCTAGTGGCTGCTACAGCCCGCGTCTCACTGCGCGCAGTTCAAGCTTAAGACAGCGACGGACCTTACCGTTGTCATGACCGATTTCATATCGATAAATCACGAAATTTTCGATTAAAAACCAAAAAAACCGACTGAAAACCAAAAACATGCCCCTATCATTGTTCTGGGCTTACCAAATTGTACGATAGCCAATAGCCATACAGTATGATACGAAGTTAGTAGACGATCAATCAATCAGCAGCAGCTATATCAATCTATAAAATACAATGAATAAGTTTAGTATTTTGTACACACCAGGCGTGTGATGCATGATTTTTATTTATTTTTTTATTTTATTTTTTTTTCCAGCAACGGCCCTAGTGGCTGCTATAGCCCGTGCCTATCTGCGCGGACTTCATGCTTAAGACAGCGACGGAACTTACCGTTGTCAATGACCGATTTCACATAGATAAATCACGAAATTTCGATTAAAAACCAACAAAACCGATTGAATGAAAACCAAAAACATGCCCATATCAATTGTTCTGGTTTGACCAAATTGCACGATACGAAGTAAGTAGACGATCAATCAATCAGCAGCTATATCAATCTATAAAATGCAATCAATAAGTTTAGTATTTTGCCATGTCAGGAATGAGAGTTTTTTTAATTTTTTTTATTATTTATTTTTTTTATTTTCAACAGCGACCCTAGTGGCTGCTACATCCCGCGTCTCACTGCGCGCACTTCAAGCTTAAGACAGCGACGAACCTTACCGTGGTCATGACCGATTTCATATCGATAAATCACGAAATTTCGATTAACAACCAACAAAACCGACTGAAAACCAAAAACATGCCCCTATCAATTGTTCTGGGCTTACAAAGTTGCACGATAGCCAATAGCCATGCAGTACAATACCAAGTAATTACACAATCAATCAATCATCAGCAGCTATATCAATCTATAAAATACAATCAATAAGTTTAGTATTTTGCAATGTGAGGAATGAGAGTTTTTTTATTTTTTTTATTATTATTTCTTTTATTTTCAACAGCGACACTAGTGGCTGCTACATCCCGCGTCTCACTGCGCGCACTTCAAGCTTAAGACAGCGACGAACCTTACAGTTGTCATGACCGATTTCATATCGATAAATCACGAAATTTTCGATTAAAAACCAAAAAAACCGACTGAAAACCAAAAACATGCCCCTATCATTGTTCTGGTCTTACCAAATTGTACGATAGCCAATAGCCATGCAGTATGATACGAAGTAAGTACACGATCAATCAATCAGCAGCAGCTATATCAATCTATAAAATACAATGAATAAGTTTAGTATTTTGTACACACTAGGCATGTGATGCATGACTTTTTTTAATTTCTTTTTATTTTTTATTTTTTTCAGCAACGACCCTAGTGGCTGCTATAGGCCGTGCCTATCTGCGCGGACTTCATGCTTAAGACAGTGACGGAACTTACCGTTGTCATTGACCGATTTCACATAGATAAATCACGAAATTTCGATTAAAAACCAACAAAACCGAATGAAAACCAAAAACATGCCCCTATCAATTGTTCTGGGCTTACAAAGTTGCACGATAGCCAATAGCCATGCAGTACAATACCAAGTAAGTAGACAATCAATCAATCATCAGCAGCTATATCAATCTATAAAATACAATCAATAAGTTTAGTATTTTGCAATATGAGGAATGAGAGTTTTTTTAATTTTTTTAATTTTTTTATTTTTTATTTTCAACAGCGAACCTAGTGGCTGCTACATCCCGCGTCTCACTGCGCACACTTCAAGCTTAAGACAGCGACGAACTTTACCGTTGTCAATGACCGATTTCACATAGATAAATCACGAAACTTTCGATTAGAAACCTAACAAAACCGAATGAATGAAAACCAAAAACATGCCCCTATCAATTGTTCTGAGCTGACCAATGTATGATACGAAGTAAGTAGACGATCAATCAATCAGCAGCAGCTATATCAATCTATAAAATACAATGAATAAGTTTAGTATTTTGTATACACTAGGCATGTGATGCATGCCTTCTTTTTATTTTTGTATTTTTTTTTTCAGCAACGACCCTAGTGGATGCTATAGGCCGTGCCTATCTGCGAGGACTTCATGCTTAAGACAGCGACGGATCTTACCCTTGTCAATGACCGATTTCACATAGATAAATCACGAAATGTTTGATTAAAAACCAACAAAACCGACTGAAAACCAAAAACATGCCCCTATTAATTTTTCTGGGCTGACCAAATTGTACGATAGCCAATAGCCATGCAGTACAATACCAAGTAAGTAGACAATCAATCAATCATCAGCATCTATATCAATCTATAAAATACAATCATAGAGTTAACTATTTTGCACCCACTAGCCAAGTGATGCATGACTGTTTTTTATGTTATCTTTTTTTTTTTAACAACGACCCTATTGTCTGCTAGAGGCCGCGCCTCACTGCGCGGACTTCCAGCTTAAGACAGCGACGGGCCTTAACGTTGTCAATAACCGATTTCACATAGATAAATCACGAAATTTTCGATTAAAAACCAACAAAACGGAAGGAATGAAAACCAAAAACATGGCCTTATCAATTGTTCTGGGCTTACAAAGTTGCACGATAGCCAATAGCCATGCAGTACAATACCAAGTAAGTAGACAATCAATCAATCATCAGCAGCTATATCAATCTATAAAATACAATCAATAACTTTAGTATTTTGCAATATGAGGAATGAGAGTTTTTTTAATTTTTTTTATTTTTTTTTGTATTTTCAACAGCAACCCTAGTGGCTGCTACATCCCGCGTGTCACTGGGCACACTTCAAGCTTAAGACAGCGACGAACTTTACCGTTGTCAATGACCGATTTCACATAGATAAATCACGAAATTTCGATTAACAACCAACAAAACCGACTAAAAACCAACAACATGCCGCTATCAATTGTTCTGTGCTTACAAAGTTGCACGATAGCCAATAGCCATGCAGTACAATACCAAGTAATTACACAATCAATCAATCAGCAGCAGCTATATCAATCTATAAAATACAATCAATAAGTTGAGTATTTTGCCATGTGAGGCATGAGAGTTTTTTTTAATTTTTTTTATTATTTTTTTTATTTTAAACAGCGACCCTAGTGGCTACTACAGCCCGCGTCTCACTGCGCGCAGTTCAAGCTTAAGACAGCGACGGACCTTACCGTTGTCATGACCGATTTCATATCGATAAATCACGAAATTTTCGATTAAAAACCAAAAAAACCGACTGAAAAACAAAAACATGCCCCTATCATTGTTCTGGGCTTACCAAATTGTACGATAGCCAATAGCCATGTAGTATGATACGAAGTTAGTAGACGATCAATCAATCAGCAGCAGCTATATCAATCTATAAAATACAATGAATAAGTTTAGTATTTTGTACACACCAGGCGTGTGATGCATGATTTTTATTTATTTTTTTATTTTATTTTTTTTTTCCAGCAACGGCCCTAGTGGCTGCTATAGCCCGTGCCTATCTGCGCGGACTTCATGCTTAAGACAGCGACGGAACTTACCGTTGTCAATGACCGATTTCACATAGATAAATCACGAAATTTCGATTAAAAACCAACAAAACCGATTGAATGAAAACCAAAAACATGCCCATATCAATTGTTCTGGTTTGACCAAATTGCACGATACGAAGTAAGTAGACGATCAATCAATCAGCAGCTATATCAATCTATAAAATGCAATCAATAAGTTTAGTATTTTGCCATGTCAGGAATGAGAGTTTTTTTAATTTTTTTTTTTATTTATTTTTTTTATTTTCAACAGCGACCCTAGTGGCTGCTACATCCCGCGTGTCACTGGGCACACTTCAAGCTTAAGACAGCGACGAACTTTACCGTTGTCAATGACCGATTTCACATAGATAAATCACGAAATTTCGATTAACAACCAACAAAACCGACTAAAAACCAACAACATGCCGCTATCAATTGTTCTGTGCTTACAAAGTTGCACGATAGCCAATAGCCATGCAGTACAATACCAAGTAATTACACAATCAATCAATCAGCAGCAGCTATATCAATCTATAAAATACAATCAATAAGTTGAGTATTTTGCCATGTGAGGCATGAGAGTTTTTTTTAATTTTTTTTATTATTTTTTTTATTTTAAACAGCGACCCTAGTGGCTGCTACAGCCCGCGTCTCACTGCGCGCAGTTCAAGCTTAAGACAGCGACGGACCTTACCGTTGTCATGACCGATTTCATATCGATAAATCACGAAATTTTCGATTAAAAACCAAAAAAACCGACTGAAAACCAAAAACATGCCCCTATCATTGTTCTGGGCTTACCAAATTGTACGATAGCCAATAGCCATACAGTATGATACGAAGTTAGTAGACGATCAATCAATCAGCAGCAGCTATATCAATCTATAAAATACAATGAATAAGTTTAGTATTTTGTACACACCAGGCGTGTGATGCATGATTTTTATTTATTTTTTTATTTTATTTTTTTTTCCAGCAACGGCCCTAGTGGCTGCTATAGCCCGTGCCTATCTGCGCGGACTTCATGCTTAAGACAGCGACGGAACTTACCGTTGTCAATGACCGATTTCACATAGATAAATCACGAAATTTCGATTAAAAACCAACAAAACCGATTGAATGAAAACCAAAAACATGCCCATATCAATTGTTCTGGTTTGACCAAATTGCACGATACGAAGTAAGTAGACGATCAATCAATCAGCAGCTATATCAATCTATAAAATGCAATCAATAAGTTTAGTATTTTGCCATGTCAGGAATGAGAGTTTTTTTAATTTTTTTTATTATTTATTTTTTTTATTTTCAACAGCGACCCTAGTGGCTGCTACATCCCGCGTCTCACTGCGCGCACTTCAAGCTTAAGACAGCGACGAACCTTACCGTGGTCATGACCGATTTCATATCGATAAATCACGAAATTTCGATTAACAACCAACAAAACCGACTGAAAACCAAAAACATGCCCCTATCAATTGTTCTGGGCTTACAAAGTTGCACGATAGCCAATAGCCATGCAGTACAATACCAAGTAATTACACAATCAATCAATCATCAGCAGCTATATCAATCTATAAAATACAATCAATAAGTTTAGTATTTTGCAATGTGAGGAATGAGAGTTTTTTTATTTTTTTTATTATTATTTCTTTTATTTTCAACAGCGACACTAGTGGCTGCTACATCCCGCGTCTCACTGCGCGCACTTCAAGCTTAAGACAGCGACGAACCTTACAGTTGTCATGACCGATTTCATATCGATAAATCACGAAATTTTCGATTAAAAACCAAAAAAACCGACTGAAAACCAAAAACATGCCCCTATCATTGTTCTGGTCTTACCAAATTGTACGATAGCCAATAGCCATGCAGTATGATACGAAGTAAGTACACGATCAATCAATCAGCAGCAGCTATATCAATCTATAAAATACAATGAATAAGTTTAGTATTTTGTACACACTAGGCATGTGATGCATGACTTTTTTTAATTTCTTTTTATTTTTTATTTTTTTCAGCAACGACCCTAGTGGCTGCTATAGGCCGTGCCTATCTGCGCGGACTTCATGCTTAAGACAGTGACGGAACTTACCGTTGTCATTGACCGATTTCACATAGATAAATCACGAAATTTCGATTAAAAACCAACAAAACCGAATGAAAACCAAAAACATGCCCCTATCAATTGTTCTGGGCTTACAAAGTTGCACGATAGCCAATAGCCATGCAGTACAATACCAAGTAAGTAGACAATCAATCAATCATCAGCAGCTATATCAATCTATAAAATACAATCAATAAGTTTAGTATTTTGCAATATGAGGAATGAGAGTTTTTTTAATTTTTTTAATTTTTTTATTTTTTATTTTCAACAGCGAACCTAGTGGCTGCTACATCCCGCGTCTCACTGCGCACACTTCAAGCTTAAGACAGCGACGAACTTTACCGTTGTCAATGACCGATTTCACATAGATAAATCACGAAACTTTCGATTAGAAACCTAACAAAACCGAATGAATGAAAACCAAAAACATGCCCCTATCAATTGTTCTGAGCTGACCAATGTATGATACGAAGTAAGTAGACGATCAATCAATCAGCAGCAGCTATATCAATCTATAAAATACAATGAATAAGTTTAGTATTTTGTATACACTAGGCATGTGATGCATGCCTTCTTTTTATTTTTGTATTTTTTTTTTCAGCAACGACCCTAGTGGATGCTATAGGCCGTGCCTATCTGCGAGGACTTCATGCTTAAGACAGCGACGGATCTTACCCTTGTCAATGACCGATTTCACATAGATAAATCACGAAATGTTTGATTAAAAACCAACAAAACCGACTGAAAACCAAAAACATGCCCCTATTAATTTTTCTGGGCTGACCAAATTGTACGATAGCCAATAGCCATGCAGTACAATACCAAGTAAGTAGACAATCAATCAATCATCAGCATCTATATCAATCTATAAAATACAATCATAGAGTTAACTATTTTGCACCCACTAGCCAAGTGATGCATGACTGTTTTTTATGTTATCTTTTTTTTTTTAACAACGACCCTATTGTCTGCTAGAGGCCGCGCCTCACTGCGCGGACTTCCAGCTTAAGACAGCGACGGGCCTTAACGTTGTCAATAACCGATTTCACATAGATAAATCACGAAATTTTCGATTAAAAACCAACAAAACGGAAGGAATGAAAACCAAAAACATGGCCTTATCAATTGTTCTGGGCTTACAAAGTTGCACGATAGCCAATAGCCATGCAGTACAATACCAAGTAAGTAGACAATCAATCAATCATCAGCAGCTATATCAATCTATAAAATACAATCAATAACTTTAGTATTTTGCAATATGAGGAATGAGAGTTTTTTTAATTTTTTTTATTTTTTTTTGTATTTTCAACAGCAACCCTAGTGGCTGCTACATCCCGCGTGTCACTGGGCACACTTCAAGCTTAAGACAGCGACGAACTTTACCGTTGTCAATGACCGATTTCACATAGATAAATCACGAAATTTCGATTAACAACCAACAAAACCGACTAAAAACCAACAACATGCCGCTATCAATTGTTCTGTGCTTACAAAGTTGCACGATAGCCAATAGCCATGCAGTACAATACCAAGTAATTACACAATCAATCAATCAGCAGCAGCTATATCAATCTATAAAATACAATCAATAAGTTGAGTATTTTGCCATGTGAGGCATGAGAGTTTTTTTTAATTTTTTTTATTATTTTTTTTATTTTAAACAGCGACCCTAGTGGCTACTACAGCCCGCGTCTCACTGCGCGCAGTTCAAGCTTAAGACAGCGACGGACCTTACCGTTGTCATGACCGATTTCATATCGATAAATCACGAAATTTTCGATTAAAAACCAAAAAAACCGACTGAAAAACAAAAACATGCCCCTATCATTGTTCTGGGCTTACCAAATTGTACGATAGCCAATAGCCATGTAGTATGATACGAAGTTAGTAGACGATCAATCAATCAGCAGCAGCTATATCAATCTATAAAATACAATGAATAAGTTTAGTATTTTGTACACACCAGGCGTGTGATGCATGATTTTTATTTATTTTTTTATTTTATTTTTTTTTTCCAGCAACGGCCCTAGTGGCTGCTATAGCCCGTGCCTATCTGCGCGGACTTCATGCTTAAGACAGCGACGGAACTTACCGTTGTCAATGACCGATTTCACATAGATAAATCACGAAATTTCGATTAAAAACCAACAAAACCGATTGAATGAAAACCAAAAACATGCCCATATCAATTGTTCTGGTTTGACCAAATTGCACGATACGAAGTAAGTAGACGATCAATCAATCAGCAGCTATATCAATCTATAAAATGCAATCAATAAGTTTAGTATTTTGCCATGTCAGGAATGAGAGTTTTTTTAATTTTTTTTTTTATTTATTTTTTTTATTTTCAACAGCGACCCTAGTGGCTGCTACATCCCGCGTCTCACTGCGCGCACTTCAAGCTTAAGACAGCGACGAACCTTACCGTGGTCATGACCGATTTCATATCGATAAATCACGAAATTTTCGATTGAAAAAGAACAAAACCGACTGAAAACCAAAAACATGCCGCTATCAATTGTTCTGGGCTTACCAAGTTGCACGATAGCCAATAGCCATGCAGTACAATACCAAGTAAGTAGACAATCAATCAATCAGCAGCAGTTATATCAATCTATAAAATACAATCAATAAGTTGAGTATTTTGCCATGTGAGGCATGAGAGTTTTTTTTAATTTATTATTATTTTTTTATTTTAAACAGTGACCCTAGTGGCTGCTACAGCCCGCGTCTCACTGCGCGCACTTCAAGCTTAAGACAGCGACGGACCTTACCGTTGTCATGACCGATTTCATATCGATAAATCACGAAATTTTCGATTAAAAACCAAAAAAACTGACTGAAAACCAAAAACATGCCCCTATAATTGTTCTGGGCTTACCAAATTGTACGATAGTCAATAGCCATGCAGTATGATACGAAGTTAGTAGACGATCAATCAATCAGCAGCAGCTATATCAATCTATAAAATACAATGAATAAGTTTAGTATTTTGTACACACCAGGCATGTGATGCATGACTTTTTTTAATTTTTTTTTAATTTTTTTTTTCAGCAACGACCCTAGTGTCTGCTATATGCCGTGCCTATCTGCGCGGACTTCATGCTTAACACAGCGACGGATCTTACCGTTGTCAATGACCGATTTCACATAGATAAATCACGAAATTTCGATTAAAAACCAACAAAACCGACTGAAAACCAAAAACATGCCCCTATCAATTGTTCTGGGCTTACAAAGTTGCACGATAGCCAATAGCCATGCAGTACAATACCAAGTAAGTAGACAATCAATCAATCATCAGCAGCTATATCAATCTATAAAATACAATCAATAACTTTATGATTTTGCAATATGAGGAATGAGAATTTTCTTAATTTTTTTTATTATATTTTTTTGTTATTTTCAACAGCAACCCTAGTGGCTGCTACATCCCGCGTCTCACTGCGCACACTTCAAGCTTAAGACAGCGAGGAACTTTACCGTTGTCAATGACCGATTTCACATAGATAAATCACGAAATTTCGATTAACAACCAACAAAACCGACTGAAAACCAAAAACATGCCCCTATCAATTGTTCTGGGCTTACAAAGTTGCACGATAGCCAATAGCCATGCAGTACAATACCAAGTAAGTAGACAATCAATCAATCATCAGCAGCTATATCAATCTATAAAATACAATCAATAACTTTATGATTTTGCAATATGAGGAATGAGAATTTTCTTAATTTTTTTTATTATATTTTTTTGTTATTTTCAACAGCAACCCTAGTGGCTGCTACATCCCGCGTCTCACTGCGCACACTTCAAGCTTAAGACAGCGAGGAACTTTACCGTTGTCAATGACCGATTTCACATAGATAAATCACGAAATTTCGATTAACAACCAACAAAACCGACTGAAAACCAAAAACATGCCCCTATCAATTGTTCTGGGCTTACAAAGTTGCACGATAGCCAATAGCCATGCAGTACAATACCAAGTAATTACACAATCAATCAATCATCAGCAGCTATATCAATCTATAAAATACAATCAATAAGTTTAGTATTTTGCAATGTGAGGAATGAGAGTTTTTTTAATTTTTTTTATTATTATTTCTTTTATTTTCAACAGCGACACTAGTGGCTGCTACATCCCGCGTCTCACTGCGCGCACTTCAAGCTTAAGACAGCGACGAACCTTACAGTTGTCATGACCGATTTCATATCGATAAATCACGAAATTTTCGATTAAAAACCAAAAAAACCGACTGAAAACCAAAAACATGCCCCTATCATTGTTCTGGTCTTACCAAATTGTACGATAACCAATAGCCATGCAGTATGATACGAAGTAAGTAGACGATCAATCAATCAGCAGCAGCTATATCAATCTATAAAATACAATCAATAAGTTGAGTATTTTGCCATGTGAGGCATGAGAGTTTTTTTTAATTTTTTTTATTATTTTTTTTATTTTAAACAGCGACCCTAGTGGCTGCTACAGCCCGCGTCTCACTGCGCGCAGTTCAAGCTTAAGACAGCGACGGACCTTACCGTTGTCATGACCGATTTCATATCGATAAATCACGAAATTTTCGATTAAAAACCAAAAAAACCGACTGAAAAACAAAAACATGCCCCTATCATTGTTCTGGGCTTACCAAATTGTACGATAGCCAATAGCCATGTAGTATGATACGAAGTTAGTAGACGATCAATCAATCAGCAGCAGCTATATCAATCTATAAAATACAATGAATAAGTTTAGTATTTTGTACACACCAGGCGTGTGATGCATGATTTTTATTTATTTTTTTATTTTATTTTTTTTTTCCAGCAACGGCCCTAGTGGCTGCTATAGCCCGTGCCTATCTGCGCGGACTTCATGCTTAAGACAGCGACGGAACTTACCGTTGTCAATGACCGATTTCACATAGATAAATCACGAAATTTCGATTAAAAACCAACAAAACCGATTGAATGAAAACCAAAAACATGCCCATATCAATTGTTCTGGTTTGACCAAATTGCACGATACGAAGTAAGTAGACGATCAATCAATCAGCAGCTATATCAATCTATAAAATGCAATCAATAAGTTTAGTATTTTGCCATGTCAGGAATGAGAGTTTTTTTAATTTTTTTTTTTATTTATTTTTTTTATTTTCAACAGCGACCCTAGTGGCTGCTACATCCCGCGTCTCACTGCGCGCACTTCAAGCTTAAGACAGCGACGAACCTTACCGTGGTCATGACCGATTTCATATCGATAAATCACGAAATTTTCGATTGAAAAAGAACAAAACCGACTGAAAACCAAAAACATGCCGCTATCAATTGTTCTGGGCTTACCAAGTTGCACGATAGCCAATAGCCATGCAGTACAATACCAAGTAAGTAGACAATCAATCAATCAGCAGCAGTTATATCAATCTATAAAATACAATCAATAAGTTGAGTATTTTGCCATGTGAGGCATGAGAGTTTTTTTTAATTTTATTATTATTTTTTTATTTTAAACAGTGACCCTAGTGGCTGCTACAGCCCGCGTCTCACTGCGCGCACTTCAAGCTTAAGACAGCGAATGACCTTACCGTTGTCATGACCGATTTCATATCGATAAATCACGAAATTTTCGATTAAAAACCAAAAAAACTGACTGAAAACCAAAAACATGCCCCTATAATTGTTCTGGGCTTACCAAATTGTACGATAGTCAATAGCCATGCAGTATGATACGAAGTTAGTAGACGATCAATCAATCAGCAGCAGCTATATCAATCTATAAAATACAATGAATAAGTTTAGTATTTTGTACACACCAGGCATGTGATGCATGACTTTTTTTAATTTTTTTTTAATTTTTTTTTTCAGCAACGACCCTAGTGTCTGCTATAGGCCGTGCCTATCTGCGCGGACTTCATGCTTAACACAGCGACGGATCTTACCGTTGTCAATGACCGATTTCACATAGATAAATCACGAAATTTCGATTAAAAACCAACAAAACCGACTGAAAACCAAAAACATGCCCCTATCAATTGTTCTGGGCTTACAAAGTTGCACGATAGCCAATAGCCATGCAGTACAATACCAAGTAAGTAGACAATCAATCAATCATCAGCAGCTATATCAATCTATAAAATACAATCAATAACTTTATGATTTTGCAATATGAGGAATGAGAATTTTCTTAATTTTTTTTATTATATTTTTTTGTTATTTTCAACAGCAACCCTAGTGGCTGCTACATCCCGCGTCTCACTGCGCACACTTCAAGCTTAAGACAGCGAGGAACTTTACCGTTGTCAATGACCGATTTCACATAGATAAATCACGAAATTTCGATTAACAACCAACAAAACCGACTGAAAACCAAAAACATGCCCCTATCAATTGTTCTGGGCTTACAAAGTTGCACGATAGCCAATAGCCATGCAGTACAATACCAAGTAATTACACAATCAATCAATCATCAGCAGCTATATCAATCTATAAAATACAATCAATAAGTTTAGTATTTTGCAATGTGAGGAATGAGAGTTTTTTTAATTTTTTTTATTATTATTTCTTTTATTTTCAACAGCGACACTAGTGGCTGCTACATCCCGCGTCTCACTGCGCGCACTTCAAGCTTAAGACAGCGACGAACCTTACAGTTGTCATGACCGATTTCATATCGATAAATCATGAAATTTTCGATTAAAAACCAAAAAAACCGACTGAAAACCAAAAACATGCCCCTATCATTGTTCTGGGCTTACCAAATTGTACGATAGCCAATAGCCATGCAGTATGATACGAAGTTAGTAGACGATCAATCAATCAGCAGCAGCTATATCAATCTATAAAATACAATGAATAAGTTTAGTATTTTGTACACACCAGGCGTGTGATGCATGATTTTTATTTATTTTTTTATTTTATTTTTTTTCCAGCAAAGGCCCTAGTGGCTGCTATAGCCCGTGCCTATCTGCGCGGACTTCATGCTTAAGACAGCGACGGAACTTACCGTTGTCAATGACCGATTTCACATAGATAAATCACGAAATTTCGATTAAAAACCAACAAAACCGATTGAATGAAAACCAAAAACATGCCCATATCAATTGTTCTGGTTTGACCAAATTGCACGATACGAAGTAAGTAGACGATCAATCAATCAGCAGCTATATCAATCTATAAAATACAATAATTGAGTTAACTGTTTTGGACCCACTAGCCAAGTGATGCATGACTGTTTTTTTTGTTTTTTACTTATTTTTTTTTTTGAACAACGACCCTAGTGGCTGCTACAGGCCGTGCCTCTCTGCGCGGACTTCATGCTTAAGACAGCGACGGAACTTACCGTTGTCAATGACTGATTTCACATAGATAAATCACGAACTTTTCGATTAAAAGCCAACAAAACCGAATGAAAACCAAAAACATGCCCCTATCAATTGTTCTGGGCTTACAAAGTTGCACGATAGCCAATAGCCATGCAGTACAATACCAAGTAAATAGACAATCAATCAATCATCAGCAGCTATATCAATCTATAAAATACAATCAATAACTTTAGTATTTTGCAATATGAGGAATGAGAGTTTTTTTAATTTTTTTTATTATTATTTTTTTTATTTTCAACAGCAACCCTAGTGGCTGCTACATCGCGCGTCTCACTGCGCACACTTCAAGGTTAAGACAGCAACGAACTTTACCGTTGTCAATGACCGATTTCACATAGATAAATCACGAAATCTCGATTAACAACCAACAAAACCGACTAAAAACCAAAAACATGCCCCTATCAATTGTTCTGGGCTTACAAAGTTGCACGATAGCCAATAGGCATGCAGTACAATACCAAGTAATTACACAATCAATCAATCATCAGCAGCTATATCAATCTATAAAATACAATCAATAACTTTAGTATTTTGTTCCCACTAGCCAAGTGAAGCATGACTGTTTTTTTGTTTTTTATTTATTTATTTTTTCAACAACGACCCTAGTGGCTGCTAAAGGCTGTGCCTCTGCGCGGATTTCATGCTTAAGACAGCGACGGAACTTACCGTTGTCACTGACCGATTTCACATAGATAAATCACGAAATTTTCGATTAGAAACGAACAAAACCGACTGAAATCCACAAATGTGCCCCTATCAATTGTTCTGGGTGACCAACTTGCACGATACCCAATAGCCATGGAGTACGATACGAAGTAAGTGGACGATCAATCAATCATCAGCAGCCATATCAATCTATAAAATACAATGATTGAGTTAACTATTTTGTACCCACTAGCCAAGTGATGCATGACTGCGTACTTCAACCTTAAGACAGCGACGGGACTTACCGTTGTAAATGACCGATTTCACATAGATAAATCACGAAATTTTCGATTAAAAACCAACAAAACCGACTGAAAACCAAAAACATGGCCCTATCAATTGTTCTGGGCTGACCAAATTGCACAATAGCCAATAGCCATGCAGTACGATACGAAGTAAATAGACAATCAATCAATCATCAGCAGCTATATCAATCTATAAAATACAATCAATAACTTTAGTATTTTGCAATATGAGGAATGAGAGTTTTTTTAATTTTTTTTATTATTATTTTTTTTATTTTCAACAGCAACCCTAGTGGCTGCTACATCGCGCGTCTCACTGCGCACACTTCAAGGTTAAGACAGCAACGAACTTTACCGTTGTCAATGACCGATTTCACATAGATAAATCACGAAATCTCGATTAACAACCAAGAAAACCGACTAAAAACCAAAAACATGCCCCTATCAATTGTTCTGGGCTTACAAAGTTGCACGATAGCCAATAGGCATGCAGTACAATACCAAGTAATTACACAATCAATCAATCATCAGCAGCTATATCAATCTATAAAATACAATCAATAAGTTTAGTATTTTGTTCCCACTAGCCAAGTGAAGCATGACTGTTTTTTTGTTTTTTATTTATTTATTTTTTCAACAACGACCCTAGTGGCTGCTAAAGGCTGTGCCTCTGCGCGGATTTCATGCTTAAGACAGCGACGGAACTTACCGTTGTCACTGACCGATTTCACATAGATAAATCACGAAATTTTCGATTAGAAACGAACAAAACCGACTGAAATCCACAAATGTGCCCCTATCAATTGTTCTGGGTGACCAACTTGCACGATACCCAATAGCCATGGAGTACGATACGAAGTAAGTAGACGATCAATCAATCATCAGCAGCCATATCAATCTATAAAATACAATGATTGAGTTAACTATTTTGTACCCACTAGCCAAGTGATGCATGACTGCGTACTTCAACCTTAAGACAGCGACGGGACTTACCGTTGTAAATGACCGATTTCACATAGATAAATCACGAAATTTTCGATTAAAAACCAACAAAACCGACTGAAAACCAAAAACATGGCCCTATCAATTGTTCTGGGCTGACCAAATTGCACAATAGCCAATAGCCATGCAGTACGATACGAAGTAAGTAGACGATCAATCAATCATCATCAGCTATATCAATCTATAATATAAAAATTAGGCAAACCTAATAGCGGAGCTCCGATTTGATGAAATGAATTATTTATTCAATCATTCATTATTACATTTGCTCATTCACTACGAATTATCAAATTCTTGATCAATTTTTTTTTGCTATGTTATTTTCTTTTCATGATCAAATAATCATATAATCAATTGAAATACACAAAGCTTTATGTATGCGGCAACATTTTATTTTATACGCAAAAATGCGAAAAATATGTTGTTATGCATGGTAAAAATAGCAATTGTCAATTAAAATTGATTGTCCAATGAGAAGTTTGAAAAGCACCGACATGGCTTCTTTGAGTTGTAAACAAGTGCCCGCACGCTTCTCGCTTTTAAAAATCGACAAAAATTTCACTTTTCTGGTGAAATGTGTAATGAATTACTTATTGGTAATCTCGCTATCTAAAACGGTTGTGAAGTTTTAGCTATCAAATGTGAATACTGCGTAACTCATTCAAAAATAGCAAGTATGAAGTTTTGAAATTTTAACTTGCAGATGAGTACACTGACAAATTCATACAAGCGTTTTATTTTCTATAACAAATCAAAGAATTACAAGAATAATTAAAAAAAAAAAAAACACACACACACATAAAGATATCAAAGGCGGATAAATATCTTACAAAAACAAGTAAATATAATTATTGCAAACTGCTTTCATGTGGAAGGTAAAAAAGAAATTCATTAAAGATCGTCAAAAAATGTAAACATACCGGCGCCACGTTTCTTGGCTGTACTGTCACTTTTCCACTGAACATTTTGTCCTCAGTTCTGATTACAACAAGCTTGTTCATATTTTTAAAATTTTAAAAGTGTCAGAAAACATTTTCACCGCCCTAAAAAGTTTACACAGTTCCACTGAACGGCGATGGCAAGCTCGTGTTGCTCGATCACACATTGAACTAAATTTGCATTTCCATCGACTCCATGAATTGTCAGTCCTACTTTGTTGACAAACATCTTGTGTGAAAAGTTTTTTTGTCGTGAATAGTTGATAAATCTGCATTGATCCTACAGCTCTCCGTGGTATGAATATTCCGTAAAAATTGATGAATGAACAGGGTGAAATTATCTTCGTGAGTCGTGTTCGTCTTGCTGTTCACCTCTTTTGAATTGCTGCAAATGCAGCGCGTATTTGTTTTGTTTTTGTTTTTATAAAAGTTTTATCGCCGTTGATTTTAGCGGAGCTCCGTTCGGCCCGCCCCAGCGGAGCACCATAATTAAGAAAATATGGTAAACCATCGAGCTGATTTCAGATCGACCACAGGAAGCCCGGATTTTGAAAATACGTACAACGTCCGTCCGTACGTCGTCCGTCCGTGTACACTCACACGCAAATTTGCTGACCAGTTTTAGTAGTCGCCAAAACAATCATTATTTTTGCAGTTTGATGCAGTTCACTAAAATTTTTCTACAAAATGTATTTCTACACTTGAAAATTCGAAAAAGATCATGAAAATGGTAAAGCTAAGCTGACAGCTTGAAGAGATTTGACTGAGAAAGAGAAACAAAGACCGCGGCGTGAAAAAGAAAGATAACTACAATTCAACGATGAAAAGCTACTTCAAAATATTTTCACTGACAAAATAAGTAAAAGTCGCTCATGGAGCTGTTTTTAACCATCCAAATGTGCAGTCATGCAGAGCTGTCATAATTCATTCAATAGTCATTCAAAGCTGGAGATTTTCTGGAAGAGTTTATTTGACAACTTTGTCAGATGGTAAAAAAGGCCGCATTGTTCATGGATTCTTCGTGGCGTTTTTCAGTCATTACTTATCGACTAATCTACTTTTAAAAGTAAAATCGACGGCGACAAATTTTCATAAAAACAAAACAAATATGCGCTGCATTTGCAGCAATTCAAAAGACGACTCTGTTCATTCATCAATATTTACGGAATATTCATACCACGGAGAGCTGTAGGATCAATGCAGATTTATCAACTATTCACGACAAAAAACGTTTCACACAAGATGTTTGTCAACAAAGTAGGACTGACAATTCATGGAGTGGATGGAAATGCAAATTTAGTACAATGTGTGATCGAGCAACACGAGCTTGCCATCGCCGTTCAGTTGAACTGTGTAAACTTATTAGAGGCGGTGAAAATGTTTTTTTCTACTTTTAAAATTCTAAAAACATGAACAAGCTTATTGTAATCAGAACTGAGTTCAGTGGAAAAGTGACAGTACAGGTCGTTAAACGTGGCGCCGGTATGTTTACATTTTTTGACGATCATATGGATATATATCTTACAAAAACAAGTGAATATAATTATTGCAAACTGCTTTCATGTGGATGGAATGAATTTTTTTTTACCATCCACATGAAAGCAGTTTGCAATAATTATATTCACTTGTTTTTGTAAGATATATATCCATCGTTGATATCTTTATGTGTGTGGGTTTTTTTAATTTGATTTTTGTAATTCTTTGATTTGTTATTGAAAATAAAACGCTTGTATGAATTCGTCAGTGAACTCATCTGCAAGTTAAAATTTCAAAACTTCATACTAGCTATTTTTTAATTACGCAGTATTCACATTTGATAATTAAAAATTCACAACCGTTTTAGATAGCTAGATTAATTACCAATAAGTAATTCATTTCAAATTTCACCAGAAAAGTGAAATTTTTGTCGATATTGTTATAACATTTTTTTTTCAAACGTGAAAGAGCGTAAAGCGAGAAGCGAGCGGGGAATTTGTTTACAACTCAAAGAAGCCATCTTAGTGCTTTTCTAACTTCTCATTGGACAATCAATTTTAATTGACAAGTGCTGTTTTTACCATGCATAACAACATATCTTTCGCATTTTTGCGTATAATAAAATGTTGTCGCATGCATAAAGCTTTGTGTATTTCAATTCATTATATGATTATTTGATCATGAAAAGAAAATAACAGCAAAAAAAAAATCGAGAATTTGATAATTCGTAGTGAATGAACAAATGAAAGAATGAATTATTGAATAAAAAGTTCATTTCATTAAATCGGAGCTCCGCTATTAGGTTTACCTAATTTTTATATTACTTTTAAAAGTAGATTAGTCGATAAGTAATGATTGAAAAACGCCACGAAGAATCCATGAAGAATACGGCCTTTTTTACCATCTGACAAACTTGTCAAATAAACTCTTCCAGAAAATACAACTTGTAAAATCTCCAGCTTTGAATGTATTGACTGTTGATGAATTATGACAGCTCTGCATGACTGCACATTTGGATGGTTAAGAACAGCGCCATGAGCGACTTTTACCCATTTTGTCAATGAAAATATTTTGAAGTAGCTTTTCATCGTTGAATCGTAGTTATTTTTCTTTTTCACGCCGCGTTCTTTGTTTCTCTGTCTTAGTCAAATCTCTTCAAGCCGTTAGCTTAGCTTTACCATTTTCAGTCTTTGTCCAGTGTAGAAATACATTTTGTAGAAAAATTTTAGTGAACTGCAAAAAATTATTTTGGCGTCCAGACTAAAACCGGTCAGCGTTTTCGCGCGGCAGTGGTACACGGACGGACGTTGTACGTTCGTTGTACGTATTTTCGAAATCCGGGCTTCCTGTGGTCGATTTCAAATGAGCTCGATGGTTTACCATATTTTCTTAATTATGGTGCTCCGCGCGGAGCTCCGCTAAAATACAATGATTGAGTTAACTATTTTGCACCCAGTAGCTAAGTGAGGCATGACTGTTTTTTTGTTTTTTATCATTATTTTTTTTTAACAACGACCCTAGTGGCTGCTAGAGGCCGCGCCTCACTGCGCGGACTTCAATCTTAAGACAGCGACAGGCCTTACCGTTGTCAATGACCGATTTCACATAGATAAATCACGAAATTTTCGATTAAAAACCAACAAAACCGAATGAATGAAAACCAAAAACATGCCTCTATCAATTGTTCTGGGCTGACCAAATTGCACCATAGCCAATAGCCATGCAGTACGATACGAAGGAAGTAGACGATCAATCATTGATCAGCAGCTATATCAATCTGTAAAATACAATCAATAAGTTCAGAGTTTTGTACCCACTAGCCAAGTGAAGCATGATTGTTTTTTTTGTTTTTTGTTTTTTTTATTTTATTTTTTTTTCAACAACGACCCTAGTGGCTGCTACAGGCCGTGCCTCTCTGCGCGGACTTCATGCTTAAGACAGCGACGGGCCTTACCGTTGTCAATGACTGATTTCACATGCAGTACGATATGAAGTAAGTAGACGCTCAATCAATCATCAGCAGCTATATCAATCTATAAAATAATATGATTGAGTTAACTATTTTGTACCCACTAGCCAAGTGATGCATGTGTGTTTTTTTTTTTTTTTTTTTTTTTTTTTTTTTTTCAACAACAACCCTAGTGGCTGCTACAGGCCGTGCCTCACTGCGCAGACTTCATGCTTAAGACAGCGACGGAATTTACCGTTGTCAATGACCGATTTCACATAGATAAATCACGAGATTTTCGATTAGAAACCGACTGAAAACCAAAATATGCCCCTATTAATTTTTTTGGGCTGACCAACTTGCACGATAGCCAATAGCCATGCAGTACGATACGAAGTAAGTAGACGATCAATCAATCAGCAGCTATATCAATCTATAAAATACAATGATTAAGTTAACTATTTTGGACCCACTAGCCAAGTGATGCATGACTGGTTTTTTTTATTTTTTTATTTATTTATCTTTTTCAACAACTACGCTAGTGGCTGCTACAGGCCGTGCCTATCTGCGCGGACTTCATGCTTAAGACAGCGACGGAACTTACCGTTGTCAATGACCGATTTCACATAGATAAATCACGAAATTTTCGATTAAAAACCGACTGAAAACCCAAAACATGCCACTATCAATTGTTCTGGGCTGACCAAATTAAATTGCACAATAGCCAATAGCCATGCAGTACGATACGAAGTAAGTAGACGATCAATCAATCATCAGTAGCTATATCAATCTATAAAATACAATGATTGAGTTAACTATTTTGCACCCAGTAGCCAAGTGAGGCATGACTGTTTTTTTGTTTTTTATTATTATTATTTTTTTAACAACGACCCTAGTGGCTGCTAGAGGCCGCGCCTCACTGCGCGGACTTCAAGCTTAAGACAGCGACGGGCCTTACCGTTGTCAATGACCGATTTCACATAGATAAATCACGAAATTTTCGATTAAAAACCAAAACCGAATGAATGAAAACCAAAAACATGCCCCTATCAATTGTTCTGGGCTGACCAAATTGCACAATAGCCATGCAGTACGATACGAAGTAAGTAGACGATCAATCATTGATCAGCAGCTATATCAATCTGTAAAATACAATGATTGAGTTAACTATTTTGGACCCACTAGCCAAGTGATGCATGACTGTTTTTTTTTTGTTTTTTATTTATTTATTTTTTTCAACAACGACGCTAGTGGCTGCTACAGGCCGTGCCTATCTGCGCGGACTTCATGCAATGACCGATTTCACATAGATAAATCACGAAATTTTCGATTAAAAACCAACAAAACCGACTGAAAACCAAAAACATGCCCCTATCAATTGTTCTGGGCTGACCAAATTGCACCATAGCCAATAGCCATGCAGTACGATGCGAAGTAAGTAGACGATCAATCAATCAGCAGCTATATCAATCTATAAAATACAATGATTGAGTTAACTATTTTGTACCCACTAGCCAAGTGATGCATGACTGTTTTTTTTGTTTTTTTTTATATTTTTTTTTTTTTCAACAAGGACGCTAGTGGCTGCTACAGGCCGTGCCTATCTGAGCGGACTTCATGCTTAAGACAGCTAGGGAACTTACTGTTGTCAATCACCGATTTCACATAGATAAATCACGAAACTTTCGATTAGAAACCAACAAAACCGAATGAATGAAAACCAAAAACATGCCCATATCAATTGTTCTGGTTTGACCAAATTGCACGATACGAAGTAAGTAGACGATCAATCAATCAGCAGCTATATCAATCTATAAAATACAATGATTGAGTTAACTATTTTGGACCCACTAGCCAAGTGATGCATGACTGTTTTTTTTTGTTTTTTACTTTTTTTTTTTTTTTTTTTAACAACGACCCTAGTGGCTGCTACAGGCCGTGCCTCTCTGCGCGGACTTCATGCTTAAGACAGTGACGGAACTTACCGTTGTCAATGACTGATTTCACATAGATAAATCACGAAATTTTCGATTAAAAGCCAACAAAACCGAATGAAAACCAAAAACATGCCCCTATCAATTGTTCTGGGCTGACCAAATTGCACGATAGCCAATAGCCATGCAGTACGATACGAAGTAAGTAGACGATCAATCGATCATCAGCAGCTATATCAATCTATTAAATACAATCAATCAGTTTAGTATTTTGTACCCAGTAGCCATGTGAAGCATGACTGTTTTGTATTTTTTAATTTTCTTTTCTTTTCAACAACGACCCTAGTGGCTGCTACAGGCAGTGCCTCACTGCTCGCACTTCAAGCTTAAGACAGCGACGGACCTTACCGTTGTCAATGACCGATTTCAAATAGATAAATCACAAAATTTTCTATTAAAAACAAACAAAACCAACTGAAAACCAAAAACATGCCGCTATCATTGATCTGGGCTTACCAAATTGCACGATAGCTATGCAGTACGATATGAATTAAGTAGACGATCAATCAATCATCAGCAGCTATATCAATCTATAAAATACAATCAATCAGTTTAGTATTTTGTACCCAGTAGCCATGTGAAGCATGACTGTTTTCTATTTTTTAATTTTTTTTTTTTTCAACAACGACACTAGTGGTTGCTACAGGCCGTGCCTCACTGCGCGCACTTCAAGCTTAAGACAGCGACGGACATTACCGTTGTCAATGACCGATTTCATATAGATAAATCACCAAATTTTTTTTTTATTTCATGGTTTCCCTGAACTTGCTGAATTGTTATCGATATCCAAATCAAGATAAGTCAGTAGATAGAGATTAATTGGATTCCTTTTTCATTGATAGTAAGTGAGTATGGCTACCTAACCTACCTGGTAATTTTTCCATGAATTCCCAAGCGGCTTTTTTTTAAGCTAAGAGCTTACTTTTCTCATAGGCAGAACAGTGCTGTTCTTTAGACCAGTTTTCTTCATTGACCTCCACCAGGAGGGAGGGGGTGACTCTATTGTATGCAAATGAGCCGCTCTCCAGACTCATCGCTACCACCAACAAATCACGCTACGCTTGACTGGCTTCTAGTCCTGCAATCTGTCCAAATATAGCAACATTGCCTTGACTATATGGTGTTGTTATTGTCTTGCTAGGCCGATCAACATACAAATTATGTAGAATTAGTAGGACCTGGATTCTTCTCAATGTCATTGCTTAGTTTAGATTGACAATAATTGACTGCATGTGTCTGGCTCTTATATAAAGACATCACTTTATTGGGAGAAAATGACGATATATAGCGACTAGCCTGATATTTGAAGTTTAGCGCTTTAAAAGTTGGTCTTTGTGTTATTTTTAGTTTTATTGCAAATGAAGGACAGGTCGCCGAACTCCAGATATAATGATCATACAGTTTGGAAGACTTGGGTACACTGGATCGTATATTTGCAAAAACAAACCGTCTAAACTTTCTACTTTTAGTAGTAAGGCGTTTTGGAGTTCTTGATGCTAATCTGCTCGGCTCACGAGTACGTTCACAGCGAGTAGCTAACTTAACATGTCTATCATTGTAAAAAACATACTGTGAATAACGAGATCTGGTGTTTTTTTGTAATATTTATTGTGAGTACTACATTATTATGCACATTTACAGTCAAGTTATTAGTTTTATCTAAGATATCACAATCAATGAACAATGAAGTAATGTACATTTCAACATGGACGTCCAAGCTTCTTTTAGCTATCAAAATATAAATTCCACACATTACTAGAAAACCAGCCAAAAATATGTTATTACATTTAATTATTGACACCAAAACAAGCAGTGAAAGAACTACTATGGCTACTATCGTTGTCACAGAAAGTATACCTTGAACGATGGCTTTATTGTGCGACTCACATGGCTTGTAAACAGCAGGCAGTAGATTTGGACATTCTTACGGTGGCTGATAGGGGACATCATGTTTGTGGTCGCCAATTTTGAAAAGGGCGATAGAAATTGGCGATAGCCAATTTCAAAATAGGCGATAAAAATTGGCGATCGCCGAATTTTGTCCGAATGATCTCGGAGTTTTAGTGTTAAAAAATCGCTGTGGTCAAAGTGGATTGCTCAATAGATCACCAGGACTGAAAGACTTGGCTTAAGAAATCGATCACGTATATATTCAGCTAAGTAAAAAGTCATTTGTATACAAAGAAGGACAAAACAGCAAACATAATACTTAACTTCCTTATCGAATTTTTTATGACTATTTAAAGTCTTTAAGATTGAATATAGCTGCAAATATCTGCAAAAAGACCCTTACCTTGTCTCACCCGCCATCTTTGTCACTGCAGTACCACGTGGCCGTTGCGCATGCGTGACATTTCAAAATTGGCGATCGCCAATTTTTATCGCCCATTTTGAAATCGGCGATCGCCAATTTTTATCGCCCATTTCAAAATCGGCGATCGCCAATTTTTATCGCCCATTTTGAAATCGGCGATCGCCAATTTCTATCGCCCATTTCAAAATTGGCGACCACAAACATGATGTCCCCTATCAGCCACCGTACATTCTTCGCTCGGTTGGTTTACATCAGCATCGTAAAGACTCAGCAGTTTGGTTTGAATAGTTTGATAATTCATAAGATAGAGTATAGTTCTCGATAAAGTTCACGATAAGTTCCTCGATAAATCCACTTGTAAAGTGAGTGACTCTCTGGATAAATTCACTCGTAAAGTGAGTGACTCTCTCTCTAAATTCGCGGACCAACCCGTTCCAAAAACGCTCGACATCTTTTAGTGTGGGTCTACCGCGATAGATGTGTGCATTAGTTTGTGGTTTGAGAGCAAGTACATATTATGACACTTGACAAAAGGCACACGAATTCCCATGTCGGGGGTGGTGTGGGGAGATTTATCAAAAAATCTGCATTTTGTGACCGAAGATGGAAACGACGACGACAAAAAGAGCCGAATTTTAAACTCGGGCATTCCTTCGGAAGCCCGAGTAATAAATGTGTCTAGATCAGTCCATGATGCTTGTAAAAGCTGTAATTGATCATTCACATTCACTGAAGCAAAATATTCAAGACCTCTGATTGCATTATGTTGTGTAACACAACTGATAGAAAGATCATTAAAACAAATTAGAAAACCAGTAGTATCAACTTGTGTGTTTTCTACTATTTCACCTCTCAGTGTTTCACTAAAAGATTGTGATAATTGACTACAACATTGTTCTTTGCAATGTATATTGATGTCTGCGTCATATATTTATTACATCTGGTATTTTAGATGCCTTAGGGACCGTTCATTATTTATATGTTATGAAATTTCTAGACCCCTCCCCCTGATAGCCAAAAAATTATTTCAATACCCCCCTTTTCAGACTTGGAAAAAATTCAAGACCCCCCATTTAATCACCCAGCCCCCCCCCCCCCCCCCCCCCCTGCCATAAATAATGAACGGTCCCTTATGTAACAATAAATCATTGTAAAACAAATTTGCATGTTCATTTATGGCATCTAATGTTGTAGTATTCCAGTAAGTGCATGATTAGATGAGAGATACACATATTGTATAAAAAGATGTTGTTGATAGTTTATTTAAAGGAATACAAACACCACAATCAGATTCTACTGAAATTGAAAGATGAGATTGTAGGATGACCCTCCGCGTTGACACATAATGAGACTATTCAAGATGACCAATGTTGATTTCAACTGGAATATCTGCACATGATAACAAGGATCTTCATATAACTGATGTGACACTGCTCTAAATTAAAGGCGCTCTCAGAGCGCATGCTTTGGTGCAAAAGTGCAGTATTAAGTTGTTGGTATTTTAAATGATTTGAAGTTGCAATAGATAACAGTTACAAACAATGAAATGAATAATAGTTTATAATTATAGGACTATATCCACAATTCAGTGCAACATGTTTTCTTTATTTTTCATGATAATTGTGGTTGTTGAGTTTGGCAACATTAAGAACGTTAGTACATTAATTTGTTGTTTTTAATTTAGTGTACCACCTTACAAAAGCATAGATTACTTCATATCGTAATTTTAATATTTTAATTATTGAGAAATGTTCTTCTGAATGGTTACAGTTCAGTTCATGTTGGTGCATATTTAGTTAACTCATGAGCTGATCATGGTTTACATGAAGTCTTCTAATTACTGAGCAATGTTCTTCTAAATGGCTACAGTTGTTTAGTGCATAATTTTACAAACCCAATCGAGTAAAATCGTAGCCTGCGTACACACACCTAGTGAAATTGCCGATAATTACAATTTTCGAGTGATTTTAAGGCCATTCAGTTGATCGACAGTCGTAGCCAAATTTCTTTCACCTTGGGTTACCTGTGGTGTTACATTCATCCGTCACCCCTAATCCTGCGCCGTGACATAGCTTTCGAGTGGTTTAATTTTTTAAAACCTGTGAAATGAAACAACAACTATTACAATGTTATAACAGGATAGTCAAGTTTAACTATATTGTTTTCCTTTTGCAAAACTACTATTACAAACTGTTTATCAGTTGAAATTTTTCGAACATAAGATGTTGATACAATGTCGCTTTCCCATTGGTCGGTTTTGTACAATGGCAGTGACATAGTTTTGCGTTGGGGGAGGTGGTAGTTACCAAAGGTCAAAATCTGTTGAAGCCGTTACGGTGTAGATGGAACCAAGCATCGACTTACGGCGATTCCGTTTAGGAGAATTGTTTTTTTTAAGTGAAATAGTGGAAGTATTGAAATGAAATTCGTAGAGTGGATGGGTTATTTATTCGAACAACTTAATCCGAGAGAATTTTGGCGTAATTTATAGTTTTGGATGAGTTAGAAGTTGATTTCTGACGGCTTCTGAGAGGCGAGGTCGATCGAGTGTGCTACCTTCCCTTCTTCTTAGGACGTTGGTGGGTAATTTTAAATAAATCGCTTAATATTGCTCCAAATGGCCTGAAACTCTACCGGAACATAAATAAATAGACAATACACATATACAGAGTTTAATTTTTATCATATTTTATTTTTTTCGTTTTATTGTTAAAAACGGTCACAAACAGATAGCTTGGGCTACCTGTGAACTGCTGGACTTTCTCAAGCCGCCGAGATCAAATTTTATGTCAAGAAGCTGGCCTTGTTATCTCATGATAAGTTTATTGTGTTTATGTATATTAATATTTTATCCATTAAACAGTTTTGTTCATAATGTTTTGCTCTTTATATTGTCAATGATTGTCGTTAGTCTAGCCGTTCTACTCTATGTTGTATTGCAGTTCAATGATTACTATTTTGTGCGTTTAGTTGTTTGTTTGAAAAAAGCTGAAGATTTCTCCCTCCCCATGATGCTTTGCGATAGAATAAGAAAGATAGAAGAGAGGCGACTGGGGACGAGTCAGTTGTCTACCCGTGTATACGTCGCTGATACTACAAAAAGAGGCGAATTGAGGTCTCGTTACGCCAAATTTACAGTTTATTTTACAAGAACATCATAGTTGTGGTTATAATGTTGATGTATGTTACTGTTTGGAAAAATAAAATAAAACAGATTTTCAATAATAAAATCTTTTAAATTTACACACGTCTTTGTTTCTTGTGCACTTTAAAGTCGTTTTATAATACCCTGAGATAGTTTCTAAATTAGTAATCAACAATAATTTCATTCTGTTTTATAAATATCACTTTATAAATATCACTTTTTTAAACTCTGCAGCCTCATTTACCACAGGTCCCCAAAGACAAAAATTCAAAATACAAATTAATAAAATATTTTTAGCCCATCTTGTTTATTAAAACTTACTTTATTTCTGCAAAGTTTTCAACTAAAGACAGTCTAAGCTGTTTTAAGTGATTTCTTAGAGTGCACGCACTAAAAGTGTGCAACATAAATACCAGTAAATAGTGTTTTTTATGCTAATTCTATTGTTTTCTTTTGTTTAATTAGTGTTATTTACTACTAAATAGTGACAACTATTGCACACTTTTTTTAGTGCGTGCAATTTTACAGCTTTGGGGGCCTGTCGGCATCTACATGACGCATACTAGCATGCGCGAAGACACTAATACCGGCACGGTTCAGCCACCTAGTGGCTCTAGTTTGCTGCTAGGACAGCTCCCTCACGAATGGAAGGGTTAGCGACCATAGATAACTTGTTGGTCTATTCGTTTTTTGCTGCTAAGACAGCTCCCTCACGAATGAAAGGGTTAGCGATCTCACAGATCTCCTCGTCATCCAAAAACAACTTACCAATATTCATATTATCCCGACGAGTAAAGAATAATAGATTCCTGTTATCATCGTAGAAATTTTCGCCAAAAGAGTCCATGTTTACGTTAGTAATTTCGTTTACGAAGTTGTAATAAAATGTCGTCTACTGCACAAACATGGAACGAAAGATTGATCGAAGAATCGGTCATGTGGTTGGCAGCCATCGAGATGCACGATGGGATCGTGCTTGACTGGAAGTAGTCAACCTCGTTCCCAGGGCCCATCTTCTCGCAAGATGGCGGACGCTCGAAGAAAGACCCTGGCAAACAGTGCTTTATGACGGATTCTGATTGGCTCGTTCTTACATGCCTTCTGATTGGACAAAATAATAAAAGTGCATTTTATTAAAATCCATTTTAAGTAGACAATGAAAAACTAACGAACACATCATAGTTATTTTTCCAGCTGTCAGACGATGACCAGTACTAGTTGATGTGGTATTGCACAAGTAATTTCAAATATATTAAACCGTTTAAAACACTAGGTACCAATCAAAAAATAAATCAATAATGCTCTTTATTACCCACAGGCGGCAGAAAAAAATATAAGAAACTATTCTAGCATATACATTTATACATCGTAATTTAAATCGTTTAAGCACATAATTTTATAGTTCGTACTACTGTATTAAATCTGATTACGAAGATCCATTAAAATGTTTTTGTATCCCTCGATATCATATCTTGTGTGGCCAACTGTTTTCTTTTTTTAATCGGATTAAAAACATCGCTGAAAAATAATCCAAGCGAAGTAATCGCTAGTCAACACGACTTTGTTGACCATTTAGTTTCAGTTTTTGACATGGTTACCTGGGTTTTTACCGTTCTCTTTTATATCAACTTGAATTTTCAATAGTCTTCTCTCACGAACATTTTCAAAACACTGTACCGCCATTTTGGCCCAAAATCACGTGACAATAAAATACTCCAAAAATCTTGGAGTATTTGACCACGTGACAAACCACTGTTTGCCAGGGTCTTTCTTCGAGCGTCCGCCATTTTGTCAATAGCGAAGAAGAGGGCCCTGGGGACGAGATTGGGGAGTAGTATATTATTCTGCCTTGGTTATTGTTATTAATGAGATATGGATGCGCACTTCCGACCGAAAACGAATCCGGCACGAAGTGCTGAGGATGAGACGGGGTTGGACATCAACCCAGCTTAAACAGGGTGGGAGGGTGGGTGCCACTTGTAGTTCGGCTATCTTGTTCAACCCCGCCTAAGTGAGCGTCCTTTACTTATATATCAGTTCCCAGCCAATCAGCGATCCCTTACAATTCCCCAGGGACAGTAGAGAGCGTGGGAATGCTATTAATGATTATAATTGCGGCAGAATATTAATATTCAATGACTTTGCATAGTATATTATTCTGCCTTGGTTATTGTTATTAATGAGATATGGATGCGCACTTCCTCCCTACGCCAACCAACCCGAAGAGTACGAGTACAACCATTATACAATCTATACATAATTTTATTCGCTCTCTCCAAAACTTATCTCTTCTACATCCAAGAGCGAATAAGGTGGGTATGTATCAACAATGCATGTAAGCCGTATTAGACCCTTGGCCCAACTACGTGCCTCATTTGTTCCTCGATGCCATCCAGAGTATCATTTGTGCTGCCTATTGATACTATGTTTAACCATTACAATTATGGGAATTTTGGACCTAGAGCACCGCACCACCAACAACATTCATGCATCGGAGCATCTTTCAAGCTAATTAAACGCGGGTACAGAATTTTTTAGAGAGTCTAGATCTTTGTAATCTTGGCCTCTTTTAACATCTATGTCAGCCAGTTTTGCAGATGCCCCAACAGGGTTCATTACTTGCTTCAATTTTATATAATGCAACGCTGGTTTACTCGACTTCCAGCCTACATGATCCATGATCTGATTCAAGCTGACATTAGCTAACGCCCTAGAAATAGCAGCGCCGCTACGAAAACCATGCAATGTGAAACGCTTGGATGACAAACGTCCTTCCAGCTCTTTTACATACAAATCAAGCCTCGCCTGCACCGCTGCCGGTTAAAGAGCTTTAATACTTGCTCGTCCGGGTTTGGTCAAGATACGAAACAAAAACCCGCGCGAGATATCTGCTTTGATGGCCTTGCAAATCCTGAGATAAACCTCTAAACCGACTACAGGGCAAATTGACAAGTTAGAACCCCTTTTTAGTACATACTTGGTTAAACAGTAAGCCCAAATTGTCAGGGAAGCGCAAGATACTCGGCGTAAGAACGCTTAACAAATCGTCTGCTCTATCTGTTGAGAAAAATAATACCTTCAATATAGCCTGATCACGAGCTAACAGATGCCTTTGCAAAAGATCCAACGGAGAAATACCCACTAATTCAACTTTTATAGGATAGGATAGGATAAAGCTTCTAAATCACTAAGTAACACTGGTTCTGCCTGACGAGGAGTAACATGAACTCGTACCTGTTCCTCTCGTACATTAGACAAGTACATTTTAACTGACTGGTCTGCTGCTGGGTTGCCCACTCCAAGAAGGGAATGCCCTGCAGACTCACGTCCATGTTCGGCAAATATGGAGCGTAGCTTCCCTATCAAGGAGTCAACCGTTCCAAACGCTAAACGTTTTGGCCACTCACATTGACCAGCCGCTCGTTTCACAAGCAAACGACATGTGGTACTGTACGATGAAGAATTGTTCGACCCGCTTGTCCTTGTGAACATAATGAATCACCTCAGGGGGTTTGTCCAACGAGAACGGGCAATCTTTCATCCATAGATTAACAAACCTAGCATCTAGACATAACCTAGGTTTGGATGGTTCCATTGTAAGAGGTAAAATCACAAACGGCAAGTTTACCCTACCAACCTCGCCGCAGACTCTCACCACGCCAGATTCACACGATCTAAGCTGGCCTCCGACTCCAACCCCGCAAACGTTTTACACGACGTGTGATTGCGGAACACTCTTGAGGGAGGGGAATCGCTGTTCCTTTGAACGTACCCTTGAATGGTTGCGTGAATTGTGATACATCCACTCTATCCCTTATCCACTGGGGAATTAACTCTGATTTAGGGTGCAGAACTTATCAGGGTCGCAAAAATGTATGTTCTCCAGAGGGAACGGCATTTTGATACAACTCTTCGACTCAAAGTAGACAGATTGGGTACATCTCCCTCCTGGACGGGGGTCCCATCCATTTAAATTCAACATGAAATAAACGAAGTTGATACTGATTTTAATTTCTCACCAAAATTCGCATCCGTTTTTTCCCACAACGGGAAAGAGAATACAGTGTCTAATTCAAGCTTTCTTCTCTTTGCACCACGAATCTATGATAAATACACAAAGAACAGTTTTGAACCACCGAGACAACGGACGGGAACCCCCGACCAGGAGAGAGCAACTGCGTACACCCGAAACGGAATGTCTACAGCCCAATCCAGTAAAAGACTGGAACCGTATCAGCTACTCCCCCCAACCGAGGACCATTAAAGTCAAAACCCATTGTTAACAACCCCGTGGGGCAATTTATAGAAAAGTACTTCAATGGAAACCACACAAGAGACGACAAGAAACGAGCACAAAAGAGGCGCTACCCTTACTCTCAAAGCACTTGTTCATCTCAAAATTCATGACACTCAGGCCTTGTCAATCACGTGGCTACAGTTTTATTGGTCATTGCTTAAACATACATGAATCAAAAGTTAAATAAAGGCGCTACCCTTACAATCAAAGCACTTGTTACCCTCATAATTTGAGTCACACCGGTTTTGTTAAACAAATAGTAATTTTATCAGTCACTGCTCAAACATACATGGATCCAAGGTAAATAGAAGCGCTACCTTCACTCACAAAGCACTTGTTTCCCTCATAATCTGAGGCCCGCAGGCCTTGTTAACCACAGAGCTACAATTTCATTCGTCATTGCTTAAACATACATGAATCAAACTCACTTCGGTCATGAGTAAGTACACTTTGCAAATAAAACTTTTTTTCGCAAATTCAATTCACCTCGTCGATGAGTGAGCACACTTTGCAAATAAAACCTCGTGCACAAATTCAAATCACGTCGCTTGAAGTGAGTAAACTTTACAAATAAAACTTTGTACACAAATTCAGGTCACGAGTGATCACACTTTGTAAATAAAACTTATACCCAAATTCTATTTACTTCGGACTTGAGTGACAACACTCTGCAAATAAAACTTTGGACGCAATTTCAATTCACTTCGGTCATGAGTGATGACCCTTTGCAAATAAACTTCGTACACAAATTCCCTTTACTTCGGTCGTGACTAATTACACTTTGCAAATAAAACTTTGTACACAAATTCAATTCACTTCGGTCATGAGTGATCACCCTTTGCAAATTAACTTCGTACAAAAATTCCATTTACTTCGGTCGTGAGTGATTACACTTTGGAATTTGTGTACAAAAAGTTATTGGCATTCACTTCGGTCATGAGTGATCACCCTTTGCAAATAAACTTCGTACACAAATTCCATTTACTTCGGTCGTGAGTGATTACACTTTGCAAATAAATTTTTGTACACAAATTCCATTTACTTCGGTTGTGAGTGATTACCCTTTGCAAATAAAACTTTGTAGATAACTTTAAATCACTTGGGACATGAGTGAGCACACTTTGCAAATAAAACTTTGTACATAACTTCAAATCCCTTCGGGCATGAGTGAGCACACTTGCCAATAACCGTTTGTACACGACCTCACAATTCTATTCGTCATGCCTTGCTTAAACACTACACGAATCAGTGGTTAAATAATGTCATAATTCATTTCCGAGATTTGCGTACGCCGTCAAGATTCTCCTGCTGAACACAAATTCCGTTCCCTATGGTATGATTCAAATAAACATTGTATCTAAACTCCGTTATTCCGGTCATACGTGAATGAGTACACTTCTGTAAATTAAACTTGCATACAAATTCCCTTTTAATAAAGCCGGTCACACTTGGCACAAAAACTCCACTCACTCCGGTCATGAGTGAGAGCACTTTGCAAACTTACTTTGCACACAATGCCTTCCCTTCACTCCTGTACGAGTGCGAACACTTTGCAAATTTACTTTGCACACAATTCTATTCACTCCTGTACGAGTGAGAGCACTTTGCAAACTTACTTTGCACACAACTCCATTCACTCCTGTACGAGTGAGAACACTTTGCAAACTTACTTTGCACACAACTCCATTCACTCCTGTACGAGTGAGAACACTTTGCAAACTTACTTTGCACACAATGCATTAATTTCCGTTCACTCCTGTACGAATTAGAGCACTTTGCAAATTTACTTTGCACACAATTCCATTCACTCCTGGATGAGTGAGAACACTTCGCAAACTTACTTTGCACACAATTCCATTGACTCCTGTACGAGTGAGAACTACTTCGCAAACTTACTTTGCACACAATTCCATTCACTCCTGTACGAGTGAGAACTACTTCGCAAACTTACTGTGTACACAATGCATTCCATTCACTCCTGGATGAGTGAGAACACTTTGCAAACTTACTTTGCACACACTACATTCCATTCACTCCTGTACGAGTGAGAACACTTTGCAAACTTACTTTGCACACAATGCATTCCATTCACTCCTGTACGAGTGAGAACCCTTTGCAAACTTACTTTGCACACAATTCCATTCACTCCTGTACGAGTGAGAACACTTTGCAAACTTACTTTGCACACAATTCCCTTCACTCCTGTACGAGTGAAAACACTTTGCAAACTCACTTTGCACACAATTCCATTTAATCCTGGATGGGTGAGAACACTTTGCAAACTTACTTTGCACACAATTCCATTCACTCCTGTACGAGTGAGAACACTTTGCAAACTTACTTTGCACACAATTCCATTCACTCCTGTTCGAGTGAGAACACTTTGCAAACTTACTTTGCACACAATTCCATTCACTCCGGTAAACTTACGAGCGAGTTTACTTTACACGTTGAGCTTTACGAAGATCTATTACTTCGACCCTGAAAACGCTTTTGCCATAGCTTACGTGAACTTTTCAGCAACCGGTTGGGCAGCTTGATGGTTTTCTGGGAGCGCGTTCGCCACCACATCGGCAGCTGGAACTTGGGGAGCTTGATCTGCCATTTTAAGCTGGGTTGATTTCCGCTAATCAAGACTGAATGCCACACAGTAGTTCGGCTGTCTTGTTCAACCCCGCCTAAGTGAGCGTCCTTTACTTATATATCAGTTCCCAGCCAATCAGCGATCCCTTACAATTCCCCAGGGACAGTAGAGAATGGGAATGCTATTAATGATTATAATTGCGGCAGAATATTAATATTCAATGACTTTGCATAGTGACAACTGTTGCACACATTTAGTGTTTGCGCTAGCCACCATTTGTTTCTAGTTAGTTGTTTTTGTTTCATGGTTTTCCTGCGCTTGCTCCACCTTACTTATATTTTGCACATTAAGTGTAACAAATCCAACTCCCACTTTGCAACAGTTGTAGTTTATTAGTTGTTTATATTCATCCTGTTAATTATTGGAACAGTTATTAATTAAAATAAATAAATGAATGTTCAAAACTTAGTCATCTTTGTCATTTTGTCATAAATTCCTCTTTTTTCCCTCCACATAATGAAAGATAATGTCTGATAACTTAGTACCAAATTCTACAAATACAAAATTGCAACAACAGTAACAAAAACATTTGTTGTTTCAAGCCCTTCCTATTGTGAAAAATGATACTAAGCTTCTTACAGCATTCATTCTAAGTCAAATCACAGATTTAACAGCGGGGGCAGATTTAGCGAGAACTATTACTAGTTTATTCAGTATTTTTAAGGTATTGATTAATGGATTAGGGGTCCCTGTGCAATTCCCAACTGCAAAAACGAGTAGGGACCTGGGACTAGAATGGCCGAGTAGGTCTGGACAGACCTCTTGGGTGGACAGAAACAAAATCCAATATGGCGTCTATAAAAATAAGTAACCCATGCGCTCAAAAACTACAAATATTTTTAAATAATCTGGCATCCCAGGAGCCTCATTACTTTAAGAAACATCTTTCTAATGCTGTTCAGTTAAAACGCTGAGCGACATGTGGAGGATCCTGTTGTACTTCGAAGTAAATGAGCAAATTTCATGACAAGATACTAAGGTTGTTTTGGTTGTCCTTGATCGATGAATTTTATAACTTCCAATTGTATTTTTCGATGCTAAACTACCGCAGTAAAGTTAAATTACTTATTTATCGATGTCTTCGTTTGATTTTTAGAGTAAAAGACTAAAAAATGTCTCAGGAATTAGACAAATAATAATGGATCATAAGATCGATCGCGTGATGGCTGCCGATACGATGGTGGAGTTAATCTCGTTGAAAAAGTTTAACTTTTAGCAACTCCAAATTAAACTTGTGAATATTATATACTGTGAATCAAATTTTATTGATTTCAAAGGATGTGCATGTTCCATATAGATAGTCTTCGCTCGATCTGCCTTTTTTTTTGCAAGAAAGCATGGACGCCAACTTCGACATGGATAAGTTCTTATTTGTCTAATCCGTTAGACTGTATGTAGTCTTTAACGGCAAAATTAAAACCAAGACTTCGATAAATACATAATGCCACTTTTCTTTTTGGTTTAGCAGCAAAAATACGATCGCAAGTTTAAAGATTTTTCGATCGAGGACAACAAAACAACCGTAGTACCTTGTCATGCATTTGTCAGTAATTTTCTTCGAAGTATAGGCTCCTCTACATGTCGACCAGCGTTTTAACTGAACAGCTTTACAAAGTTTAGGTGTTTCTTGAGGTACTGAGGCTCTTGGGATGTCAGATTTGTGAAACTGGTCGTAGTTTTTGAGCTCATGAGTTTCTTTTTTCTATATAGATTGTGTTTCTGTCCACCCAAGAGGTCTGTCCGGGCCTACTCGGCCATTCTAGCCCCAGGTCCCTACTCGTTTTTGCAGTGGGGATTCAGTACTTTTCCAATTTGGTATCATCTGAAAAATAAATACCAGCAATATGTTATTTTGAACAAGTAAATATTATGCATGTAATGTTCAATTTAATGCTCAATATTCAAAATCAAGACATTGAATCAAAAAGGTTATATTTTCTAAACTTAAAATAATTGACGATTTAGGGTTTTATTCAAATGAAAACAAAAAAAACTTTTCTGCTTGAAAATACAACTTTGTATTCAAGCAAGAAAGTAGCTTTGCATCTTTTTCAAAATGGACATTTGTCCAAAGACCTACAACGCAATGTCTTGCAGTGAGTGCAGCACAATTTGTCGCTGAAAAAAACTTGACAGAGCTGTATCTTCCATTACTTATAACAATTTGTTAACCTGAAGGATATGGATGATAGGATTTCAAATGCTTTTCTTAAATCTATTTTCTGAAACGTCCCCATAAGCAATATATAGTGTCCCCGGCATAAATACGACGGTCGGATGATGGTTCCCACAGTCATAAACAATGATCCCACAATTTGTTTAAAAAAACGTCCCGTCACAATTTTAAAAACTTTATTTTTGGTCAAATTAATAATGTATTGAAAGCTTAATGGAAGGCCTTTACAAAAATTATAATAACTTTCTGAAATTCGTTCTAAAACTGGATGTCCCCATACCTAGGGTTTTTACCAAAGTCGTCAAAAATACGTATGTATGTATGTATGTATTGATTGATTGATTAATTGATTGAATAATTGATTTAATCAATTTTTGATTTGTTTATCTATTTATTTTTTTATGTTTTTGCATTGGTGGTCTATCATGGTGATAGACCACAAAAGCGACGAAATGTACATTCAAAGTGAAAATGGTCACGCTTCTGTCACGCTATACTTAATAAAAATCGTATTTTTTAACCTTTCCAAAAGTATGTAATGGCTTCAAATTATGTTTTTCTATCTTTAAGTAGTTCTAGGCATTTTGGAATGCATTTAGGATAAGAAAAATGAGAAATTTGGCTTGAAATACTGTCGCCTTTGTAACCGAGGTTAGGGTCTCAGGGGAGGGCGAGCCTATTTAAGTTCGGGGCCACGTGCGTGGGGGGCAGAGTTACTTCGAAGTTGTTCAAAAACACAAGTTCACCGCTTGAGTTTAGTAGCCGAGTCACGTCTAGCCTAGCTGGATCCACTAAAGTCCTGGTGGGGATTTCATATAAACCTATAGGACACAAGTTACACGACTGTAATATTGAAGATTGTCAATAGAGAACAAGAACAAATATTAATTGGTAACATTTGGCGCCCAATGTGGGACCTTTCTGCTTGGCCTTGACCATTTGACACACAAGAGAAGTGCTCGACATATGCTCTTCGGCCGTCGATAGCTCGATTTCGAGTTAGGATTAAACGAGGGTCTGTGGAAAGAGCGAAGAAAAAAACCGGTGCAAAACGCCCGTAAAGATAACTTACTAACCGAGACGCTAAGGTTATAATACCAACCGAGAACAGTAGATAATTCTCTAGTACCAACACGTAGCAGACCATCAAAAGTCAACGAGAAAATACCTGCTCAGAAGTAGTAGCTGATAATACCAACAAGGAGTAGCAGATAATCACTGCAGAATTAAAGCGCAACAGACCACAGAATTAGTCAAGGAGAGGGAAGATCACAGCTCTTTGCCACTGAAAGTCAAGTCAAGTGAATCTTCGACAAAACATTAACACAGAACAAGACTAAGCTAAGTATAAGTAGTTATACATTTATTTGTTGTAGAACGCTTTGTTGAAATTATTTATCCAAGTTAATTCACTGAACTTTGAGAACTTTATCTATTTAAGCTATCCAGTTCATTGAACTTAAAGAACTTTATTTATCTAAGTTAATTCACTGAACTTTAAGAACTTTATCTATTTAATCTATCCAGTTCATTGAACTTAAAGAACTTTATTTATCTAAGTTAATTCACTGAACTTTAGGAACTTTATTGATCGTATAAGTAATTCAATTTGTTGAAAGTCAAGAGCTTAGTCTATTGTCTCATTAGTGTATATGTTTATGTATTTAAGAACGTTAAGGATAGAATTGTTTAATATCATACCATTGTTCAATTGTCAAAGAAGCAAATTGCACGCAGTGAACCAAATTGTACGTATTCTCTCGTCGGGACTTCATTGGTTTAGCGCGGTAGGCGTGTCTCGAGGGACGTTTTTGGGAGGGCACAGCTTCTTTGTTGCTCTGTCTTTTTGCGTCTTGGCCGCGAGCTCATTTAGGCTCAAAAGGAAAATTTGTTTGTGCCGTTTTTATTTGTTGTATTTTATTTATTGCATTTGTAATTCAGTGTTTTATACCCTTTGCTAACATATTTTTTTCTCCTTTTTTCAGTTTTGTTTTTGTTTTATTCATTGTTTTTCTCATTCGCGTGTTTTCTTCGGGGTTCTTTTGGTCGGTTATTTTTATCGTGCGTGGTGCGTGGAGCTTTTACAAACAATGTCTCACTCATTTTCGAACGCGAGCAATTCTGATCAGCCGCCTGTTGCCGATGACCTGAACGCAGACAAGATAGCTGACGCGGTGATGGTTCTTCGACGATCTGGATTGTTCTCAGTGGAACCGCTGGATAATGACAACAGAAATCAAGACACTCCATTCCATTTTGACGGTTTTGTGAACGAACAAAAGCAGCGACGACGTGCTCGAGTATTTAGTCCCGTCTTTCCGACGCCTTTGCTTCCACCATCGTCATTCGGAATGCATAGGTCTAGCACGCCTTTACCGTCACGCTCTCCACCACTACATAACGTACCTAATGTGAACACCATGGTTACAAGCCAACCTACACTTACAGCAGATGCCATCTTTGTACCGACGCCGCGTGTTCCTCACATCTCCACCTTTTCTGGTAATCCGTCCAAAACTGATGTTAGTTTCGAAGCTTGGAAATTTGAAGTTAAATGTCTGCTTAACGATAAAACTTATAACGAGGACCTACTACTTCAAGGGGTACGGAAGTCCCTACGAGGGGAGGCAGCCAAGCTAAGCATGCACCTAGGTGAAAAGGCGTCTGTTGAAAGGATTATCGAAAAGTTGGAAGGAGTGTACGGAATAGTGGAGACTGGTTCGACACTACTACAGCGTTTTTACAACTCGAAGCAAGAGCCTGATGAAACTATTGCCTCCTATAGCTGCAGAATAGAAGAAATAGTTAACAGAGCGATTGATCGTGGTGTGGTGTCTCGAAGCCAAGTTGATGAGATATTAAGAACTAAACTTTGGACTGGACTGAAAGATGACAGAGTGAGGAATGCTATTCGCTTTAAACTTGACCAAGTGACAAATTTTGATAGACTACGAGCAGAGCTACGATCCCTGGAGCAAGAATTTAAAGAATTTGACGTGACAGCGCATAGTAAGACTTACAGATCTGCTAGAGCGACTCACATGCCACAGCTAAAAAAGACTAGCAGTGAAGACACTAAACCAGAATATGTAGACACCTTGGAACGAAGAATCCAAAACCTTGAGGCAAAACTTCCAGATACCACAGAGCTGCTGAACAAAATCTTAGACAAAATAAACAGACTGGAGGCTAAGGATGCAGAAAAGACAAAGGAGGCAAACAACCAGGTAAACTCCAGGGGCTCTCTGCCCGGGACGAACCAGAGAGCCCAGCAATCAAGAAAGTAAGTCCGATGAACGACCTGTTGGGAAATGTGAATGTAAGCATGTGTTATGTTGATGGTACGCCGTGCTTGGCTTTGATTGACACAGGATCTCAAATAACTACGATCAGTGAACAGTTTCAGCAGGAATACCTTTCCAACCTCACAGTGTATCCGCTAGACGACATTTTAAAAGTTGAAGGTGCAGGAGGTCAAGATGTTCCCTTACTAGGGTATATCGAAGCGGACATTGCTTTTCCTGAACAGACCAGCGGCGTGAAAGAGCAAATACCCACAATTCTCCTCATCGTGCCAAACACCAACTTTAATAAGGATGTGCCAGTCGTTATTGGAACAAACTGCATTACACGCTGCATGACAAGCTGTTGCGACGAGCATGGTAAGGCGTTCCTCCAGCAAGGGAAACAAGATTTAGCATGGAGACTAGCCTATAAGTGTATGACGTACCGAAACCGCAAGAATCAAAGGAATCTCAAATCTTCTCAAGTTAAAGTGGAAGTGCCGGAACCACGTGTCCTCAAGCCCAACGAGACAACCATTTTATGGTCCTCAGTAAAATCAAAACACACTGGTGGAGTTGTTCTAGCAATGACAGAGGAATTGTCAAGTGGTAACCATAACCCACTGCTTCAAATAATTCCAACAGTCACGAACGTCAAAATGAATGGCATGAAAAACATAATACCTGTCAAAGTCCACAACGCATCAGATGGCGATATTACAGTACAGCCCAGCACCGTGATTTGTTCTTTGCAAACGGTAAGCATGGTGGACAACGCCAATCATGTCCAAGATATAGATCATTGTGAATTGCCTACCGTAGAGGATTGTCCTCAACTTGATTGTGACTTGTCACGAATGAATGAAGAACAGAGGAAAGCTTCTCTAGAATTACTGGAAAGATGGAACGATGTCGTGTTCTCTCAGAGCGCAAACGACCTTGGTTGTACTTCCGCAGTGAAACACAGAATCCCATTAACGGATGAGGTGCCGTTCAAGCAAAGACACCGTCGCATTCCACCATCACAGTACGAGGAAGTAAAACGACATCTTCAAGACATGCTCGACTGCGGAGTCATAAAGGAATCTAGCAGCCCTTATAGTTCACCAGTAGTACTAGTCAGGAAGAGAGATGGTTCCCTAAGGTTCTGTATCGACTTCAGAAAGCTAAATTCTAAAACCATCAAAGATGCATATTCATTGCCAAGAATTGAGGAAGCGCTAGAGACAATGGCTGGGTGTTCATGGTTTTCCACTCTAGACCTGAAAAGCGGGTACTGGCAGATAGAAATAGAAGAAAAAGACAAACCCAAGACAGCCTTCACCGTTGGCCCGCTGGGTTTTTACGAGTGTAATCGAATGGCATTCGGGTTAACAAATGCGCCCGCAACGTTTCAAAGATTGATGGAACATTGCATGACAGACCTCAATTTCCAAAAATGCATAGTCTATATTGACGACATCATCGTTTTCTCGAAGACTTTTGAAGAACATCTAGAACGACTAGAGGAAGTGTTTGCTCGTCTTCAGCAGTATGGTCTAAAGCTAAAGCGGTCGAAGTGCTCCTTTTTTCAAGAAGAGGTGAAGTATCTTGGTCATGTGATCTCTGCAAAGGGCATTGAGACCGACCCTGATAAGATCGAAGCAATTAAGTCCTGGCCTGTGCCTCAGAACGTGGACCAGCTGAGAACCTTTCTTGGATTTTCTGGCTATTATAGGAAATTCGTAAAAGACTACACAAAATTGGTGAAACCGCTGAACGACCTGGTAACCCTTGTACTCAACAAAGGCAAGACGGCCAATACGTTGTGGAATTGGACTCAACAATGTCAAGACTCCTTTGATAAGGTAGTAAGAGTTTTGTCATCGCCAGAGATTCTTACATATCCTGATTTCCAGCTACCTTTCGTTGTCAACATAGACGCCAGCTATGATGGTTTAGGAGCCACGCTTAGCCAGAAGAAAGACGGACAAGAGAAGGTCGTGGCGTACGCAAGTAGGGCCTTGCGACGATCAGAAAAGAATTATCCAGCACATAAGTTAGAATTTCTTGCCCTCAAGTGGGCTGTGACGGACAAATTTCGCGAGTACTTGTATGGTAACCACTTCACGGTACGAACAGATAACAATCCACTGACCTATGTCACATCGACAGCGAGGCTTGATGCCACAGGGCATCGCTGGTTGGCAGCATTAACTGCATACAACTTTGACATAATCTACCGTTCTGGAAAGAAGAACCAGGATGCAGATGCATTATCAAGGCGACCTCATGTTCAAACTGACTCGCGGGAAGTCCCGAAAGGATTCGTCGCAAACGATATATTAAAGGCTATCGCAAACAGCATGGTAGCAAGTAAAAATAAAGGAGAGAGAGACGAGACTACACTTTTTGAAACATTTTGTGCTAATGAGAGTGGTCTGGACGCTGCTATAGAGAATTCTGGTGTCATAGATGATTCATCGCTGCCTTCATTGTCAGTAGAAATGCTTAAGAAATACCAGGAAAATGACCCAGTCGTTGGCAAGGTGATTGCGTACTACAAACTTAACAAGAGGCCTAGCAAGAGATGCACAAGAAATGAAGACAAGAGAGTGTTGGGGTTACTCAAAGAATGGGATCGATTTAAGTTGGTTCGAGGGGTTCTTTACCGACGTCGTCAAGACGACACGCGCTCACACGTGGTCGATCAATTGGTAATTCCTGATTCCTTGAAAGACAAGGTATTTCAGGGTGTCCATGACGATATGGGTCACTTTGGTGTGGAGAAGACGCTCGATCTAATAAAATTAAGATTCTTTTGGCCAAAAATGTCAAAGGAGATAATCCAGCGAATAAGATCATGCAGAGAGTGTGGTTTGCGCAAGTCCTTACAACCTCACAGAGTGGCTCCTCTTGTGCCTATCACATCTTCGTTTCCTCTAGAGCTCGTTTGTATTGATTATTTGAAGCTGGAAAAGTCTGTTGGTGGCTATGAGAATGTATTGGTTATTACTGACCACTTCACCCGATACGCACAGGCAATCCCGACGTTAAATCAGACAGCACGAACAACCGCCCGAGCATTGTTTGACAAGTTTATCGTGCACTATGGATTCCCCAAGCGGCTACACAGTGACCAAGGAAGGAACTTCGAATCAAAGGTCATCAAGGAGCTGTGCAAGCTGGCGAACATGGAAAAATCAAGAACAACACCGTACCATCCCATGGGCAACGGAATGTGCGAAAGGTTCAACAGAACTCTAATACACATGCTAGGGACCCTTGGAGACGAAGATAAGAAGAGATGGAAGGATTTCGTGGCACCACTAGTTCACGCTTACAATTGTACGAGGCACGAATCGACTGGTCATTCGCCGTTCTTCTTGATGTTCGGAAGGCACCCGCGATTGGCAATTGACGTGTACCTACGAATCAACCCGAACGAAACCAGTGTACCTTGCACTTCAACGTTCATTGAAGATCTGAGAAAAAGTTTAAAGCAAGCCTACGATTTAGCAGAAAGACGTGCCAAGACTAGTGCTAGTCGAATGAAACGGCAGTATGACAGAAAACCGTCAATGTGCGCCATTCAACCCGGCGATAAAGTTTTGGTGAGGAATTTCACTCCAAAGGGTAAGCTGGACAACGCGTGGGAGGAGAACGTCTATGGGGTTATTGATCAGCCGAACGAGGATCTACCCGTGTATAGAGTGAGGAGAGAAGACGGTCAAGGGCGTGTGAAAACTGTGCACCGAAATCACCTCCGCCTATGTCCATTCTCAAGCCCTAATCCAGCCAGTACTCCAACTGATGAGCCTGACGAACCTGATAAACCTGCACCGTCTGCCATTAGAAGATCCAACCGTCAACGTAAGAAACCGTCTCGGTATGCAGGCGCTGATTGGATCTCGCAACAGCTCACTCATACTTTCACTCACAGCTCTCATGCATCACCTCCCCCCCCCCCTTTTTCTCTCGAGAGGGAAAGGTGTAACCGAGGTTAGGGTCTCAGGGGAGGGCGAGCCTATTTAAGTTCGGGGCCACGTGCGTGGGGGGCAGAGTTACTTCGAAGTTGTTCAAAAACACAAGTTCACCGCTTGAGTTTAGTAGCCGAGTCACGTCTAGCCTAGCTGGATCCACTAAAGTCCTGGTGGGGATTTCATATAAACCTATAGGACACAAGTTACACGACTGTAATATTGAAGATTGTCAATAGAGAACAAGAACAAATATTAATTGGTAACACCTTTAATATTGTTAAAATACAGCAAAAACGTAAAATTGTCAATTTTCGCTAGCTTGTTTATACTGCGTGTAACAGCAAAAACCCATATGTTTTTTTAAACATATTTTTATTCTATTATATGTAGATAATAGGAATATGACTTTGAATTTGTTAGTTATCACCCGGCAAATCATGTTTTTTACTCGTTTAACACTAGCTATTTTTGGCCGTTGATGTAACCGTGCAAAACATGGTGAATTTGAAAAATTCGTACTCCGTAGGAAAAATAACAATGACAATAGAACTGTGTCTGATAAATGCCCGGATAATGTTCTTTATATATATGCAAACGAATTGGAAAAATGTGTTTACGTTGCGTTTTGACGAGCATACAAATATGAGCAACATTTTTGTTTGAATTACGCGAAAAAGTCAGTTGTCAACTTCAATCGCTTCTAAAAAACTCATTTTAAGGGTCCTGACCACTTTAGAACAACGAAGCTTGAAACCTGCGCCCGCGAGCAATTTACCGCTGAGAACGCCGCGCGCGCTCCAAATCCCGCCAAAAGACAACATCAGAATAACACAATGAATCTTCGAAAATTATACGTCAACCAGCCAAAACCCTCATTTTTTTGCGCGGGACTCTATATTTTTCTTCATTTTTTTCTGAAAGATTTTATAAAAATCTTCCTTTTGGCAAGATTTGAAAAAATCCTGATGACTTTTCAACGTGATTACACGCAATGGTAAGTGGTTTAGCGTTTCACTTTTCACATGCAAAAAATTATCGAAATCAAAGAACCAAGCCCGAAGTCACTGGTCCACTCTTACAAACGCTGATTTTCACATTGAACATTTTCTTTTTTTTTCTTTCAAATTGTATTTGTACGTCCTCATAGCGTTTCTGTCAAGGTTTTGCTAATTCTAATTCTTGTAGTTCGATAAGTGTTAAAGAAATGAAGTTTGTCAGTTTTGGGATTGAAATTATTTTTACATTTTAATACGGCCTTATCGTTTGTAATGACGACACCCTTGAAATCCGTGTTTCTATGCTCTTATAGAAACATGTTTTTTGCACGTTTTAGCCAATCAGAACACGGGTTATATAATAGTTATTTTATAAATGAAATTCGCGGCTTCAAAGTTCATCATATTCATTAATTTAATCATACAAATTGCAAAATAATTAAAAATTGCCTACTGGATCTACCTTCTTATTTTAGCTTCCTTTTCCTGCTTCTTCTTGAAAGCCCCCTATATACGCGATTTTGATCTTCTGTAAAAAAAATGGAAATTAACATCCCTAAAACAATAATGAGACAGTTATAAATCCACACATTACACCTTTTGCTGTTCATTAACAGAAAATGTACCTTCATTTGTGCGAATAGTCGTATCAGTAACGTGTATTGTACTTTCAAAAACATCTCACGTAACATCATTTGCGCTGTTCAACTTTCATTAACGATATTTGAATATGTGTGAACATTCATGAGTATCATTGGACAATTAATATCGTGTTGGTACATTCATTCGCGTGGAATGTTGTTTCTTATACGCGCAATTAAACTTCAATACCACCAATTGACAAACAGTTGAATTTATTGACAATCGTTCACCCAAAAGTGAAAATTCATTAGTGCTATTAACATGACCATTCACAATCTATAACGCGTTTGAACAATAATGACCATAAATATAACAATTTTTAGTGCGGATTAACAAACATTTGCACAATTCAAAGAATCAATAAGAGAAAAAAAAATAATCGTTACAGCGTTAGTCTTTTTAGTCTTTTTTCATGTCTTTCAAAAATTGCATGAACATATGTACATTCTTCGTGCGAAAAAAAATAAACAACGATGATCGACAGAATATAAAAGACAGTTTTCAACTACTGATGCACTCGCTCGCTCCAGAAGACTCCAGAAACACAAAGTTGTACACGTTAAGAATGCCACGTAGAAATCGCATTAGTCTTGAGCAACGTCAAAGAATAATCCGAGCGTTTGAAGATACGAATGAAGACTATCTTATGGTTGCAGACACGATTGGTGTTAATAGATCAACAGACAGAAGTATCGTCGCAAGATATGTACGTGAAGGCAGAATAGCAGAAAGACCGCGAGGAGGCCCAAACCATGTGCGAGTTGACAACCAGATGAGAGAATGTCTCGATGATATTCTAAATGAGAATTGTCAACTAACACTTGCACAAATAAACCAAGCCAACGTCTTCCTGCAAAACCTCACATACACGACCATACGGTGGCCAGGACTTTAGAAGGAATGCTTTTTCGTGTAAAACTGAGCCGACCACTCCCAGCAGAGAGAAACCGACCAGATGTTATACAGAAACGCTTTGATTATGCCACCTGGTTTATGGCCCACGCAATAATAAACCATTCTGTTTTCATAGATGAGTGCGGATATAATATCTGGACTTCTCGATGTCAAGGTAGAGCGAGAAGAGGAGAGAGGGCTTATAGACAAGTCTGTGGTCAAAGAGGTAGAAACGTGACTGTGGTACTCGCTATATATCACCCACCAATGTCCTTGTGTTTCACTCTTCCATTATCGGAGGCATGAACGCTCAAAGATTTGACGACTTCCTTGCGCAAACAAGACTCAATCTTGATCCGGATGAAAAAGTCATTTTCATTTACGACGGCGCACCAGCCCACCATAATCCAGTCAATCCTGGTCCAAATACGGAGCTCAGAAAATTACCGCCCTAAAGCCCATTTCTCAACATTGTAGAACAGGCAATCAGCTCACTAAAAGCAGCAATCAAAGCAGACATCAGCCAACCAGAAGTTCAGCAACAAATGAACGATAGAGCGGAAGCAAGAAACCAAGGACTTGCTTTGGGCCACTATCGAACACAGCTGCTGCTGCAAGCCTTGCAACGAAATATCGGAACCATCACTGTAGCTAAATGTGGTCAATGGTTTCGTTTAATGCAAACTTATTTGCCACGTTGCATTAACAGAGAAGAAATTCAAGGATGACTTTAAAAGACTAGAAAGACTAACGCTGTAACGATTTTTTTTTTCTCTTATTGATTCTTTGAATTGTGCAAATGTTTGTTAATCCGCACTAAAAATTGTTATATTTATGGTCATTATTGTTCAAACGCGTTATAGATTGTGAATGGTCATGTTAATAGCACTAATGAATTTTCACTTTTGGGTGAACGATTGTCAATAAATTCAATTGTTTGTCAATTGGTGGTATTGAAGTTTAATTGCACGTAAAAGAAACAACATTCCACGCGAATGAATGTACCAACACGATATTAATTGTCCAATGATACTCATGAATGTTCACACATATTCAAATATCGTTAATGAAAGTTGAACAGCGCAAATGATGTTACGTGAGATGTTTATGAAAGTACAATACACGTTACTGATACGACTATTCGCACAAATGAAGGTACATTTTCTGTTAATGAACAGCAAAAGGTGTACTGTGTAAATTGTTCATCCACACAAATAAAATCAAAGGCAGCCTATGGTTGGCCTTATGTTGCAAAATTCAGCAACATATATTTGTATTCAAGGAATATTTTTATTCAACTTCAAGCTTTACAATTTTTATCCAACCACAAATATCATTCAATTTCAAGGCAAAATGTATATTTATATCCACGTTCAAGAAATATTTTTGTCCAACTTCAAGCTTAACAATTATTATTCTTATTCAACCTAAATAAATATATTCAATTTCAAGGAAAAATATTCACATTCAAGAAATATCTAAATGACGACTCAAAGTTGAAGTACGGAAGTTCATGCAACCTTTTTCACCAAAAGGATAGCTTTTGTTGGCCTTCTGGCAAAAATAACAAGAAATATTTTTCAACCAGTGTATCGTAACCAAGTGTGATCTTGAAGCCATCTTGGCTGGAGGTTTCTTGTTTGAGATTGAGATTCTTCGCAGTTAGTTTCTTTATCTCTTTTATCACCAGCATGATCTCTCTGCCTTTGATTACTAACATCTTCTGTCTATTCATTTTCTTCTTTGTTTTGACATTTATAAACAAGCTGACTCGCCATGTGACTCTCGACCCAGTCTCTTCTCCCAGTCTAAGCTCATTCCAAGGGCTACTCTGCTCGATTTTTTTCAAAATGGCGGCAGTGATAACACGAATTTTTGACATTTCTTTTACACATAGCAAATGCACCAAGAATTATTTGTTTGGTCGGTTTCTTTGGAAAAGGGACAATTTGGCCCTCTTTACAATATCTAAAGGGGCAATTCTAATTTAAAAGCGGAATTGGCGCAATGGCACGCTCTGGCTCAAACCCTGGCACTAGCCACAAAAATCATCGAAATGATTTTTATAAATATTGATACATAATGAGCTTGGGCTGCCTGTGATAAGATCGTATCTCTTGTTCGTGAAACAATGCACATAAACATCACATGCAAATATATAAAGAATAAAAGTCCAGTGTTTTCCCACATACCAACGAAAGTTGTTTCAGGGACTGCATCCTTAATGGCGTCCTGAAACAAAAGAAGAAAACTCATGGGAGGACAATATCGCAGGCACACAAAGCGCTCAACAATGCATAACAATATCAAAAGTATCTTAAGCAATCAATTCATTTCCTTATTGATTTAAGTAAAGCGAGTACCACCGCAAAAACATTAACAACCAAAATATAAGCCTTTTCACACGTTAAGTGATCTCGTCTAGAAGTGTAAGAGTAGTAGAAACTCCCTTCCACCCTTGGCGCGTGCTGCGTCCAGACGCCCGGAAAGAGGACTTCAAGCGGCAAGCCGGGAGCGGCCGGCGTCTTCCCTTCCACCCTTGGCGCGGGCTGCGACAAGAGATGTCCGTCCAGACGCCCGGGGAGAGGAGTTCAAGCGCCAAGCCGGGAGCGGCCGTCGTCTTCCCTTCCACCCTTGGCGCGGGCTTCGCCAAGAGATGTCCGTCCAGACCCCCGGGGAGAGGAGTTCAAGCGCCAGGCCGGGAGCGGCTGGCGTCTTCCCTTCCACCCTTGGCGCGGGCTTCGCCAAGAGATGTCCGTCCAGACCCCCGGGGAGAGGAGTTCAAGCGCCAAGCCGGGAGCGGCTTATGGCTATGTAGCCAGACGTTATATATTTGAGAATCGCAAAAATAAGCGAAACGTCTTCCCTTTCAAACTTGACGCATACTACGTTTAGTCATCTTTTGCAGACGTTATATCTGCAAACGGAGAGTAAAAATAGTCTTTTCTTTCACATTTGAAGTATACTAGGTTAAAGGATCTCTGTTGGCACTTGAAAAAATTAATAGCCAAGCATTGTTGAACGGTGTGTGGGCCTGTTATGTCCCGTAAGTATTTTAGAGTACTTACTGTGTTTAAATTTGGTCTAACTTGGGATTTCTCCAATAATATAAAAAAAAAATTCACTTTTAGCGCACATCTACGACGCTTCGCCAGTTCTGATATTTAATGCGTGCAAGTGCACAAAAATCAAACAAAGAAAACGATGAGACCGATTACTAGGTTTTCTCTGGTAATACGTTGTTAAGGTCTGAGGCCTACATTATTTATAAAAATCTGAATTGACCAAAAGAAAGAGCATATCACTTAAAGTAATTTGACAGAGTTTTGAATTTGTTTGTTGAATGACTGCAGAGCAGTGAACTTTTGAAATGTACGGAAAACACGAAAACGAGGCTGGTAGGGCTAACATACTTATTCTCATTCAAATCTTTGTTATTTCAGTGATGAAATTTTGAAATCTTTCTCATTCTGATATGCTCTTTGAAATGAAGGCAGTGTCTTTTCGTAATGCATAAACTTTTATTTTTCAGTGTGTATAACCAGTATTGTGTTTGATAAATATTTTTGTCAAAAAAAAAAAAAAAAAAAAAATGGTTTTGTAGTCTTTTTTGTTTAGTATCTCTAATTTGACTCTCAGTTAATTTGACTCTCCAAAAAGGATAAAAAAGCTCTTATTTAGAGTTATTTAATTTAGCCTTTTTCAAATCGATTTAGCCAGCTATGTGTAATCACAAATAATAATTATATTATTTGTACTCAATTCAGCATATTCGTAGTCTCCTTCGCAGCCGCTTTTAGTGTCGGGCTTCCTGTGTCCCAAGCCCGACACTAAAAGCGGCTGCGAAGGAGACTAGCATATTCGGACTGCTCTTTAAAAACCAATAAAACTGTCTATCAATCTATCTTAATCCTCAAAATTCAAGCATTTAAAAAAGAGTTTTCTACAATTACATTACATGAAATAAATGAAAATTATAGGCTGGTTTGTGTCTTGTCCTTGAGAAAATATGTTCAAAAGAAATAGCATGACATGAAAGCCATCAATTTATAGACATTAGAAGTATTTATAGTTGTTACATTGTGTTGTCATGGTGAATTATTGTCTAAAGTCCTTGATGAATCGTTTTCAGGTTGTGCTGAACTTATAAGAGTCTTCAAGGTTGAAGTTGTTCGGTCTTTTGGTGATATGTGATGGTTATGATGGTCGAAGGCGTGTTCAGCTACAGCGGATAAATAATACTGTTTGTTGTTGGTTGCTATTTTGTGTTCTCAATGTCCGAGTTACGTTCCCAATGGGCGCTTCATTAATTAGAATATGGTCGATTGTTGTGTTCTTTTAACTAGTTGCTATGGCTGGTGGCAGTTAGTCTTACACAGTAAATGCAAGATTCAATCTTTTGTTGTTGCCGTTTACTTCAGGGAATACATATATATATGGCTGTCCATATACAAACAATACCGTTCTTCTTCTATGCAGACAGATGATAATATTGCTGTGACATCAGCAGAGATGCAAGTCATGTTTCTGATACATCAACCATATATGATTGTGTACTTTGACAACAGTCAACTGTTTACCGATAACCAAGAAAGTTTGATTATTGAACCTGGTACTATTGAAGACAGGGATGAAGAAGATCACATAAGGGCTTTAGTGTAATCAATGGAGGAAGCTGTAGTAATGGACATAAAGAAGATGGCGATGACGAAGGTAATGGCGTGCATGGTTGTTAGTAGTGAAGATGAATATAGCCAATATCTACCCTAAAAGTCTATCTTAAGATACATACAGGCGAAGAGCTCTTTGAATGTTCCTATTGTAAGACTAAATTCACAAGAAAATCTACCCTGAAAGTCCATTTTGTTATAACATCAAAACGAATGAATAATTACACGCTATTCCAAGTACAAACGTAGTTCAAGTTCAAATTCAAACAACATGGCTGCCAGCCAACTAGTGCCCAGTATTTCATGGGTCACCACCAGGAGTTCAACATTTACAACACATCTTAAGATACATACAGGCGAAGCTATTTGCGAATGCGCTAAACAGCAAAACAAGTTATGTTCCAAAATTTCTTGTTGCTCATTTGCGACTCGGTTATCATAAATGCAAAAGGATTTTGTAAAAAACCTTTTCCTTCGGACAAATTGGTTTTCAAAATCGGCATTACAAATCTTGGGCTAGTATTTGCGATCAATCTTAAAAAAACATAGACCTAAAATTGACGATATTCCTCGACTGAGAATACGTTGCAGCAAAACAATTCATTTTCCAAAATTCTTGTTGCTTTGCAACTCAGGTATTAGTCGCCTTTTGAAGCTGCCGATGAATTATAGCAGGACTCTCAGTTAGGATTGTCAATGACACTGAATACACCTTATTTTGTCGTTTTAGAAACAGCTTAGACTAAAACAGTTGCTTTTCTAATGCCCGGAACCATAGATTTATATCGGTTACTGATAAGAATACATCACTATGATATTGCATTGTATCCATATATGTCCTCATAAAGATAAACGCATAAGATTTTCTAAAGAAGCTTTCCAAAATGTCAAATTGTTACGCGCCATGTTGTAAACATCACTTACTTTTGTTCCTACATGAAGTAGTTCTATGGGTGATAGATGTTGTCGTTTAATGTCATCATCAATTTGAGGGCGATGTTCGTATTGTGATGTTGTCAGTAAGATTCCAGATCGTGAAGGGTCGTCATTTGAATCTGAAAACACAGACAAAATACATCATTCAATTGAGACCCTGGTTTGAATTGGGCTACAGGACTGCCAGTAAGGGCGTGCTCTTGCTATGGTACATCCCTAGATAAACTAAACTAAAGTAGTACTCCCTGGCCTAAACTGAACAACATAGAGTGATGTTATTTTATAAATACCTGACGTTTCTCCTGCAGTACTTGACAAGAAACCTCCAAATGACACGTTTTCTGCAAGGAAGGGATGTCTAATGGCCTGAGCTGGTGTCAGTCTTTGATCTAATTAGACAGATTAAAAACAGAAGAGTTCAGAACATACAAACTGGTGTTGCTAAAATGCTTGATGTTGATTATTCCTATTTCGCTGTTTCGCATTTTAGCAACACCCCATACAAACTGTGTAAATTGTGCCTTCACATGGCTGTTGCTAAAATGCGAAATAGCGAAATAGCTAAACAGCGAAATAACGAAACAGGAATAATCAACGCATACGTAGTTTGATCGAGAAAATATTTCTGAATCGTTTCAATCATAAAAAGCTAGTTCAATCCTATTTTTACAACAATTTCTGCTGCATTCAAGTTTGTTTGTCTTTGGAATGTACATCATCACCTTCAAATCAATGATATCTATCTGTCGTCGGCTTTCTGCATCTAAATTAAAACAAATTTCCAAATTTCCATTTCGCTATTTCGCATTTTAGGAACACCCTTCACAAATCGCTTGATTGTCTCCCAGTGATTTGAGAGCACTGTTGTGTGACAGAGGAGATATAATTATGAAGAGTGATATGGTATAGCATACGTTGTTGGTTAGACCATAGTTAATATAGCAGACTTATGATTAGATATACCTGGTTTGTAATGTAATAGGCCAGCAAGAAAGTTACAAAAACTAAAATTTCTGCCGGGAATGATCTCTAGCAGACGTATTGCAGTGCATGAAATGGTAGTTCCTGTGAGATAAAAAAAACGTATAAATAGACAAATAGCAGTAACAGTTTACCAGGAAAAAACTCAATGTCACAAAATTACCGTCTTTGGAATTCAGGACATTGGCAAATTCAGAGTAAAATTTTCCAGACTGAAATGGAATACGCGGTAGGGGACCAAGCTTAGCAACAATCTGAAAAAAAGAATGAGCAGTTGTTAAAAACATAGATGAAAATATTGATGACGATATCTGAAAAAAATTTGGACATGCCGGAAATCCTTGACACCCCACACATTCAAAGACAAGAACTCTGATGGCATTGCTGACAAAAAAATGTCAGTTACACAGCAAAAAAAAAATTAAATAAATAAATAAATAAATAAATAAATAAGTAAGTAAGTAAGTAAGTAAGTAAGTAAGTAAGTAAGTAAGTAAGTAAGTAAGTAAGTAAGTAAGTAAGTAAGTAAGTAAGTAAGTAAGTAAGTAAGTAAGTAAGTAAGTAAGTAAGTAAATAAATAAATAAATAAATAAATAAATAAATAAAAAAAAAAACGGCTGGTAGGCTTTACTTTGTATAGGTGTTTCCTCCCTCAGAGCCGGCAATCTTTCCCAACAGTAGCTTGTGTAGCCCGGCTCTTGGAGAGGGATTTGGAGAGAGGCTAGGTGAACTGAAAACTCTTGACTAGGGTTTATGTCATTACAACACCTCGATCCTTGCAGCTAATTATAATAAGCCCAGCCCACCTAGTTAACTTAATATACACCAGAGTTTGACAGTATACATGTGTCAAGTCAAGTTACGGCATACTTACATCTTGAAGAATTTCAGTTTTGTTATTTCCCAAACTGAACAATGGCTTTCCTAAAAGCAACTAAATCAATGAAACATATCAATAACATTGACAAGTACAGCAACAAATATTGTAGACTAGCGATTTCTTTCGAAAGTGAATGCTGCGAGAATCGATGTTTCATCATTAGGGATAAAACCTGTAATAAATAATAGTAATCAAATATTGGCAATACTGATAAATGGCAAAAGACGAAGGGTGTTATAAATTATGTGAATACTAAGTGTATTTCATAGATTTCTGCTAATATAGAGTCATATGCAATAATCTTGTGAAATGACGATTTCAAATACGCTAGAATAAAAAAAATGACCAATTTTATCCGCACACGGTGAGTTTTTTTGTCTCACGAGCTAGTGAGCAAATGACTCGCGAGGCAAATTGCTCACCGTGTGCGGTGGCCGCAAACAGGAACAAACTCTAATTCCATTGTCAATAGAGTGAAGTCAGTTAACCCCTCAAATAAAAATAACTTCATACCATAGTCAAAGAGACAAAATGGGCGAAACAATGGAAATAGCTAGAGACTTGCTGCAATTCTACGGTTAACTAACTTTGCCCGTATTTAAAAGTATAAAATGGTATTAATTGTTCATCGGGTGTATAAGAGGAGTATATAGCAATCTGAAAGTTTTAAATTTTATTTAATGTGTATTTATTATAAACGAATCACTAATTCTTTTATCTTAAAAATTACAGTAAAATAATATAATGTCAAGAATGTTAAATTATAAGCGAGTAAAAACTGTAGAAACTATATAAATTCTTGACCCTTTTGAACCTTCGGTTAGAATTCGATCGATTTCTGTTGTCCAAGTCAAAACGTGATCGCACGAATTTGCACATAACAAAGCCGAAAGACTCATAAAAGCACATTGTCTTCCTCTAGAAATATCGCTAAAAAAAGGACTCTATTTGGCAAATAGTTTAAGGAGATTGTCTCTGCATCAGGTATAGAACGTTCTTCAAAAGCTTTTACGTACATGGCTTCATCTTCGGTTTAAAATTCCATCGATGGTATCCGATGTCCACGTCAAAATATTGTACGAATTTGCACGATAACAAAGCAGAAAGACTCATTGTCTTTTCCTTTAAACATCGCTGAAACGACTATCACCTTGATGAATACTAAGCTTCGACGAGCGAATAAAGTAGCATTTTAAATTAAATTTTAAAACGTTCCTTTCAAAAGAGACTTCCATTATACGCTGATTACGGAGTTTGATACATACTCGGGAACCCAGGGGGTATATCTGGGAGCGAGGAACCGAGTGACAGATATAACCCCTGGGTTCCCGAGGATGAGTTTGATACTATAGTCCCAAAATCATCCATCGCGACATAGCCCACGAGGATCAGATATTATCTTGTACCACAGGAACCCCATAAATTACGGCCAAGATGCCATATGGGAAATCATCCATCGCGACATAGCCCACGAGCATCGGATATTATCTGGCACCACAGGAACCACACAAGCGTAGTTTTCGTTCAAAATAGTGTGCTGCGAAGCGAGCGAAACAATGTTTATTAGACATTTATCTAAAGAACGCACGAAATATACATAAGAACAAGAAAAATAGCCGACCGTATTTTGGCAGTCAGTACAATCGACTGGCTTCTGTGCCCGCTATTCGCTTTGTCACGCTCCGGTCACGCTCTCCTTAAGGGTCCGGACTACTTTAGAACAACAACGACGCTTGAAACCTGTGCCCGCTTTCATGAGTAATTCTATATTCTGTGATTGATGTGTAATTAGATATCATTACATGGTGTCAGTATGGAGAAATTTCGGCCCCCAGAGCCTCTTATTTTCGAAGGAAACATATCAGATCAATGGGATCGATGGAAACAACAATTCGAGCTATACTTACTAGCAACAGAATCACACAAAAAAGCAGAGGAAATCAAAACGTCAATATTCTGGACATGCATTGGGAAACAAGGTATCGAAATCTACAACACCTTTTCCTTCAGCAACAACGATGATAAAATGAAACTAGCTCCAGTGATGACTAAGTTTGAAGCATATTGCAAGCCTAGAAAGAACATAACACAACTGCGGCTCAATTTTCTCACGCACAAGCAACTCGACGGCGTGTCATTTGATGCCTTTGTTACCGAGCTAAAGAGACGAAGTGCTCAGTGCGAATTTGGCAATCTTAAAGACTCTCTCAATCGAGACTTGATCATCATAGGGGTCTTGGACAATTCACTCAGGAAAAGATTACTACGAACAGAAAGTTTGACTCTCGAAACAGCCGTAAAGGCCGGTACACACTAGGCGGCGACAAGTCGCAGCGACTTGTCCCCTCGACATGTCGCAGCGACAATTTCCTCCCGTGTGTACTAACATTTATTGGCGAAAATTGTTGTCGCCGCGACAGAATTTTGTTGCTGCGACTTGCCAAATGAAATTCAACCGGTTGGAATTGCTGAACCAGTGCACACTGAGGCGACATGTCGCGGGGACAAGTCGCTGCGACTTGTCGCCTAGTGTGTGCCGGCCTTAAAGATTGGTCAAGCATCCGAAGCAACTAAGCAACAAGCAATGACATTAAGCAGACCACACAACGGAAACCAGTCCAATATTGACGAGTTAAGAACAAGATCCAACAACACAAGGAGACCGAAACAACAAAGCACACCGGTCTCAGCCTCGCCACAAGTCCGTCGCAATTGCAAGTATTGCGGTGATAACCACCAACGAGAGAAATGTCCAGCATATGGCAAGACATGCGCAAAATGCCATAAATTAAATCACTTTGCCTCAGTTTGTCTATCTACTCCCCGCAGTGTACATTGTGCTACTGAAGGTCATGAGGGTTACACGGACGACGAGACAGGAAATGACGTCAATGACATTTTTGTAGGTTCGCTTTCAGCGAAAGCAAAGGACTGTTATGTCAACACTACTAATAACACACAAGATGGTGATCTTGACTGGCTTATCTCTCTGCGATCAAATGACAGTATTACTCAATTCAAGATTGACACAGGGGCCCAGGCAAATGTCATACCAATGACAATACTAGATGGATTATCCTCAAAGCCCCCTATCGAGAAGACAAACACCAAGCTAACAGCCTATAATGAGATGAGCATACTTGTGATAGGACAATGCACACTTGAAATACAGCACAACAATAAATGTCACGCAATACCATTTGTCATTGCAGACACAACTTCACCGCCATTAATCGGATTACAGACCAGTATTGATTTAAATCTAATCAAACGAGTCTGGACTGTCAATGCTAAAACGCCAAATTTCATACAAGATTACAAAGATGTATTTGGAGAGCTTGGATGCCTAAAGGGTGAACATCATATTAGCATTGACCCTAATGTCACGCCAGTAGTACATCCACCCCGGAAAATCCCAATCTCACTAATGGAGAAACTTAAAGCTGAGTTGGAGCGCATGTGCAAACTTGACATCATAGAAAAGATTGATGAACTAACAGACTGGGTCAGCTCCATGGTTATTGTAGAAAAAGACAATGGTCAACTTCGTATTTGTTTAGATCCTAAGGACTTGAACACTGCAATTAAGCGCCATCACTATCCAATGCCCACCGTAGATGAGGTACTATCCAAGCTGGGGGGAGCCACCATATTCTCAAAGCTCGACGCATCCAGTGTATACTGGCAGGTAAAGGTTGATGAAGCCAGTTCAAGATTGCTTGCATTCAACACACCATTCGGTAGATACTGTTTCAAGCGTCTCGCGTTTGGGATCCACAGTGCTGCCGAGGTGTTTCAAAAGAAAGTCGCAGAGATCATCAATGGTGTGCCGAATGCTACAAACGACCAAGACGACATAATAGTGTTCAGAAGAAACCAAGAGCAACATGATAAAGCACTTAAAGACATACTTGACAGAGTGAGGAAGTCCGGACTAAAATCAAACGAGAAGAAATGCCGTTTCGGAGTCACTGAGACGACCTTCCTTGGTCACGTGATCTCCTCAGAAGGAATAAAGGCAGACCCTAGAAAGATCGAAGCAATAATAAACATGCCCATTCCCAGCAACAAGACTGAAGTACAACGATTCCTGGGCATGGTGACACCTCGGAAAGTTTCTGCCACACCTATCGCATGAGACAGCCCCCTTACGACAGCTCCTCGAAAAAGACGTTATCTGGCACTTTGATGAGAAGCAACACAGAGCCATACATAGGTTAAAGACCCTCGTTACGAGTAGCCCAGTGCTAACTTACTACGACCCTAAACACTCCTTGAGGATTACCGCAGACGCCTCAAAATCAGGTCTAGGCGCAGTACTAGAGCAAAGTGAAGGAGGCGTCTGGAAACCGGTCGCCTATGCTAGCAGAGCTATGACTCAGTGTGAACAAAACTATGTGCAAATAGAGAAAGAGACACTAGCAATTGTGTTTGCCTGCGAGAGATTTCACGAATATACATATGGCAGACCAATAACAGTACGCTCAGATCACAAGCCACTCAAAGCAATCTTCTCCAAGCCCCTCAGCAGAGCTCCACCACGCTTACAAAGACTCTTGCTTCGCCTGCAGCGTTACGAACTAAAGGTAGACTACACCCCAGGAACCGAAATTCCAGTAGCAGACGCCCTTAGCAAAGCATACCTAACGAACACAGACTCAACACCAGAAATACCAGAGCGTGACATAACCTGCCATGTGCATTCAACACTAACCAATCTGCCAGTATCCGAAGCCAAACTACAAGAATTCAGGGTTGCGACAACGAACGACCCCACACTTCAAAAGATGAAACAACTTATCATCAACGGCCTTCCATCCCAGAAACATCTCGTTACCGATGCTGTCACACCTTACCTACCATACATCGATGAGATATCTGAAGCGGAAGGCATTCTGCTGAGAGGAAACCGCATAATAGTACCGAAGTCAATGAGACACGAGATGAGATCGAGAATCCATGAAGGATATTTAGGCATTGAACGGTGCAAAACCAGAGCACGAGAAGCACTCTTCTGGCCAGGGATGGCTACTGAAATATCTGAGATGATTTCCCGCTGTGAGACGTGCTTAGAATCAAGAAAACGACAGCAACGTGAGCCACTTCCACCAGCCCAGCACGCGTGGAGCAGAGTAGCATGTGACTTATTCTACATGAATGGCAAAGATTACTTACTAATTGTTGACTATCACACTAGCTTCCCAGAAGTGAGCTTACTCTCAGAAACCACCAGCGCCGGGGTAATCAAGCACACCAAGTCAGTATTTGCGAGACACGGCATACCTGACACAGTTGTCACGGACAACGGACCGCAGTTCGCATGCAAAGAATACAGGGATTTTGCCAAGCAGTGGGAGTTTCACCACGTAACCTCAAGCCCATTTCACCCTCGGGCCAACGGTAAAGTTGAACGCACCGTGCAAACAGTCAAAACACTTCTGAAGAAAGCCATTCAGATCTGGCGAAGATCCATACTAAGCCCTACTGAACTTCAGAGCTTGCTCTAGCCCAGATGGTACACCAGCACCAGCAACCCTCCTGATGAACAGGAAAATAAGGACCCGTCTTCCATTCTTGGAACAGCAGAAACTCTCCAGGAAGTCTCAAATCAAGAAGCAGCAATATGACAAGGGTACAAAAAGCCTACCAGAGATTTCCGAAGGTTCTAGTGTTCGTCTGCATGACGGGAAGGGTTGGAGAATTAAGGGAGAGGTTCTCAGGAAAGCTGAAACCCCGAGATCATACATTGTCCTAACTGATGCAGGAGGACAACTACGAAGAAATCGCCAGGACATACTAGTCACTCCCTAGCCTACTAAAGAATCGCTCTCGGACGAATTAGAAGTGGGTCAAGAAAGCGGGTCAGAAGACACGACAAGGGAGACAACAATCCCGCCCAGTTACGCGTATGAAACTCGTTGCGGCAGGACGATAAAGCCACCCGTGAGATATACGGACACATAGAACGACAACGAACATTGAACATACACTTACAGTATAGACATAATAAAAGAAACATTTATAGGGACACTACCATGTAGACACTCTGAAATATTAATTGTTACTGTTCGACTGACCATCCCAGAGGGGAAGATGTCATGAGTAATTCTATATTCTTTGATTGGTGTGTAATGAGATATGTCCATGATTCATATAATAAAGACTAGCTTCGCGAATCATTACACCCGCGAGCAATTTACCGCTGAGAACGCCGCGCGCGCGCCAAATCCCGCCAAAAGAGAACATAAGGAGCCTTCGAAAATTATAGTTCAACCAGCAAAAACCCTCATTTTTTGCGCGGGACTCTATATTTTTCTTCCTTTTTTCTGAAAGATTTTGTAAAAATCTTTCTTTTGACAAGATGACTTTTCAACATTAAACGCGATGGTAAGTGGTTTAGGGTTTCATTTTAAGTCAAACACGAAAACAAAACTATAAATTTTTGACAAAATTTTAAAACATATACAATTTATATTCCCATATTGGTGTAAACTACCGTCTGGTTGAGATTGCCTGTAAAAACTACGTCAACAGCTTTGTTAGTTTTTGAGTAATATTTTTTTGTGAAAAATGCATTTTTCGTCATTTGTTCTTCAAAAATGTCAAAACATGGTTCCGTTCAAAAATTTTTATCTCGAAAACGGGCTCGGGACCATATAGATTTCTATCCATTTTTATTAATTGATAAATTCTCTATAAAATATCTTTTTAAGAAAAAATCGTGATGACTTCTTGCTTAAGTAATCAGGACCCTTTTATTTTAAAAAAAATCACAAATTCAGTCTGATGAAATGTATAATAAATAAGTTATTCGTTGGCTAGCTAGCTATCCGATTAAGGCCGTGTATTTTTACGCGTCACTGGTATTTTGGCTTGCACTGGCTCACCAAATTATGCATAGTCCTATTAGATAGCTATTGTCAACCAATAACCTATATTTATTATTGGTTCTATTACCTCAGACAATATGCAACCTAGTGACCAGATGTCTACCTCCGGACCAAATTATACATAGTCCTATTAGATAGCTATAGTCAACCAATAACCTATATTTATTATTGGTTCTATTACCTCGGCCAATATGCAACCTAGAGACCAGATGTCCACCTCTGGACCTATGGACACACCAACCATCACCTGGCAAAAACACTTAATCTTAATGAAGATGATTGAAAAATGTTTTAAGCTATTATCCAATCACATGCTCTTTCTTAGCTCCACTGATGTTTTGAGGTAAATAATAATCTACAGATTAAGCATGTGCTTGGTATTAGGGTATCAGTATTTATATAATACCATACAAAGATACCGGACGTTTTTCAAAAGGGCGTGGCTTCACAAATTTTTCATCCCTAAAAGACACCAAAATCATGAGTTTCAGTGGCTTTCAACCCCTAAAAGATACCAAAAATTCAGAATTTGGCAAATTTCATATTTTTAAACCCTAAGGCAGCGTTTACACGAAGCCGGCTATTTTCGTAAACGCACATTTTTTTATCCGTTTAGGCCTACCGTTTACACGAAAACGCTACTTAGCCGGCTGTTTTCGAAAACGCCTCTCAGAGTTTTTTTGTTTTTTTGTTTTTTTAGCCCTAAAAGATACGAGCATCCCCGATTGTTTAACCTCGGAGTCCCCCCCCCCCCCCCCCCCCCCTGGGCTGCATGATGCAGCAGTGACAGTAGTATAACGTCATATTGGATAAAAAATGGATACAAAAATGAATATGATAAATCTCAAACCTACAATTGATAAGGTGATTACCTCAGGTGCCCGGTAAAGCGGAGTTTGCAGAGCAAAATGATCGTAATACAAAGACATCTGAAAGACAGTACTTGCTTTTGATTAATTAGTCAATTATAAATTGACATACCGTATATACGATAGACAAATGTCTTGATTGCAATTACATGCTAATTTAATGCTGGTACAACATACTTACTTCCTGATGGGTCCACCTTATGGCATTGCCAAAATCTATAACTTTTACTTTAAGTCTTCTGCCTAAAATGAAAAAGGTACATTTTGAATTGTATAATGTCAATATTACTGTTAGATCAATCACTAGATCAGTTACATGTGACGTCAAAGCAGCCCCCTGGGTGCATCTGGAGGACAAAACATTCAAATGAGATTTTTGCTCTCTTGGCACCTGAATTCAATTTTTTTGTCCTCCAGGTCGACCTTGATCATTCCAACGAACTGGAAGGGATCTACGCAAATAAAACTGTCATTGGGGGAGCTTTCCCTGGACTCCTTATATTCATAGTTTCACGTTCTTTTGTGTCAATTAAGGCTTATTTAAGCCTTGAGAGTATGAAATATATTCTTTGGTAGAAGGTTAACATCATGTGGGATAATTGTTTGTTTGATACCATTCGATACAAAACAATTTATAAGTTTTTAAAAGTTTTTTAGTTTTTTTGTTGGAGTTCCTGTGTCCTAAACAAACCAAAATTCAAAATGGCTGCCAATTTGACATGTTCAATGCAATCTCTGGATGTTTTTGTCGAATTTTCTCGGCATACTTGGCCCGTAGATATAGAAGAAAGTCTCCAAAATAGAATGTACAATCACTACCAAATAAGGTTAGACTAACAAAACGACAGATGTGATGTAAAGTTTGATAATCATTGCGCATGGTAGCTATAAGTGATTACCTGATTCAACCAAAATGTTTTGAGGTTTTATGTCGGCATGGATAACATTCTCTCTGGTGTATACATGCAAAAAAGATAAAAACAAAATATTCATAATGATTTGAAAAGAAAGCCTCAAACCCTTCTATATTGATTTGCAATGATATGCACTAAATAAAAGGGCATCAAATAGTTTTTATATATAAGGTGTAAATTTCAATGAAATAAAATTAAAGAATTGTAAAATTTGTATTTAAAATGTTGAATTACCTTATTTATTATCACTATGTTTTTAATGCTATTTAAAAACTCGGTCATGGCTATGGTTTTGTATTGTTCTCCCTCATTAATTATTCATGATTTTTTAATGATAAAATAGAGATTTATGATATCAACCCCAGTATATAACTTTGCTAAGAATTTTGCCATCCTAAAGTAAGGATACAGGGACACAATCAAGTTCTTTTTTTCTGTAGCCAGATACGTCCACAAGTCATATAATTTATGACTTTAAACTGTGATAAACTATACATTTGTGCTCCTCATTAAAACATACACAACGGAGGCTTTAAACGTCCAATCAGACTCTAAAGTATTTAAAGAAATGTTAAGAGACAAATATATCATAACCCCTTGGCAGGATATGATATTTTTCTCTAATTTAAAAAATACATAAAAGTAAGTTGAGAAAACTAAACAAACAATTAAAAAATAATCTATTGTTCCAAGCTAAAGAATAGTCCATTGTTCTTAAAGTCAAGTAAATACTTTAGAAGTAGTAATTTATGAATGCCTGCGGTGTGTAGTAATGAAACATTTCTTGGTGTTTGACATTTAGTTTTCTCAATTTTTTTCAGTTTAATTCACTTGGTAATGAAAAATACTGACACAGTATTATGACAGCTAGGATGTCATCAAAATACCATAGTTTCATTAGTTTTTCTGCTGTGTCTCAAACGGTTTATAAGGATGCGCTATATAGCCCTTTTAATATTATACTATTGTTAGAAGTGAATTATTGTGTTGTATACCTTCTTAAGAACCCAAGTACTCCTATCACCTTCAGTTGATAAAAAACAAAAGGAATGAATTTCAATGCATTGAAAATAATAATTTAAAACTAATTTACTGCCAGGATGCTTTTGATCGACATTTATACTGACAATGCACCACATACCTGGACTGCTATCTCTTTTACTTTTTCAAATGTATCTGGCAGTGCCTAAATAACAACAACAACAACAAAAATTAAATGACGGACCATTAGACATTTGAGAGGCTGGAGGTTTGGGCAAATACCCCAAAAATATATATCGAGCAAAGCTGTAAACAGAGAAAAAAATCATGCAGGGAGGAAAAAAATATACTGCACAACCATCATATGTGAAAAAAATATCCCTTAGGTAAACCTGATAGGGGACCTCTGATTGAGAGGCTTGTTAAAGACAAAATTAATCATTCACTCATTATGCAACCATCCTGCCTATTAAATCTCATTACATACATGTAATATCATGAAGCTAATGAATGAATGAACAGAGTGAAAGTTATTTGTTTATTTTCAACCATAACAATGTTCATGCTTGCTGGCGCTATTCTGCAAATGTCTGTTTTTTTGTTTTTGATCTATTTGGTTTTTGTTTTTATCCTGACTTTTGCTTGCATGTTGATCTTTTTAGTAGATTTGTTGATAAGTAATATTTAATTAATAGCCGGTTTCATATTGAAAAAGGGATTGGGTTCATTACTATGCTACTTTAGTTCATTTGCTGGAAATTTTTAAATTATATTGCAGGGCTGTCAACTCTCCTGGATAACCCGGGAGTCTCCAGATTTTGGGACAAATCTCCCGGTCTCAAGATTTCAGTGCCAAATCTCCCGGGTAAATACGAAAAATCGATTTTCCTGTTTATCTAAAGTGATTCACTCTTTATAGAAGGTAAATATACGCTGGAATCTGTAGATTATGAAGAAAAAAATGCGTAGAACGTTTTTTTTTTTTTTTTGCTTCGGAAAATTCCAATGGGAAAACAAAATGGCGGACATCATGGCGATCTCAAGGTCAGAAACGGCCGGGGGTTGACAGCCCTGATATTGAATTCATGAAGGAAAAATATTTTGGAAGGACACTGTCCTTTTATTACATACATTTCTTGTAATATTCAAGTCATAATAAATTTATCTGTGTTTATCCGATCTTAACAGAACTTCCATCATTTATTCATTTTAACATGTTCTCTTGAAATATGCTTTCAAATTTTTGATGATTTAAAAACATAAGGAATGATTTCAATAATTTGCATTTTTCTCAACTAGAACCCAGTCCCTTTTTCAATATGAAACCGGCGAATTGAAAAACGCCACCAATAATCTACGATCATTCAATTAAGAAGAACCCAACCTCAGCTTTTCCTGACTCGCAAACTTAATTGTCAATTAAACTCCTTTCTTGATCTAAAATATGTTGTAGTTTCATCATCTTCATTGAAAATGACTTCGAGTTTTGTGAAAATGCCACTGAAACACCATTCTATGATTTTTTCCACTAAATCTCTGAACAACTTCTACTAAATAATAATTACACAAATATTTTGTTTCTTCACAGTGTCAAAATGTTTTTTGAAATTTTTTTTTCGCCAAAATGTGATGGGCATCCACAGAAGCTGGACACAGGCATGTATTACAGGTGCCTGGCTTCCTGTGTCGCTTGATGAAAAATGGTACACTACTACAGCCACATAATATTGGCGGAACAAATAGTCATAAACAAAGTAAATTTTAAACATTTATAATAAACCAAACAATTGAATAAATAAACTAGTAAGTATTTGAATAGTGAACAAATACATGATAGTGTTATTATATTTATTTAAAAATATATAATATATTATTATTCACTAAAATAATAAACAAATAATTAAAATGTATGTTGTAAATAAACAAAGGAATATAATAATATTATTTATTAAATACATCATGATTATATGAAATAATGGATATTTACATATAATAATTAAAATAAGTGATTACCTTAGGATCAGAACATGAATCCTATAAAAAGAAACAGAATATTTGTTTACAACATAACACTGTAGTGACAGTGGCATACATGTAGGTGGCAGCCATGACCAAGCTGTCACAGGACTAATTACAAAGGATAGATTTTTCCAACTGAAATGACTCAGCTTTATTTTAGTGTGGGTAATCATGCTGATTAACCTTAGTTTATAGAATAATACAGTAAATAATGTATAAGAACCTGGATTTTAAGAACTTTTTAGAGTAAAATTGTGTTTTTAAGGTGGTACTGGAGGCTATCCGGTGTCATTATTGGTCAAATTTATACCAAATGAAAATAAGTCATAAATTGCTCCAAAATTCACTAAACTTTCACAAAAAACACTTTTATTAATATGTCTTCTTACGAAAAAAATTGTTTGATTTAGTGTCAAATTGAAAAGAATCTTAGGAATGTTGGAAATTGTTATGCAAAGTCGAAAGACGTAAACAATCATAAAAGCAGAGCTTAATTCTCTGGCTTTAAATTAAACTTTCTGTAATTTTCACACAATGTTAAACATGAATAAAGGGAATTTTTGACCGACGTTCGCCATAAAAAATTGCATTATCTAGAACAGAATAATGGGCAAAAGTTTGATGAAAATTTTAGTCCTTCTTGTCACGATGATCAATCAATCCCAAAATGTTGAACTATGTCGAACGTTGGTAAAAACTTTCTAAATTAATTGTACTTTTCACCTACAAAAGTTTAGGCTAAAACTTAAAAATGAACTTTGGTTGCTAATATCTTTCCAAATAATGTAAGTACAGGTATGAACCTTTGTGTGTAAGCTTTTTGAATGTAAATCATTCGAAAAAGGTAGAATTTTTTTTCACAATCAAGGGTCACGTTAGCCTCCAGTATTACTTTAAAAATTCTACGAGCAACTTAACATCGGATCATTCATCCCCAGAGTCCACCCCCGGGGTGAGAGATCTTTTAAACATTTGAAAAACAGTGACTTAGTTTCAATTAAGATTACCTGAAAGTATTCACACAATGGTCTTGGGCGCAGCAGTTCAAAAACCATGCAAAAATGATCTCGGAATACCAATTTATTCTGAAAAATAAAACATTTAAAATTGCATCATTTTTATAAACTTAAGCAAGATGACAATAGAAACATTCAATGAACTTGATTATGAATCCATGAGTCCCATAAACGACTGCTAAAGGTGAGAGTTTTTAGTGGGTTCCAAGAGAGAAGACACGGAACTAGCACATCTTACTCTTAAATTTTCAAAGGAGCAACAGACACACAAAATATGCACAAGAACGTGAAATAGATCCTAACCATGTTTTGGTAGTAACAGTCAACTCAGGCTTCCATTTGTGCTGTGCACGTGTATGCTTTCCACTTTGGGTTTTAAAAAGTGGTTTACACATTCACATTTCTAATGAAATGTATAATAAATTGTTGTTATCATCAATCAAGGTTCGACTGTATCTGCAATATGTGGTGATGTGCAATGTTGCCTCACATCTTTTGTTATCGCTGCAGTCACTGTCACATGACGTGTGTCTTTTGTTCCAAAGACAAAATAATAAATAACCTACCAAGAGCCGTACAACCTTTGAAACATTGAGAGGATCTGCTCTATTTAGTTGAGAAATGCAATCAGCCTCCTGAAAGAATATTTGTAAACATATTAAAAAAATGGTTAAATTGGCATCAAATGTGATCAATGGTTTGGGATTGATGGACATTCATATGAATGCATTAATGGATGAATCTTAGATGACACCTACTTAATCCTGCCTTCTATTCCACAAATTGAATAATAACATTTTTCCATATGTGATCTGTAGACTACAAACTCTTTAATTGTGCTCCTTAAGAAAGGCGTTTCAGCTACAATGTATGGAAAAGGATATTTATATAATAATGAATAAATAAATTATAGATAGAATTAATTAATAATTAAATGAACGAATGTACTATTAATAATTATAGATGCATAAAGATGACCTCAAAATGTAGTAAGAACAAAAAAGTTCTCGCCACACTTTCATGTGCATAATTTAAGAGTAGCTAACTGAATGCAAAAATGAGTTTTTTTCATTTTTGTTCTGTTTGCAAACATTGTGACTCACGATGTCAACTATGTGTCTGTTTTTTTGAAACACAATCAGAGCATGTATAGTATCATGTCTATTAATTACTGTGCCCAGCTGTAAGGCGGCGGTACGATCAAGGTTTACCTTTTCGGTCTATGCTTAATGCAGAGTTTTTGCTGGGGCCCAGTCTCACAACACATTGCCGAGGAGACCACAGGAGGCCCAATCTCACCAACGTGGCCCAAGATATCACATATTTAGCATTTTCAATTAAGACGTCAAGATGTAGTGGAAAATGAATGCTCATTTAAAAAAGAAGATCAAAACACTGACAAACACACAAAACATTTGCTGTTTGTAGACTTGCACTAAAAGGGGGCAAAGCCCGGAGCGTCATCAGTTTCGAATTGAGTCATTCTGAGATCACTCAAATGAAACACAAACAAACTCAAATGAACTCCAAACACTGTAGCAGGATTCCTGTACCCAGACACTTCTCAGTTACACTGGTCATGGTAAGTTTTACGTATAGCTCTAGTAATAGGGCTTTCAATAATAGCTGTGGCTATATACTGACAGTATAGCGCTGCCTATATTTTATCTCTTACTGCTGGTTATTTTAACTTGTTTATTACTTGATAAATATGGCCCCAGACATGTAATGCCTACTTCAGTTATGCTTGATCAAAAAGATAATGAAACCCCTGCAGTTACATATCCATCTGTCCAATTAATAATAGTCAGTGATAAGGTATACACTAGACAAGTGATATTTACTAGACAGGACTGTGTTGGTGGTTTTAGAGAAACAGTACTAAAATTATGTGAATTCTTATTATACACCATTTAGTGATGATAGTGATACTGACGTATTGGATGTTAGTTCTTTGTTGGAGTAATATGATATCTTAGTAATCTGATGAAGGACTAATGTCCAAAACATCATTTTAGTATATAGTTTAAGTTTTCTTACCTGTCTACCTTGTGAGTTATATCCAGGGTTCATTATTTTGATGGCAACACTTTTCTTAGAATAGTGGTAGAGATCCTGGTGACCATAATACAGAATATATGAGACACTTTAATTTATAATCAATTTTTAGTAAGCACTACATTACATTAATATATAATAATATAAAAACCAGCTGATTGAAAACAAATTATGTCAAGCATAAAATTGATCCATAACCAGCAAAACGTAATGAACATTTTTTTATTAATCTGAAATCCAGCACACTTCTTATCATTTTTCGATTTCGATATAATATCATATTTAGCAAATCTTTTTTAATTAGGTAAACTATAAACATTCTAAATCTAACCTCTGCTTGGAAAATCACTGAAGATGTTCCCTTCCCAATTAGCTCCAGAACTTTGTATCGTCCTCCCATTATGGTACGTTCTGTGAGAAAGATAAAAGTTAGAACAAAGTTATAGAGCCAAGAATATTATTATTATTTATAAAGTGATATGTGTTGAAGATCAGGTTTGATTTGCAAGTATTATTTTATATTACCGGTAATTTTTGTATAAACTCATATCAAAGAATTGTTCCTTCATGGAAAATCAGTTTTTATTTTTATTTTGAACTTGTGTCTATCAACTGTGAAGATGTATGACATTTAAAAAAACAAATCGCACTTTTCAATTACATTGCTAGTTAAAGTCTTGAAACAATTTCCAGTACCTGGTAGTAATATATATACCAATTAACACACATGAACAAACAGGTCTCGAAATAAGGGCAGGTCAAGGGACAATGTCTCTACAAATGCCAAATCAGAGTTTGAAAGGACAAGTTGACCTACATATAAAATTGATCGACAGGGCTGTAACCAAGGGGGTGCACAGGGTGCACGTGCACCCCCCAAGATAAGTGAAAAGGTCCACAGTCTACTCCAGTCCATTTCCATTTTTTATTACGAGAATTTCTTACTTAGATTTGGAATCAAGAGCACAAAACTAGAATAATCACCGAAAATACAAAGAAGAAAGTCATTCAAAACAACTGTAAAGTGCAATAAGAGCAATAAATTGTAATACAGGTTTTTGAAAAGCACGCCGACTTTTGAAAAATATGACAGCGACTAATAAAAAAGGCTATTAAAAACCATCAGTGGTCCAGGATTTTTTTATGTGCACGCCCCTTGTAAAAGTTCTGGTTACGGCCCAGCTGGATCTTGTAGATGTATTTTTCAAAAAAAAATCAAAATTATTATTACAAATTTTGACTTTTCAGAAAAGGGGTAATGACCTTCATTGTTTGCAGATTCTGATTCTCTCACAGTTGACGTTGTCTGTTTTATCTTAGCATAGAGGTCTTTCAATCCACCTATTGACTGCATTGCAACAAACCTTCCTGGTGGCACTATGTTGGGATGAACATTTGAAAATCTGCAATTACAAGCATGAAGACATTACTTATCAATTACTTCTTTTAATTATCTTTTTTTCATACTGGCAGAACTTGAAAGGAGGTTAGAACAATTTTTATCCAATTTTTATGAATTTAAGTAACTGGTTTGCTTAGTTGGTAGAGCATTGAAATTTGACTTTCCAGGGCATTTGGCCACAAGGTGGGACATTTGGTCGAAAATGTTTGACAGTAGCTGTTTTGTTCAGCAAGCTTCAAAACATATTAACAACCTTATAAAACAGATCAAATCATATTGATGATATAATAACCTACCCATTAAAAGGTCTAAATGCTCCAAAAGTATCTTCAGCCCTGTTGTTTATCTTTTGCATCTTGCTGTAAAGGATAATTTGCAAGCAATTTTAGTCTTAGTGTTTTGTTTTTCATTGAAAATGTTCTGGGTTACACAAACAGTTATTGGTTCACTATCATTTTTTGTAGTTTTTTTTTGGTGGATCATCATGTCAAAACTGGGCTTCCTATGTTTTCTGCCTTTTGCTGCATAACTTTCAAATATTTCTTGATATTAACTTATAACCTTAAATTAAAAAGTATTTTCCTAAATTTTATATAGTTATTTTAAAAATCAAATTTTTGAATTTAAGGCCATTTTCTCCATTGTCTCACGGGACAAGTTAAAAAACGTACCAGTCTCTTTCTTTATATAATAACAATACCATGATCACCTCAGGATCTTTTTTTTTTCGAGGAACATTTACTGACTAACATCCCTCTTTCATGAATAACATTAAGGAATTTTATTTAGTTCTAATTTCCCTTGTGCATAAAGAATGAGGTGAAATTCTCATTTTCGATCATCCATATGCAGGAGGGAAATTTAGAAGTAATTTTCTTTCATGTCACATGTTATTCACGAAGTGTCCTCATTGATAATGCAATCATCTCAACATGAAAAACTCTTGACAAACAATATGTATACCATATTGTTTCATTCATTTACACTTGTGGGACTCATTAACTGTTGCATATTGTGCATGCACTATATACTGTTCCAATAATTTCATGCATGTGTAGACAATGTCATGACATAATAATTATAGTGATAAACTTTATTGAAGTTTTACACAAGGTCTCAAAACTCTTACAAATAGAATTGATATGAAGCCATAATAAAATTTCAAAAAAAATCTGCAATTCATGTATATAAAAATTAACTATTAATAAAATACTGATGTTATAAAAAATAATGTAAAATTAAAGTACAGTAGGAAAGAAAAAAAATTATATCACTTTTCTAATAGTCCATCCCTAAACAGGGTTTACAAGAGGACCAAGAGATTTCAGTTTTTCGGCGATATCACCGTTTTTCAAAGTTTGGCTAACATATTCTTCTATCCTGTCACAAAGTACAAAGAGAATCCCGAGTTCATATCACGTAGTCTTTTTTTATTAAAAATTCATGTAACTATAACAAGGATACTTTGTATCATTGTATTTACTACCACGGTTGACCAATGTCTCGCGACATTTATCCCGGGATCTCGAAATCTCGGAGTTTTTAAAAATAAGCGTCTCGGATATTTTTTTATGAAATTGAGTGTCTCGGAGGCTCGGAGTTTTTTAAAAACAGTCTCAGAATCTCGGAACATTGTCGAACGAAAAGTCCAATGTCGAAAAATTTTCAATAAAAACCTTAGGCTGGCCGTTTTTTTAACATGCGTCTCGCCGTCTCGTTTACCGTTGAAGTGCAGCCTCCGAAGTTCAAACTCTTGTTTTGCAAATTCATATTTTGATTGCCGCCAATCAAACCATTTTCATTTCATGCAGATTTTGAGTTGAATTAGTTATCGTTGACGATAAGAAGAGAAAATTGTTCTTATTTCTAAATATTCTTTTTTTCACGATTTTTTTAAAATTGATTGACGGCAGTCAAAAATGTGAGTTTGTAAAAAAGTAACTTGGAGGTTGCAACTCCAACGATAACGCGTTGGTAACATTTAGATAAGTAACAAAGTCATCATCAAAAACTGAATTTAGTAACAAACAATACCTCATTAAGACTCTAGTAATTAAACTTTTAAGAAAATGAAAAATGTTATGACTTATTATAAATGTCTGTATAATGTGTCATGAAATTCAAAGGGTTCAAATTTCACTGGACTTACTGAAACAAAAAGTGATTTGGTAAATGTGGTTGGCAGGATTTCTACATTGATCTACAAAAATTAATGTTTTTGGTGTTTTCCAACAGCGTTTTCCTCAACATAAACTTAAAAACAACAATTGAACTTACCTCAATGTGAAAAACAGTGATTATGAAGTTTACGCTTTCCAACACCACGGCTGTCTGTCAAATCAGACCAGATTTGCAATCTGCGAAGGCGCGCAAGCCAATGGAGCCTCGTTCTGAGGAAATCCATTTTCCCGCGCTGTTCTGATAGGCGGCTTGCATTGACAGTCACGTAACCCATCTCTCCTGTTGATCGTGCAGCTCTGCAGCTCTGTACAAATGGGATCCAGATATAAGTCTACGTCCACACTAAGACCCTGGCTACAATATGCCGGATAAATTTGAAAACGCAACTTTTGTTCCTATACCGTGACAAAAATTGCTCGTTAAACAATAGAATTCAGTGGCGGATTCAGGATTTTTTTTAAGGAGGAGCACCAATGGGAATTTTCCAACTATTTTCGTTAATATATCCCTTTTTAGATTCACTAGCATTTTCTAGTACGTCATTCACTGCAGTTCATTTATGAGAATAAAACACGCAAAATGTATTCGGTTGATATCAATTATTTTATTTCAGTAAATAAAATGAAAAATTAAAGTTGCTTTTAAATTATAAAAGAAGTAAGAAAATCATTACATTTTTTTTAGGGGGGGACAAGTCACCCCAGTCCCCCTCCCTGGATCCGCCCCGGAAATTAGCATCAAATTGTTTCGGTGTTTTAGTGTGGACGAAAGGCCTATATAACCGGATGAATAAAGTTGCGTTTTCAAATTTATCCGGATTAGTGTGGACGTAGCCTAACCCAGATAAATTTGAAAACGCAAGTTTATTATATTCATCCGGTTAGGCTTTCCGTCCACACTAAAACGCATACGTACGTACGTTTTTAGTTTGCGGGTTGCGTAATGATGAACCGTTAATTTTTTTTTCAGGTAGGGTAGGCTGGGGGCTTTTGAGGGGGAGAGGGTCATTCAAAAAACTTTGGTCACCTTTTTGGGGGCCATTTAAAACATTACGCACCATTGAGGGTCATGAAAAATAGCGTCAATTCCCTCATAAAATACAGTAAATTGTACTTCATAAATAACTAAATTTGAGCATGTTGAGTTTGTATATAAAGCCATTGCAAATTGCATTTGTGAGTACTTTTTTTTAAAAAATTATAAAACTTTTACATATAACCAGACCACATCAACAGAGCTAGGCTCCAATAACTGTGCGGCTCAATGCACAGACAGACAGACAGTGAGGGTGGTCACTGCCAGAGATTTGTTAACGTCCTCAGCGGTTCTGTAGGGTTCTGGGAATCGGACCCAGGTTCCGAGTGCGATGCCCTACTGACACAAGACCACCACGTCTCTCTCTCAATTTTTCTCTTCATACTGACTCCCATGCTTTGGAGATTTAACAAATTGATTGTATCCCAATACAGAGCTTTTTGTTGTCCAAAATGCAGCAAATTGAACTATTGAGGTTCTAGATTGAAAAACATTTTCTCGGGTAAGCATGCCTCCAAACCTCACTAAATAAATGCCACCCCTTGGTGATTGCCAATTTTAAACCTGTCTTCCGCGAAAACGGAACTTTTTTATCTTCCAAAATGCTAAAAATTGCACGTTTAACGGCTAAATTATTTTTTTTCCCGGAGGGCATATTTTCAAATGGTCTTGTGAAACATACCAGCGAGCAAGGGGTAAATAGAGAACTGAGGAAAACGTCTCAAAAATTCTAAGAGTCTCCAAATAAACACGTTCTTCAACTGACAGCAAAACAATGTGGCTGACAACAATACTGCTGTGAAAGTGAATGCTCATGGTGCTAATAAAAGTCATTTACTGTGATTAAAGAAAGTGCAAACCTTCAAATATAAAGCTAGTCGTTACATATCATTGAGTGATTGTTTTCTCCTTACAAAGTGTTTTCTTAATATAAAACACATCTACTCTGCGTGCAGAGCCACTTTTCTCCCCCGCCGAAAAGTATTTTTCTCTTCGCTTTTCGGCGAGGGAGAAAAGTGGCTCTGCACGCAGAATAGTTTATTGCTCAACTGAAAAAAAAAACAAAACAACAACAACAACAACAAGTGGACATTGAGATTGGTATTATAGGGCGTGACTACGTATAACTGCTTTTTGATGACACTCTAAAAACTGTATAAATTAAAATAACAAAAGTGAGAAAAAAAAAAAAAAAAAAAAAAAAACGAATTTAATTTTTTTATTTTATTTTTTTTTTATTTTTATTTTTTTTAGGAATTGAGAAAAAAAATAAAAAATACCCAAAATTTTTTTTTTTTTTTTCAAAAAGTAAAACGATTTTTTCTTTGGAAAAAAAAAAAGCAAAATCTTAACCTTTACTGAGTAAATCAGAGTGAGTTGTAGAAAAAAGAATGAAATTCTTTTTTCTCCCACAGTCAAGTTACGTACTGTAAGTAATTTGCAAACAAGTTTATTCTAAGATTAGTTGAAGACAGTAAACCAGCCATGATTGATCTTCAAAATATTTTATTACTACTGCAAAACTTTATAAAGTACACATAGTAAAATCTAAGTCTTTACACAACACATGTTCTAACATTTATTAAAGTAGTCTAGTCTACAACAGAATACAGTTACAATTTTATCACTAACAATCATACTTGAAAACAGGAAATCATGTTTTGCTTTGCTTAAACTCAAAAAACTTTTTTTTTTCTAATATTTACAAAAGAGAAGATTTTCTAAACAAAGCTAGCCAGCTTGATCTCACTCCTGAAACATAAAAAATGTTCGAATCACTAACAAAATAAATAAGAAAAATATAGATATCGATCGTGAAAGAATACCACGACCGTTGAATAAGTTCGACATATCTATTTCTTATTATCAATAAGTAAAACAAACATACATAAATTGTTATAGTAAGTACTCACAGCATCATCACTATCATAAAAGGGCTCAACATCAATGGCCCATTCTGGAATAATCCAATCCGGCTTCTTCCTGTAAAGAGTATTAATAACGATAGACTACATTAATAAAAACTATTATGAAAAAAAAAAAACACACATTTTGCCTTGTGAAGAAAGTTAATTTTCATAGGTCATGATATACAAACTAACCTGCAGTTTGGACAAATACCTAGCGCTTGCAGCATTTTGCTGCATTCAGAGCACAGCCGATGAGCACAGGGCATTGGCTGTACTTTTATTTGCAAAAAGCACACCGTTTTGCGACAACCTTGGCATTCTGCAATAATAATAATAAAATAAAAATAAATAAAATACTAATTTCATTTGTATTTCTTCAAAACTATTGATAGTTTCGTTGTAATACGATAGTACATCATAAAAGATTTACAGTGTTAATACTTACTCTCAGAAAGATCCATGTTACAACTTCTTCAGTAAAATGCTAAAGTAACTGAGTGCTCTTATCTCAATTAGTTATCTCTTTGACTTACAAATTCCATTACAGGTAAGGGTGACGCCACCAACAACCCCATTTTTTCGGTTCAGTTAACACGTTTTTTTTTTTAATTAAACATCTGTTATTTTGTTCCATATTTCTCATTTAGTTGTCTTTACATCAAACATCTGTTATTTTGTTGATCCATGCATGCTCTACCCACAAGTAACATGCATCAAAAAGTTATCTATTTTGTTAAAACCACGTTTTTGTTATGTGTTCACAAATCAAATAACCGGTTATTAAACAGTCATAGGATGATGCAACTATTTTTATTTCATCAGTACCTTTATTGTAATTTGAATCAATATTAACTTGAGCGAACATTTGAAAGTTGTTGTCATATCTTTTTATTCATCTTCTTATCTATTTCATTTTCTTCATTTATGTTCGTTATATCAATTTGGCAATGAGTATTTCATAGACCTTTTTTTTTATAACAAAACTTTTTAAAATCTTGTGTTTTTTTTTTCTCATTTCAGTTTATTTGAACTCAAAAATTTTGATTTTTCACAATAGTAATAGTAATTACCTCAAAAAGTTGTACATGTGCTGTTGTTCTTTTAATTACTTTTTTCCAGTCCAGACCATTATCCAAAGAAATGCGACTTCACAATAGAACCTGTTTTATTGTAGGAATAGTACATCTTTTTTCTATTTAATTATTTGTATTCATTTTTAGGAGTTTTGATCATCTAAACAACTTTTTAATTGTAATTCGTGAAAGTGTTTTAGCAAAGGAAAAATCAAGAAATGTTTTTATAAAATCATATTTGATCGATAGCACGCCACATTTTTTTGTTTTTTGTGATCAATGTGTTAAAAAAAAACACAAACAGAGCATTCGAAGTATATTATCAATTAACGAGACTCTTACAAATCTCATTAGCGATTTCAGGTTTACTTATTGAAAACTTTTTTTTTTTTTAAACCATTTATTGAACGAAAACTATTTTGACTAAAGATTTCACAAGCTAAAAAAAAAGTCATAGTAATTTTTTGCCGGTCTTTACAATTTCAATAGTTTAGTTTCTACCTGCTAGTTTGAAACAGTACACACCCGTACCTGTTTACCGCCTTTTTTTTTTTCGCGCGAAAATCATACTGTCAGTGACAAAAGACATAGTAAGTCACGTGGTTTACAATTTCACTATTTAACTCGAAAAATCCTAAAAAAACTCCACTTTTCAACTCTATAAGTAGCTTGTTCAGTTCAACAAACTTTGAGTCAACGCAAAATGGTATCACTTGAGAAGTACAAATGCTTGTGTGAAGAATCGGAAGGGCTCGCCATACTTAAAGCCAAAACAAGCGGCGAGCAGTATTTAAAGTGTAAAAAAGGCGGCTGTGGGTTTTTCACTAAAGCCACAGATTTCACATCGTACTACGATACAATCGAGAACAAGCTTTTCGACCAGTATAAAGTGAACAACCCCATATGCATCGACGGAAAACCAGCAACACTAGCTGTGTCCAAATCAGTAAACAACCCAGGACGCCCGTATTTTAGATGCGGTCAACAACAAAAGTGTTCTTTCTTTTTATGGGGGGATAGATTTACTATCCCCAAAAAAAGAGAATACGTCGACAAAGCTACAATGACTGATCAACAACAAGTCGAGCGACCAAGACCAACAGCAGCAACTCCACCAACAGCAACCACACCTTCAGCAGCAGCAGCAACAGCAAAAAACCATGGCGAAGAACCGAAAAGAAAGAAATGCAACCCTAAAAGAAAAAGAGTCATCCAAGCTGTAGATGATGATGATGATGAGTAGCATGAACACTTATGCATTGTGGACTTTGAAAAACATTTTTATGCTATCGTACACAGTAATGTTTGTAGAAAAAATAGAAAACATTTTTTTTTTCTTAGTACTTCAAATTCCGTACTTTAGTAACACGTAGAAAGCGTGAACTGAAGCTTATTTTTTGTTATATCATATGTTAACGTCAACCACAACTTAAAAGTGTATTTGTTTTAATTGATTTTGAAATTAAAAAGAGTTACAAAAAGAAATTCTATTGTTGTTGTTGTTGAAAATAATTTTTTTTTTTTAAATAAACAAATGAGTTTTTTTTTTTTTTTTCCAGAACATTTTGCATAAAAAAGATATTTTCAGAGAGGGCTGGTTTGTTGATAGTTTAAAAAAAAAAACTAATAGGGTGTTTTTCTTTTTTCAATTTATAGGATGGGGCAACCCGCAAGTATTGTTTCTAAATCGAACATCCTTTTTATTTAATTTTATTTATTTATTTATTATTTTTTTTTTTTTGCGCGGGAAAAATAGCTATAGTATGTCAAATAGGTTACTTTAAAAAACTTTTAAGGAGGGGACCTGGGCTCTGATAAGTTAGAAAACTGTTATGTATTTGTATCAACTACTGCAGACACTCACAACATCCAGCGCGAGTACAATCTAAACATCCTATTAAGAGAAACATGTCAAAAAGAAAAAGTCCCACACACAATAGAAAAATCAGAGGCAAACAGAAAAGAATAAAGCGATACTTGAAGCGTTCTGGTAAAGAATTAAAGAAAAATATTCCAGATCTCGAAAAAATTCTTCGACTTCAACAAAAATCAGCAAAACTTTTACAAGAAATAGCAAATGAAACAGAAAAGAGAGACCCCGGCCAAAGTACAGATAATGAAAAGAAGAAGAAAAAAAAGAAGAAAAACAGAAAAAAGAACTCTAACGAACAACAAACTTTAACTTATTCCTTAGAAAAAATATCTGAAAAAGATGTAAAAAAGTTTGGAAGCACTAGCTGTGCTTATCGTGTTAAGGTTAGTAGGCCTGATAGCTCACTCAAAAATCCGATAAAAGACCACCTTTTTGCGTTAGAAAATGTGTTTGATAGTGCTATTCAACAAGTAAAAGAAAAATGTAATTTAACAGATACTAAGAGAGATAGAATGCGCATCATAGTCAACTCAAATCACTTTAAAAAACCACTTTCTACACGATTAGTAAGAGTTCAGGAACAAACTGCTTCTTTGATTTTAAACGAAATTTCAAAAGTTTTGCAATCTCAAGAAGAAATTCCTTTAGATGAAAGTTTTAATATAGATGTTCTTGCTCTTAAAATGCCTGTCGGAAAAACTAGAGGTATAAAGGTTTTGGATTTCGCAAAAGATAATAAGTTAAAAAAATCAATTTTGACCATAAGGAATAGTGACAACCTGTGTTGTTCGCGGGCTATAGTTACGGCAAGAGAATTAGCTCTAAAAGGTCCAAAACTCACACAGCTAATGCGCGGAAGACCGATTCAGAAACGCCTAGCACTCGAGCTTCACAAACTAGCAAATGTTCCACCAGGTGCGTGCGGTTTGCAAGAAATTGATCGTTTTCAAAAAGTTTTAACCGATTTTCAAATAATCGTCATCAGTTTTTCTAATAGAAATAATGTCATATATCAGGGACCTTTGCGCGATAAAAAGATAATACTCTACAACCACAATACCCATTTTGATGTCATTAAACCTAATAAATTGCCAGCATTTTTTGGGTACAATTTCTATTGCAATGTGTGTAAGAAATATTATAACGACATCCGATATCATCCGTGCAGAAATTTCTGTCATGTTTGCAAAAAGAAAACATGTACACCGACAACGACAGCCATTCAGTGTCAGAAATGTAATAAAGTATGTCGATCTCAAAAATGTTTGGAAGAACATCAAAAAGTAAATGTAAAATCCGGTTTTTCTAATTGCGATCAATCTTTTCGGTGTACGGAGTGTAATTCTATTGTTGATGCTAAACGGAAAACTGTACATGTTTGTAATGAGTTCAAGTGCTGGAATTGTAAGGCCTTTGTTTTACCAGGACATTTGTGCTACATTCAACATGATGATCCAAAACCACCTAGCGATAAACTTTTATTTTTCGATTTTGAAACAGATCAATCAAGTGGTGAGCACATCGTAAATTTTGCTGTGGCTCAAGATATAACGGGAAAAACGTCTGTATTTCGAGGTTATGATGCTTTAGATAGATTTTGTAAATACGTGTTTAGCAAACAATTTAATGGTTACACGTGTATCGCACATAATGGAAAAAGCTTTGACAACTGCTTTGTTTTACGCTGGCTTTTAGAAAACAGACCAACAGCTGGTGTACATATTATAAGAACAGGTCTGAAAATCATGCACTTAAGCGTTAAAGATTACAAAATACGTTTCATCGATTCGATCAATTTTTTTCAAATGCCGCTAGCCAAACTTCCAAAAACGTTTGGTTTGGATCAGACTAAAATGTTAAAAGGATTTTTTCCGCATTTGTTCAATAAAAAAGAAAATTTTGGTTACATTGGTAAAATACCAGATGCAAAATATTACTGTCCAGAAAGTATGACTCCTGATGCACGTGCAGAATTTATGGCATGGCATGAAGAATTACTTAATAAGAATTATGTGTTTGATTTTAATAAGGAATTAGAACAGTATTGTATTCAAGATGTAAACATCTTAAGAGAGAGCTGCATTCGTTTTCGCGAACTTTTTTTATCAGAAACAAACGTTGACCCTTTCTCATATGTGACAATAGCCAGTTGTGCTATGGGTGTTTACAAAAGTGCGTTTTTACAACCAAACACAATAGGAGTTGTACCGAACGATCTATACAAAGGCGTGCACAAAAACTATTCGAAGTCGGCTATTCAATGGCTTGAATTTGTACAATTCAGTACAAATACTCGAATCTTGCATGCTTTAAACGGTGGAGAACATAAAATTTTCGATAAAGAACTCGGTAAAACATATTTTGTCGATGGATTTTCTCCAGAATCTAAGCAGGTTTACGAATTCCTGGGGTGTTTTCATCACGGCCACATCGAATGTTTTGACCAAAACACAGACCACGTGCTAATAAAAAATAAAAAAAACAGTGAAATATATCAAGAAACGCTGGATAGATTAAACCGTATAAAGCAGCTCGGTTATACCGTAAAATACATTTGGTCTTGCCATTTTGAAAAACTCACACAAACTACAGCGTTCAAAGAATTTATTCAAAGTTTTGAAATCGTTTATGATGCGGAACCGCGTGAGGCTTTCTATGGTGGTCGTGTTAATGGGATTAAACTGTATCATGTCTGTAAACCAGACGAAAAGATAAAATATGTTGACTTCACGAGCCTTTATCCGTTTGTAAATAGGTCAAAACAATATCCTATAGGGCATCCTAAGATTATTAGAGAAGATTTTGGTGATTTAAGGCAATATTTTGGAATTGTACACTGCAAAGTGGTGGCTCCTGCAGGTCTTTATCTACCTGTATTGCCAGCCAAAATAAGTGGTAAATTGGTTTTTCCATTGTGTAAACAATGTGCGATTAACAATGACTCGCTTTGTCGTCATAGTGAAAATGAACGCGGCTTTTATGGTTTTTGGTGCACACCTGAACTTCACCGCGCATTAGATTTGGGGTATAAAGTTTTGGACATAAAATCTGTTTGGTCTTTTGAAAACTCATCTAATACTCTATTTGAATCATATGTTAAAACGTTTCTAAAGTTAAAACAAGAAAGTTCTGGCTTTCCGGACTCTGTTAAGACACCACGTGACCGAGAACAATACGTTGCCGATTATTTCGCGCATGAAGGAATTCAACTTTCCCTCGACAAAATTAAAAAAAATCCGGGGCTTAGAGCTATCAGTAAGTTAATTTTGAACAGCCTTTGGGGAAAATTCGGACAGGCACAAAATAAAGAGCAATCTGAACTTGTTTTTGAAGCTACTCGTTTTTATGAAGTGATAAATAGCGCTGACTGTGATGTCTTAGATTTGCATCTCATTAACCAAGATATAATTGAAGTTGTATACAAACAAAAGGAACAGGTGGTAAAAGAAAGTAATATCGCAAATATATTTATAGCAATATTCACCACTGCCTGGGCAAGACTAGAATTGTATGATTTAATAAATAAGTTAGATAGACGAGTGCTTTATATGGATACTGACTCATGCATCTATGTATCAAAAGAGGGTGAATTTGAACCGGAGTTATCTAGCTACCTTGGAGGCCTGACTAATGAAGTTGCAGATAGTGGAAATGGTGAATATATCACAGAGTTTGTCACTTGTGGTCCAAAAAATTATGCCTATAAAATTTCCAACGGTGAATGTGTAGTCAAGGTGAAAGGGTTTCGATTGAACTATCGAACTAGTAAACTCATCAATATGGATACAATGAAATCATTAGTCCGTGATATGAAAGACAACAAGACCATCACAGTCGTAAATGAACACAAAATTACAAGGGAACCGATCACTAGTAAACTTATCAACAAAAGAGAAGAGAAAAAATACCAGCTGGTTTATGATAAACGAATGATTGTGGGTGAAGGTCCCGAAACACTACCCTATGGGTATTTTTGGGAACCAAATACCACAATAAGTCAACCATCACAAAAGAAAGCACATGATAATATTCCATCAGAACTTCTTTATTCAAACAATGCCACCACGTGTGTTGAACCAGAACTTGATCCGTTATTTCCTTACAACGACGAGAACCATGATAATGAAAATGCATCAGATGAAGGCATTGAAGAGTTTTCCGATCACGACGGATCTATAAACATCATGGATACATCAGATTCTGATTCAGAAGAAGACGAATATACGATGGAAGATTTAGCCTTTTACGATGACACAATAGTGCATGATGAAGTATCTTTTTATAGAGCACTCGATAATGGTCAATAAACAAGTTAAAAATAACAATGAACAAAAATGGACAATAATCACAAGTTTTAATTAGTATTTTTTAGTATAGCTTTTTTATAGTATTTTAATAGTAAAGCATTTTAGTGTAGTATTTTAAAAACTTTATACCATTATTTGTGATTATAGTATAATAAAAAAATTATGAAACTCACAAGGTTGTGGTCTTTGTGTTATTAATGTTCTTTTTTGTGAATTTATTTAATTTTGGATATCATTTGTTTTATGTTTGATTGGCGAATTTGTCATGAGTGAATGCGTTGGTTTTTTTTTTTTTTACAAAATTTGGACTTATTGTTTTAGACACTTCATTATTATTAGTAGTAGTTGTAGTACAGACACTTTTATATTATTTATACAGAGAACGCTACTGTTGCACGCGTACGTGTTTGCATACACAAATAAAAAAGACAATACAGCAATTAATCTAGCGGTAACCTGTAAAATAAAAGTCACGCTTTGAACTTTCAGCCAATGAAAAAAAGAAAAGGAAACTAACAAATAAAAGGAAAACACACAAAAGTTTTATTTCATTTACAACAGCAGTTTAAGAGTGTTTTGAACTATGGGTATTTTCTCCTCGATTCCTTCACTTAAATTTGGAAATATTTTGAGACAAATCAGATGCGCACTAGCTTGCTGCAATAGCACAGTCATTGTTCAAACGACTGATGGGAAGAAACAAAAGGCAAATCAACCAGCTTCTGAAAAACCTGTACTACAATCCAAAAAGTCCAGCAAGCTTTTCTGCGGGCGAGGCGCTTTATCATGCTGCAAAAGATATAGGTGGTAAAACAATTACAAGAAAAGTTGTTCAAGACTGGTTAGCTACACAATCTACATATACCTTGCATCGCAGACCGCGTAAATCCTTTAGAAGAAATGTAACCCTAGTTAATGGTATAGATGAACAATGGCAGATTGATTTAATGGACGTGTCAAATATTGAAAAAGAAAACAAAGGTTTTCATTTTATACTGGTTGCAATAGACATTTTATCAAAGTTTGTATGGTGTGTTCCGCTGAAATCCAAAAACGCAACAGATACTACCAACGGATTTAGCAAGATTCTGAAAGACGCCAAGCCCCGTAAACCGATTTCAGTGCAGAGTGATTTTGGAACAGAATTTACCAACAAAACATTTCAAGCTCTCTTGAAAAAAGAAAACATTCATTATTTTAACACTCAAAATATGGAAATCAAAGCCAGTATCGTGGAGCGTGTAATTCAAACATTGAAACATAAACTGTACAAATATTTTACTTTCAAAAACACATTGAACTATCTTAACGTTTTACAAGATATTGTAAACAGTTATAACGATACTTTTCACTCGTCTATAAAACAAAAACCGCGTCTTGTTACCCTTGAAAACGAAGATCAAATATGGCATAATTTGTACGATAAAACGCGTTTAAACGAGCCCGCAAAGTTTCGTTTTCGCGTAGGAGATAAAATACGTCTTTCTAAGAAAAAATCTACGTTTGCAAAAGGCTATGAAACAAACTTTACGAAAGAAATATTTGTCATCACAAAACGTATAGCTAGAAGTCCGCCTGTTTATACTATCAGTGATCTCAAAGGCGGACCAATCGTTGGTACAATATATGCCAGCGAAATGCAGCTTGTAAAAGAATAATAAAATGAAATGTTTTTACAAATTGTTGGCACAGTTTTAGTTGTCTCTTCAACATGATGGACGGACAGTTTTTTGTTCTTTTACCTTCAAACGCATCTCTCGACTTGTATGCCGATAACGCGTTATCAAGTTATACGGTACAATTACCTGAAAGAATCCAACTCAATGATGAATATGAAGTGGGTCTGCAAAGCATCATATGGCCAAAAACATATTATAACGCTCCAGACGAAATTTCACGTATTGAATACATCGGTCCTGATAAAATACCGGATTCAGTGCGCATTCAAGCGGGAAACTATAACAGTATGAAAACTCTGATTGATGCTATTAATGTTAAAATGAAAGAAAGATTGGGTGATAATATCAAACTGACTTTCAATACCATATCCGAACAAGTACAAGTTGATGTAAAAAACGGTTACAAATTAGTGCTTTACAAACAGTTAGCACAAATGCTGGGTTTTGGTGATAAAGAAGTTATAATCGCTTCTGCAAAAACTAGTCCTCATGTGTGTGATCTAAATGGCGGTATCGAATGCTTGTATGTGTACGCTAGCATTCTCGACTATCAATTTGTCGGTGATACCAAGGCGAAACTGCTCAAAGTTCTTCCAGTTACTGGAAAATACGGTGATATTATTTACAACCAGTTCATTGTCCCAACCTATTTTCCTCTGTCAGTCTCTGAGTTTCAGAACGTCAGAATAGATATATTGGATAGCGCTGGTAGAAAAATTCAGTTTAAAAGAGGACGCGTAGTAGTTAACTTGCATTTCAGAAAGAAGCAGTTATCGTATCTGGTGTAAAACATGAGTTCAAAACACATTTCACCAACTGAGCTTTACAAACAATATTATTCAACTCAAGCGCAAAAGGGCGGTGGTGCGTATTTTAGTGGAAAGCTGTTTCAACGGGGCTATGGAGGTCAGCGTGGAAAAGGAATCGGTAGTATCTTTGGCAGTCTTTTTAGAAAGGCTCTACCTTTTCTAACGACTGTATCAAAAACCTTAGGGAGAGCCGCGCTCAAAACAGGAGCAAATGTGCTAGCGGATGCTGCGGAAGGTGGTAATATCAGGAATTCGTTTCGAAACAGAATAAAAGAAACAGGTGGTGATTTGAAACGTACCGCTACTAACCAAGTGCTGAGAGCCTTGAATAATCAAACAGGCTCGGGAAAGAAACGTGGTAACAAGAGAAAGCGTGTCAGATCAAAAACTCCAGCTATAAAACGAAGAAAATTAACAAAGCCGGTCAGATCGTCGAAAGCTGTCAGACGACGCAGAACCCCAAAAGCAGTCAAACAGAGAACATTTGAAGATATCTTTGGATCTTAAAATCATCCGCGCAACTGTAAAATGGCTTTGATTCATCCCCGCTCACAGGAATGCATGGTAGAGGAACTTGATTTATTTACAATAAGTCCAACACAGACTAGCATTATCAAAAAGACTGACATTGAATATCAACCGATATCTACTGTAACTGCTGACACCCCAATTGAGTTTAATATCGTTGGTGATGAAAACTATGTAGACTTGGGTTTTGTCAATTTATTGATATCAGCCACTATCAAACACAAGGACGGAACGAATCTTGAAGCCGATGAGAAAATAGCACCTGTTAACAACTTACTACATGCTCTATGGAAACAAGTAGAAATATATGTAGGATCGACGCTAGTCTCTAGCTCGACGAATACTTACAGTCCTGAAAGCTATTGTAAGACTGTCTTGAGCTACGGTATGGGTGCTAAAAAGTCGCAACTACAAACGTCAATGTGGTATAGTGATACAGCTGGTGCCTTTGAGGATACCAAGGTAGGCGATGACGGTAAAAACGTTGGGCTGAAAGAAAGAAGCAAACTGATAGCTCGGAGTAAAGAGTTTGAGCTTGTAGGTCCACTACTATGCGATATTTTCATGGTTCGAAAATTTCTCTTGAGTTTTGTCGACCTAAAGATTAAGCTCATTCCAAATGCTCCTGAATACTTTCTAATGTCTGGTGAAACGGGAAAAGAATACAAACTAGACTTTACATCGGTAAAACTGAAAGTAAGAAAGGTCAAGATTGCAAGTCACGTAATTCTGGCTCACGAGAACGCACTCAAGACAAGCCCTGCCATGTACGAGGTACCAAGAACAGTTACTAAAACCTTCACTATTCCTGGAACTACTCTTTCAATCGTAAAAGATAACATCTTTAACGGACAGATTCCTAATCGTCTTATAGTATTTATGAACAAGTCTTCTGCTAGCAATGGAAGTTTGACAAGAAACCCTTTTAACATGGAACTTTTTGGTATTTCTTCGATCGGTGTCTACGTAGACGGAGAGCAGACCCCTTCAAAACCGCTAAAACTGAAGCTCTCCGGTAGCAGCAAGAAATATCTAGAGGGCTATCAAACACTGTTTACTGCAACAGGGAAGTACAACAACGACTCTGGAAATAATATCCAAGCTACTGACTTTATCGCAGGATTCGGATTCTTGGTATTTGATCTTAGAGCTGATGGCTGTGATGCTTCAGAATACATGGCTCTCAAACAAAGGGGAAATCTTTCACTAGAAATTGTGTTCAGTACAGCTTTGACAGAAGCTATAAATTTATACTGCATTGGAGAAACAGACGGCGTTCTTGAGATTACACGGGAGAGAGAGGTTCTGTTTGACTATACAGCATGAACACTTTAGATTTGATTCAAGCCATAGAACAAGATTCAAGAAGCCATGGTAAATTCTGCGGTGTTTATGCTTCTGATACTCTGCCTAAAGTGATTGAAAGTTATCCTTGTGGACTGATTGTGAATACAGATCCTCAAACAGAAAAAGGATCACATTGGTTGGCTATGTACTTCCCTAGCAAAGAAAACGCTGAATTCTTTGATTCTTATGGAAACCCGCCTGATTTTTATCTAGAAAACTTCAAAACATTTTTAAATAGTCATTCAAGAAAATGGACTTATAATCATAGATGTTTACAAAGTTTAGCGTCCAGCATGTGCGGACAGTTTTGTGTGTATTTCTTATTGAATCGAATCCGTGGAAAATCGATGTTAGAAATAGTAAAATCGTTTACTGATAACTTAAGTGTGAATGATCAACGTGTAAGTCATTTTGTTCGTAGATTATTAAGTTTTTCAAATGATAAAAAAAGAATAAAACGTACTCAATTAGCTGTGACACGCGTGCAAAATAAGACCAATTAACGTAGTTCAATAAAAATAGATTACTGTGTATTCAAAGTGTTTTTTTTTTTTTTATTTGTCCAATAAACATGTTTACAATCATACATATATAATTGGTCTAATATCGGATCCAGTTATCGGAGAAACGTTTCGCTGTTCTTGTGCGTTTGAATGTAGGAATCTTTGATGTTCTTGGCGTAGTTGGCGGTGTTGGTGGGAAAGAGAATTTTTCTGTTGACGGTGTAGCTGCAGATGCTGGAGAATCGGCTTGTACTTGTGAAATATGACTTTTTCGCCGTTCGTTTCGCATCAAGTACTTGGGCATGTTAATCTTGCTTAATGACTCTGTAAAGGTTTCCCACCCCGTAGGATCAAAGTTTTTTTCTGTCTCTCAGTTGGTCGTTGATTAAATCGATAATATTCGATCCTGGGATTTTATGTCCATTTACTGTGATTTCGCCTCTATCGTTCCATGTAATGTGTTCTCTGTTTGCTTTCAATCGGTTGATCATAGACTTTGCTAACGTTTTGGATGTTTTGGGAACAGAATCTAATATTTCACCCTCGGACAAGCGCTCGGCAGTCGTTTCCTCAGGATTATTTTGTTGCGGGGTTTCAGAAGTGCCGTCAGTAGGTAGTGGCGCTGGATCCTGTTGTATTTTAACTGTAGGAACAAATGCTCTGTTTTTCTCCTGGACGTCGAGGTAGCGTTGTAGATTTTGATTGTATTCTGCTACTTTGGCGTCAGGCTGTGCAGTTTTGTCCTCTAATATATCGTCCATTTTTTGATCGATCCTTATGATAGATTTAGTAATGGGTGTAGTCTGTATGTTCTCTTTTCGTTCTAATGTGTCCAGTAATCCCTCAGGTATCAAAACCATACGTCTGGTGAACTTCATGGTTTAGAAAGTGCGGCTTGTAGTGCTGAAATAACTGGCGGTAACAGTGTTAAAAGCAACGATCCACCACTTTGTAAAATATGCCTCTTTTTGTGTTTAATAGGCACCTGTCTATCAGCGAGTACTCTGAGCTGTTTTCTATACCTTCGAAGTTTAGCCTTCTGTGCTGCTGTTAGGTTGACTATGCCTTTAAGTACGTTGATTGCGATTTCAGATAACGTTAGGATCAAGTCTTTGTCACAATGTTCGAGTAAAGCTTTGCGTTGATTTTTGTTACACTTTGCTAGTACTGTCAGAAAATCAATATTACGCTTTACACGGTCTGACATTTTCGTGCAAATGAAGTAGTAAACTAGTATGATTGGGTTTTATATCTTTTTTATGTAAACTGTGTGACGTTCTTCAGGGAAAATGTTCGTGCGTAGTCTCAAGTTTGACGGGGAGGACGGATGTAGATCGAACAACAGATAGCCGTATATTCTATTCGTTGCATCCTGAAAACTTTCCATAGCATAATCTCTGTCATTTTTTCCGCAGAATGCTTGTTGTATGAGTGTAGAAATACCAAGAGAATCACGACAATTTTTGAACGTTAAAATATAATGACAGTTGAGAGAAATTGTGCGGGAATACTTTCCACGTGGAAATAAATTTTGTACAATATAGATGACGGTGATGTTCTTGTGATGGGAATGTTTAGTCAAGAGGTCTGACATACGCTGGTCATTAGAGCACGAATCCATTAAATCGTCAATGATCAAGATACCGTGTTCCCCTTGAAAATAGTCCAGCACATCTTCTGGAAACCCTTCGACAAAAACTATATTACCAATTTCATTTTGTAGCTGAGTAAAACCCGATTGGTAGGCACCGTAACAGTAAACAATTTTACCAATTCCTTGATCAAACATTTCTTGTCTGTTTATAAGTATTCTTTTTGTGAGTACAGTTTTACCACTCTGGGAAGGTCCAGAAATCATAATACTAGTAGGGGTTTTGAAAGGTATAAGTGCCATCGTGAACAGACAGTGTAAAAATGAACATAAAATTGAAAGTGCATTCTTATTTATTATTTAGGGCTACATGAAAGGAAATATAATAAGTTGTCATAATAAGATAGGAGACATGGGTATAATCAAAAACATAGTTTATTCAAGAAAACGTAAAAATAACATACATTAACCAGAGAATTTTTTTTTTGTACAAGGCTAATTCCCATAGCCGTTTATATAATTACGATACACCTCAGTAGCAATGTCGTCAAATTCATCTCTTTTTCTACTTAATATTTCCTTTCTACTGTCTTTACATTCATAGCGTAACAGTTCAAGCCCGTTCAATGGGTCATCTAACTCTTGATCTGTATATCTCTTAAACAGCGTCATAACTTCATCGTCATCTACTCTATCCAAAGCATCGATGCTATATCTCCATACGATAGTCTGTGCATCTAGCATCATACAGTCGTGATGAAACTGCGAGGGGTCATCAATCTCACATCCTTCACACCGCTCTCTGCTTATATCGGATAATGCCCATATGAATGACTTTGAATTAGCAAATGCTCTAAGCAACAGTTTTTCAATGATCTCTTGTCTTGGTGTGAGTTGGGGTTCTATTTCGAGAATACTTTCTTCGTACGTTGGAATATCCAAATGTAGCTCTGTCATCGGCTCTTGTGACTGGGCGTCCGCCAGCCATGAAGAAACGAAGTTAGATAGTTCTTGATCTTTTACATACTCGGCAAATGCAGATGCCATGTTACAGATGAAACTGGAAAATTGTTCACCAGTTTCAAGCACTTCATACTTGTTAATGTTTTCTGCAGAACTAGCAGGTCTGCGTACAATTGTTAGACGGTTCATGTTAAGGCGTTGATTTCAATATCGACCGATAGAATGGTTGTTCAAACGTGTGTGTAAAGGTTTTTATATTGATTGTGAGCCCCCAGTATGCCTGTACAAGGATTTTGAGCCTACACCGTAACCGATCAGCGGGATTATAGATTAATAGTTTCTTCCAGTCCCGCCGTAATTAATTGACAATATGTTTCGTTTAGAAGTGGATCAAGATAAGGGAGAGCTGAGCTTTTGTTGGCTCAACGATAAGAAAGAGGAGCAGAAGGTGTTTGTAAATAACGCAGAGAACAAACTTGAAACAAACCAAGAAATATCAAGGGCAAAAATCGTTGAAAGTGGCTTGATTCCCTCATCAGCAGTCTTTAAACAGACGAAAAAGGCAACTCTTGAATACAACGATGGTGGAAGAGAGCACATAGTCACAATAGAGTGTACAGGAGAAAAGGGAGAATTTAGTTGGCCCAAAGAGTGGGACTTTCGTCTCACAGAAGGCGGCGTTACCGAAACATTTCGCGCACCAACACCTGATTGTGTTCTTGCTTACGAATATTACTTCAATCTTGTTAAAAAAGAGATTCTCCAACACCAATTGAATTTGAAGAACTTTGGATTTCCTTCTCAACCAGCGCCAACTGGGCTGTTTTGATCTAACAATGTGATTAATGTCTCATTTTTATTGATTTATTCTTTTGTTCTTAAAACTTTCATATATATCCGATAACTTGTTGAAGGTTCGTCATTATAAAGAACTGTACGTGGAATCACCATGAACGAAATGATGAAGGAATTGGAGTGTTTTTTCTCATCGCTCTTCTACAACTGCTGTGAAGAGATTGCCCGCAACCTGTGGTTCGAAAATATCAAGCGAGATTGTCCGTATCGAGTGCCCGAAGAGTGTAAAGTTGACAAAAAACTTCTGGAAAGATTACTTTTTACCGACTTGGAATTTTGTACAGATGAACCTGCGCTGTAGAAAGTTAATTCTAGCATTTGACGATTTTTCAAAACGCGAGCTCAACGTAGACGGTAAAAGTGAAGAGTATTTCAATTTGAAAAACCTGACAATGAACTTTCTTCACGAGCTCTACAGTAACAACAGCATTGAAAAAACATTGAAACTGATGGAAGATCAAAATCAAGTTGATGACAACTTGAACAAGAAACTCTATCTCCATCAGCTAGCAAGTGAATTGTGTGATGTGTTTGTCGGGCCTTTGTTTTACAAATATGATCCTGACTTTTGTATAGATTACTTTTACAAGTATTTACAATCCAAATACACCTTTATTCCCGAGATTAAAGGTGGAAGAACGATTAAAAAATCGTCTATCGTTGTACATGGAGTTAGTGATATCGCAAACTATCATTTCACCGTTCTCGAAACAGGTGAACGGTTTAGAAGTCCAGAACAAAACCCTCGAAAAGCATTCTTGATGCACAGAAAACTTCGAGGACCATACTCTTGTGCTCAAGAGTTTAGATTGTTAACTCATGTATTATAGTTTTAACTTTATTTATCAATAAAATGTTTTAAAACGAAGAAATGAGTCGATCACTGTCCACATTTTTTTTTTTTTTTTTTTTTTTTTTTTTTTTTTTTTTTTTTTTGAGGAAAATTAAAACATACAATTTTTTAAATGGTCAACTTCCATTTTTAGAATCTCGTACTGATGATGTAATCTATGTGATAAAAGCTGTCATTGCTATGAATAATTATTCAAATGCTTCTAACTATCATACTGTACGTATATTGTTGGTTAAAACCCTATTCACCTCCCTGGTATACTGAAGAACAAGATGGAAATGTTAGACAGAGTCGTTCGACCTCGAGGGGAGCAAAGGAGAAAATTAGATGTTTATGAACTCGGTTTTGTTGAAGAATTTCATGAAGTTTTAACTTACATTTATGTAGAATTTTGCACAAGGAAACGCAAGCCTATGGCATTCATGTGTAAAACGTGCTATTGCAATTGGTGCGAAGAGGAAAAACACGATTTCGATTCCAAAAAGGTCTGCCAAGTTTTCGGTGAAGACTACAACGATATCAAAAATGGAATTGACATGCAAATGCTGCACAATTTATGTGAGTTGTTGTTCGATTTTATTGATCAACCTCGCCCAGAGGAAAGTATTACATTTGTCAATGAACTGTTGAACAAATCTTCAGATGAAATATGTTCTCTTCACAAAGAACTTGTGAACATTGGAGAAAAAGAACACTTGAGTCCAAACATTAAAGCTTTTGTTGAAGAAGTATACGACAGACATAATGGATATACAGACAAATTGTCAAGAGAACTTTTTTTGTGGTTTTTAGACAGTTATGTAACTTGTTGGAAATAGGAACCAATAAAATAAATTTCCTCTTGATACTTGTTTTGTAAATTACTTTTTTTTTTTTTTTTTTTTTTTTTTTCTTTTTTTTTTTTCTCACTTTTGTTATTTTAATTTATACAGTTTTTAGAGTGTCATCAAAAAGCAGTTATACGTAGTGGCGTGACTTGAAGTGAGGCAAACTGGAGGCCAGTGTAGAATTTACATACACCCATGCAGTGAAAGTGCTAGTGTTGAGGATATATTACAATACAGCCTACACCGATATAGCGCTGTTTTTACCGGCATTAGACAAACCACGATTACAGTCTAGGCCATTCGTAAAACGATCACATAAGATCAGTGCATGACTTTCATTGTCAATCGGTCATATAATACTGCTATAACTTTAGAATGTTGCTTTCAAGCATTGGCAATTTTAATAGTTACGGCTGACAACCGAATCGCCGCCAGAGCGACGAGAGTTTTTCGAAACTAAACATTTATTGGTACTAGCAAATTCTCGGTCGTAGACTATCGTCAACTTTAGGTCTATATTATTTAGGATTCATCAAAAAATACTAGCCTAAGATCTCCAATGCTTTTACAAAACAACTTGTCCGATTAAAAAGATTCGTTAGAAAATCCTTTGCGATTAGAACTGATAGTCATTTTGGTTGCAAAGTTCTTTTAAAAAAATTAAGGTACTTTTAATTTGATTTTGCTTATTTTTGTTTTTGATAATTATTAGCATTGCCATTATACTGTTGCATCAGTATGGACTTGCTTTTGTTGAGTATTTTTCCATTTGTCCGTTCTTTCACCTTATCACTTTCTCCTTCTCGTCAATTTCAATTTCTTTGTATATTTCTTACTCATTTATTTCATCTTTCATTTGCACATTATTAATTTCATTTATTTTTAGAGGTACTTTTTAACTATTATTATATTCACTCTTCGAATAGAGTTTTTTTCACATAATCAGTATTCAATCTGATTTCACCACATGCCTCAATCTTATTTTTAGCTATTTATTCATCTATTTGGTTATTCATTTTTTCAAACATTCATTTGCTCATTTCATGTTATATTATTTTGTTTGTTTATTTGCAAATTGTTTAATTTAGTCCGGCTCTGAACCTCAATCGTATCATGATCATATGATAGCAATTGCAAAGGATCGTGGGAAACTCATCACAACTGCGGCATGGAGTCCAGCGCTAGCCTTTTCCATTTCAAAAAATAATATTGAGACAAAAGCCTTATTCTAACAGTAACGCAAACACTAACCCTAACCTTAACAATAACATTTACGGCCTTAACACTAACCCGATATTTAGCTATGTCAGTCAATCACAAATTTTTCTTGAAAATTTCAGCTGGATTAATACACTTTTTATAAATAAAAGTTGCGCAAAGTCAAAAACGCTTTTAAACAAAAACAAACAAAAAACAAACAAACAAAAAATGCCGCCTGGTTGATTCGACCCGATTTGGAACACGACTATGAACATAGGTTTGGTCGAACTAGCACATTGTGCCATCGACCTACGACATTTGAATGACAATAGAGCCCTAGCTCCTTTGGGAGATGTGTCACATTGACTACATATTTTAGACTTACTGAAATCGACAGTAGCTCAATTGGCCAAGGGGTTAGTCGTACATAGTCTAGGGGCTGATTAACTTCTCCCTCGGTGGCGCTGGTTGAAAAATCTGTCGGGATAGCGTGGATGAGGCCGAAATCTTCATCCGTGACGTAAATCGATTCGCTGCTCCAGCATCTATGATAGTCTCGGAGGAATCGTCCCATTGTTTTGCGAATTAAAAACAAATAATTCTAATGATGGCCTGGTCAGTTGAGAGTTCGATCCCCACCTTAAGCATTATTTTTTTGGCTTTTTTTAATTTCATTTTTTTTTTTGCTCTGTTTGTTTCTTTTTCGTTTTTTTTTATTGATTTCTTTCCCTATTTCGTAGTTGTTGCTATCGTTGTTGTTGTTTTTCTTTGCTTTTCATTTATTGTTTATTACAATTAGAAAATTTTTTGATATGCATTATGACTTTAACTGGTTCTCTGCATCTACATCAGATATACATGTACTGCTTTTGCAGTTGTTTCTTGGCAATTTTTGTGTACTTTTCACTTTTGATTTTATATATAATTGACTGGAGTGTAAGACAACGGGCAAAAATGCCCGAAATATTAATGACGATGGTGAAGTTATCAAAACTACGTAGCTTTAGTCACAATATATCTTCGTTTGTTACTACTTGCTTGTTTGTCTACTTGTGTACACGATTTTTGGTTTGCTGGCTTGTTGATATATTAATTGCTCGCACCATCATTATAGTCGTGTTTGCTGTTTTCCTGCATGTACCGAAGTCGGTTCTGTTAGTTTGCTGCGAACATTACTTTTTTTCGCTTGTCCGTATCATTGCACGCTTTTTGGTTCTGTTATACCTGGTATTGTGTTGGTTGTAATCTGTTTGTTTGTTGTTGTTTTTTTGCGTTTTGTGTGTGTTTGTGAGTTTGCTAGCTTGGTTAACGTTTTTTTCGCAGTTTTTTCGTTTTTTGTTCTTTGACAATTCACTTATTTTTTTTCAATGCAAAAAAGCGAATAAGCATTTGAAAGGATTCTTGTTTAATTTGTAACCTGAAGTTTACACTGCCTACAACTTTTCTTGCTGATTTATTTACTTTTTTTTACTTTGCTTGATCATTTTGATATAATTTGTCAAGTTGCTTTATATTTCTTGCTAGGTAGAAAAGTTGAGAAATCGGGACGAGAAATTGAGAACTGATTTGCACTATGCAGGAATGTACAGAATTTTCACTGAACACAAAAACAGTGCCTTCCTTCAAGGTTTGTGGACTGCATGTGTTTATTGCTCAACTTAAAAACAACAACAACAGCTGGACTTTGAGATTGTTATGTAAGGGCGTGACTTGAAGTGAGGCAAACTGGCAGCCAGTGTAGAATTCACACACACCCAGTGAAACTAGTAGCGAAAAAAGTTTGATAGTACTAGTATTGAGGATATATTACAATACAGCCTACACCGATATAGCGCTGTTTTTACCGCCATTAGACAAACCACGATTACAGTCTAGGCCATTCGTAAAACAATCACATAAGATCAATGCATGACTTTCATTGTCAATCGGTTATATTATATACTGCATGGGTCATACTACTTCAGAATGTTGCTTTCAAGCATTGGCAATTTTAATAGTTACGGCTGACAACCGAATCGCCGCCAGAGCGACGAGAGTTTTTCGAAACTAAACATTTATTGGTACTAGCAAATTCTCGGTCGTAGACTATCGTCAACTTTAGGTCTATATTATTTAGGATTCATCAAAAAATACTAGCCTAAGATCTCCAATGCTTTTACAAAACAACTTGTCCGATTAAAAAGATTCGTTAGAAAATCCTTTGCGATTAGAACTGATAGTCATTTTGGTTGCAAAGTTCTTTTAAAAAAATTAAGGTACTTTTAATTTGATTTTGCTTATTTTTGTTTTTGATAATTATTAGCATTGCCATTATACTGTTGCATCAGTATGGACTTGTTTTTGTTGAGGATTTTTCCATTTGTCCGTTCGTTCACCTTATCATTTTCTTCTTCTCGTTAAGTTCAATTTCTTTGTTTATTTCTTACTGATTTATTTCATCTTTCATTTGCACATTATTTATTTCATTTATTTTTAGAGGTACTTTTTAACTATTATTATATTCACTCTTCGAATAGAGTTTTTTCACATAATCAGTATTCAATCTGATTTCACCACATGCCTCAATCTTATTTTTAGCTATTTATTCATCTATTTGGTTATTCATTTTTTCAAACATTCATTTGCTCATTTCATGTTATATTATTTTGTTTGTTTATTTGCAAATTGTTTAATTTAGTCCGGCTCTGACCTCAATCGTATCATGATTATATAATAGAAATCGCAAAGGATCATCATCATCACAACTGCAACATGGACTCCAGCCTTTTCCACTTCAAAAAATAATATTGAGACTAAAGGGTTATAAAAAAAAACAAAGGAAAAAATGTCAACCAGTATAACCTGATGTCCCAAGTACATGTAGTTTTGCAAACAAGTTAAGATCTTTGCAAAACAGGTTCTTGTATGGTTAGGTTGTCAGGTCCACTGTATGTTTCCAAATTTAGAGTTTTGTATAAAATTAGTCAACAAAAGTATTTAGTATTATTCAATAGACAATCACAGGAACACCAGTATCAATTGAGGTTTGTGTGCTAAAGGGATTATCTTATAAATAATACATGGCTCTTAGGGAGGAACTGCATCTTGTTGCATGCTTAGAAATTTGTTCTCTACTACTGTATACAATGACAAAAGTGACAACATACGCCATGTTTATAAAAATTACAATTCTGATTACAATGTATTGTGGTAATTTTTTATACAAAAATGACAATAAAAGGGCATAAACGATATTGTACAACTATATGTCAGCTTTCTCCAGTCAGTGCATGCAATACGTGTGCCGCTACTTTGCCTTTCTTTCTCTTCCTGATTCTTTTTTTCTGTGAATATAAGAAGAATGTATTGAATCACAAGGAAAATAGAGAACAGTAGCCTGTGTACATCTTTTCCCATCCCTCCCCCCTGCAGGGAAATGTAAAGAAGTATGTATTGAAATACAAGGAAAATAGAGAACAGTAGCCTGTGTACATCCTTTCCCATCCCTCCCCCCTGCAGGGAAATGTAAAGAAGTATGTATTGAAATACAAGGAAAATAGAGAACAGTAGCCTGTGTACATCCTTTCCCATCCCTCCCCCTGCAGGGAAATGTAAAGAAGAATGTATTGAAATACAAGGAAAATAGAGAACAGTAGCCTGTGTACATCCTTTCCCATCCCTCCCCCTGCAGGGAAATGTAAAGAAGTATGTATTGAAATACAAGGAAAATAGAGAACAGTAGCCTGTGTACATCCTTTCCCATCCCTCCCCCTGCAGGGAAATGTAAAGAAGTATGTATTGAAATACAAGGAAAATAGAGAACAGTAGCCTGTGTACATCCTTTCCCATCCCTCCCCCTGCAGGGAAATGTAAAGAAGTATGTATTGAAATACAAGGAAAATAGAGAACAGTAGCCTGTGTACATCCTTTCCCATCCCTCCCCCTGCAGGGAAATGTAAAGAAGTATGTATTGAAATACAAGGAAAATAGAGAACAGTAGCCTGTGTACATCCTTTCCCATCCCTCCCCCTGCAGGGAAATGTAAAGAAGAATGTATTGAAATACAAGGAAAATAGAGAACAGTAGCCTGTGTACATCCTTTCCCATCCCTCCCCCTGCAGGGAAATGTAATAGAATTGGGATAATTTACCAGAATGAGCATATATTTTTGTAAATAGTTATTTCAAATAATGTTGTCATCACCAATAGGCATAATAGGTTATTCCAAAACTGCTAGGAACTATGGGTAGAAATACTGCTGTCATAATTATTGCACCAGTTGACAAGAAATTGATTGATTAACTTTATGTTTGCTCTATAGATCTAAAGGTCAGTAATCATCTTTTTGAATGTCCAAGATGCAATTCTACATTCTGTCACAACTTTTACCCATCATTCCTAGTGGTCTTGGAATGGCCTATTGCCTTTTGGTGATGACAACATTATTTGAAATTGCTATATATAGGTGTCCCCTCACCTCAGCAATTAGGCTATTCCACAATTACTGACGTTACAGACTAAACTTGACAGACAGACATATGGAGAGGCAGACAGAATGATCAATGTTAAGATGGACTGATTATCAACTGGCTCACCAACTTACTGATTGACTGACTATTTGACTGGCCAATTACCTCACTGACATACTAACTCAGTGGTTGACTCTGCAGAGCATTTTTGCATAACAAGCAATCCTAAGCTAATAAGTTCTAAAAAATGCTAATGGGTATTGATTTGCTTTAAAAATCACCAATTAATTATTCATGAATTTAATAACATTACCTTTTGGTCACTAGCTGCTGCTTTGCTGTCCACTTTTCTTTTTTTCTTGACTGATAAAGGATTCGGTCCTGACGGCTTCTTTCTTTTTGGTCTATGTTTTTGTTCTCCTTCAGGTAAGGTTCTTTTTAGTTTTTTTATAACTTCTTGCTCATGGCTTGATGGTGCAATTCTCGAGTCTTGGACCTTTAATTAAAACATCATTATCAATAACCAATTCATAGTATTGATTATTATGAGTTCAATTTGGAATTAATTTGCACAGAATTGGTTTCCAAAGAGTTCGTAATATGACTCTTTGAAAAGCAATCAAGTGCAAATTAATCCAAATTGAATGAGAAACCATTACATTACCTTTAAATAATACACTTACAAAAAAAAATAATCATTTTGTTTATTTTTAAAAAACATTAATTTTGGTTGAAAATTTCATTCACAGCAATGATGCGAGGAATGCCTAGCATACATTCAAGGTGAAAATTAAATATTTTTTGTAGAACTAGAAATGTTTACAAAATTAAAATCATTCTAACCATTCTAAAAAAGATTAAGTTTCAGGACATATTTTGTCTTTTGAATCAAGTTGTAATTTGCACTGGTATTACTCATTTCTCCTTCACTCCCTCTCCGACTGATACTCGCAATACTGACGCAGAACTCGCGCGGCCGCGCCTGGACACCACATTATAAAGAAAGAACTACGCATGCTCAGCTTCCTCTTCGTTTTGTGGCTCGCTTCGGTACCACACAGAGTCTATTTCCACGTCAAAATTTACTCTTTTACACGCCCTACATCGTCCACCTACGTCTGTTTATCATGGAAAATATCGATAAGGATAATGTAAGTAGAATTTGATTGAATTTTCTGTCATTTTAGCCGTACAGAAGAAGCTTTTTTGTTGGAAGTTGATCGAAGGTACGAGTCACTGACCGCCTTCTTGTTGTTTCTAGCACAACAACTGTCCATCTGACCCGATCCAAACGGCGGGCAGTGGAGTGGAGACACCCAACCTGGAAAGAATGGTAGTCGATGCTGTTAAAAACAGTATGCCTGAAATTCTCACAAGATTTCTGCTAGAAAAAGCGTCCTCAAGTGACGTGAATGACAAGGACGATATTCCCGCCAAAACCGATATGCCGTCTTCTACCCGTGGAGACCGATTTTTTAAGGAGGAAAACGAAATAGTTCTTCCTCAGGAGCTTCTGGACTTTGCCTCTAGAGCGTTCTCCAGTTCACTAACAAAAGAAAAGTGGCAAGAACTGACATCAACATATCCTCCACTTAAAGAAAGTGATACATTTCTCGTCTCTCCGACAATGGAGGCAGGCATGAAGGAAGATATCCGCAAGCAACATGGCTACAACAAAACTAAGGACGTTTTTGCCTTTGATGAGGGTCTGGGTGAACGTCAGGGAGCCTTTCTGGTGACAGCACGTCCCATACTAGCTGTCCTGTCAGCCCTCGAGAATCTTGATGACAAAGATGAGGAGACACCAGACCCAGATACCATTAAAGGGATGCTCGAAGACGCCCTCGTACTCTTGGGTAATGCTACCTTCAGGTTAAATGCCTGGAGACAGAGGCCCTTTCAACCTTACCTCACTGAAATTGGTAAGCGCACGTTAAAAGAAGGCATCCCAGCTGATAAACATCTCTTCCCTCAAAAGTTCCATGAGCGTATCAAGAGCGAGCATGATCACAGCTCCACCAACAGCAAGCTCATCAGCAGACCCCAGGCAGATAAGCTACGATCCTTCAACTACAACAAAGGGCAGCCCTTTCGAGGCAACAACAACAACAACAACCGATACCGTGCCCATGGTAACAACAACCAGTCAGGCTCAAGAAAAAGGAGGTGGGGATACGGTCCTAAGCAGGGTAGCTCTAAACAACCCCGTGAAGATATGCCCAAGTCAGAATCTAACAGATCAGCCTGACTATCGACTGCCGAATCTGGAACAAATAAATGCACCAAACCAACAATCGGCAACACGTTTACAATATTTTCTAGAGAACTGGGAAAGAATAACACAGGACTCATGGACCTTACAGTCTATAAGGGGCTACAAGATTCCCTTTTTTCAGCCACCGAGTCAGTGGCGCACTCGAGTAACTCGACTGAAAACAGCCGAGGACAATCAACATATGCTTACAGCGATTCAAGCACTACTCAACAAGGGTGCTATCAAAGAAGTGAGCGAATGCACCAGCCAGTTTACGTCTACAGTGTTCCTAGTCCAAAAAGAGAATGGAGAGTTCCGTCTCATAATAAATCTTCGACCACTCAACAGATTCCTAACCAAGGAAAAATTCAGAATGGAGGGCCTACAGATTGCCAGATCCCTACTTCGTCAACGCGACTTCATGATGAAGCTCGACCTGAAAGATGCATATTACGCAATCCCAATCTACCATCCTCACAGGAAGTTCCTGCATTTCATTTTCCAGGGAACAATATACGAGTTCCAGTGCCTACCGTTCGGACTGTCGTCCGCTCCCAGAGCATTCACCAAGGTCCTGAAACCAGTCCTTACCACCTTGCGTACACTGGGTATCCGGACTGTGATGTATATCGACGATATGCTCCTAGTTCATCAACAGGAGCAAAAGCTCCGGGTACTGTTTACGAAGGTAGTAAAGTTCCTAGAAGATCTGGGTTTCCTTGTGAATCCGGGAAAGTGCTCCCCGAGACCAGTACAATCCTTGATATTTCTAGGAGCACTGCTAGATACAGTGACCATGACCTTATCGCTTCCGGAACTCAAGCTCAAAAGGATCACAGAGATGTGCAGTCTGCTACAGGTGAACGGCACTGCTACGATACCAACCTTAGCCTCTCTAGTAGGACTGATGAGCCATGCAGCCCAAACTGGGGTCTGGACAGCACCACTCCACTACCGTGGGCTTCAGAAACAGCATCTCCAAGCAGTATCACTGCACGGTCAGAAATCTCAGAACCTGATCACCTTATCAAATCAGACCAAAGCAGATCTAACCTGGTGGACCTCCGAGCAGCTTGGTCAGGCCAACAGTCACCCACTAGTACTCCCACCATTCGACACAACTATCTTTACCGATGCTTCCAGACTGGGATGGGGAGCAACATATCAATGTCAATCAACAGGAGGTCACTGGAGCCCGGAGGAGCAAACATTTCACATCAACACCCTGGAGCTACGAGCTGCAACCCTAGCCCTGAGATCTTTCCTTCAGAAGACCACACATCGGACAACGAGACACATCCTCCTGAGGATGGACAACACGACCGCAGTAGCATATGTCAACAAGAGGGGGGGACCCGCTCCTCCTCTCTGATGACCCAAGCACTAGAACTGTGGTCTGTGGTCCTGGAGAAAGGGGTGTGGCTCACAGCCCAGCACATCCCCGGAGTGGAGAACTCGGAGGCAGACACTGCCTCACGGCTGATAGCTCACCGTACGGAATGGACCCTGAAGAAGGAGTACTTCAGATCTGTCTGCCAGAAACTCTACAAACCAGAGGTCGACCTCTTCGCCTCACGGCTGAACAACCAACTTCCCAGGTATGTCTCTCGTTTCCCGGACCCAGGGTCGCTGGCAGTGGATGCGTTCCTACAAGACTGGGGACAGTGGACATCATTCATCAATCCTCCAATAGTCTTAATACCAAGGATTATCCAGAAGATCAGACAAGACAAGTCCAGAGCTCTGCTAGTAGCCCCGAATTGGAAGGGACAACCCTGGTACCCAGATCTGCTACAGCTACTAGAGGACTATCCACTCCTGCTACCTCAAGACAGATCACTTCTCTATCTACCGTTTCAACCCGACAGACCTCACCCACTGTGGAAGTCTCTCCACCTAGCGGTATGGCCAGTATCAGGCAACGCTACCTCTCAGATGGCATTTCAGAGGAAGCTTCAGCAATCCTCATGTCATCATGGGCAAACTCCTCCAAGAAACGCTACACAGGCCCCTGGGTTGCCTGGACAAGGTGGTGTTCTGAGAGGGGTACCTGTCCCTTTTCAGCATCTGTAGCACAGGTCCTTCAATTCCTATCCTCGCTGGTCGCTAAGGATCTAGAGTACCGGACTATAGCTGTCTACAAGTCAGCTATTTCACAAGCACATGACCCGGTGGGAACCACTCAATTGGGTGGCCTACCTATTGTGTCTAGGTTCATGAAGGGCGTCTTCAGACTGAGGCTTCCTAAGCCTAAATACTGCACTACCTGGAATGTTGGAAGGGCCTTGTCCTACATTGAAACCCTTGAACCGGTAGAAGATCTGACACTCAAGCAACTTACATACAAACTGATAACCCTACTAGCTCTGACCACAGCAGCCAGAGCACATGATCTAGCTGCTCTAGACTTGACCTACTTACAGCGAAAAGAAAACGAATGGGAGTTTTCTTTGGGAGTTCACGTAAAGACCTCACGGCCCGGGCACCTTGATCGAAGAATCAGTCTTAAAGCATTTCCAGAGAACATGATGCTTTGCATCATACGAGCCTTGAAAGCATACCTTCAGAAGACTGAAGACATCAGAACATCCAGTACTCTCCTCAGACAGTCTCACGCTGGCTCACACAGGCTCTTCACCTGGCTGGAATTCCTCTACACTATACAGGTCACTCAACTAGAGGGGCTTCTACCTCAGCAGCAGCTAGTGCTGGACTTCCAATCTCAGACATCATGAAAGCGGCTGATTGGGCCTCGTCAAGAACCTTTGAACAGTTTTATCACAGGGACAGCTGCAGTAGCTCATTTGCTGACACTGTATTGAACACATAGAGCAAGTAACCATAGACGGTATAGAAACATAGGTCCACCATTACATAAGACTGTTCCTCCTTCTTTTCATTATACTATGATTCGTTCGCTTTAGCTACTGCCCCTTTGGGGCTGGTCTATTGTTGTACGTAGTATGTATTAATTACCTTCAGCAGGGCTCAAAATAACAGCCGGCCAATGGCCGGACAAGATGACCGTTCAAAACAATTTTTGACCGGACATTCCTAATTTTCGACCGGTCAAACTAGCGTGAAAAAAATATATAATATGTGTGTGTGTTTGTGCAATATAAATTATGTGAAAATTATGTATGTAGTTGTATTTTAAATTCTCTTTATTGGTAAGATATGAGGAACAAAGTAATTATCTAATGACTAACGAATACTAACCAAACGAGCCTTGCTCAGTTCACCCTTTCGCTCCTACACCGCTTGAAAAATACAGCCTTACTTTTAAAAAATCATATCTTTCCGAAACAACTTATAAGTACTACAACTTTGGGTTTAAAGCAAACACTTATTGACTAGGAAATTGGTTTATAACGTTTTAGTTCAATCTAGGAATTTGTACTGTATATGAAAACAAAGGCGCTAGAACGCTACATAAATAAAACGCGAGAAAAGTTGTATTGCTATCAAATATGTAAATCAAACATTACTTATGTGAAGTGAAGAATTTCCAGTTGTAAATTTGTCTTGTTTTAGTGCCTTATTCACCAGTCAATAAACGACCATTTACGTTTCTTTTCGTTTGGTTCGCCGATCGGTACGGTATTACCGCTGTACTATTTGTCTCAATTACCGTCGTCGCGGTCCAGTTGGTAATTACAAAATGCCAACTTTCACAACACTAAACAGTACAGTCCTTACTCTCCTAAGGCTTTGGAATTTTTTCACATTTATTTTTATTGAACTTACGGTACTACATCCTTTCAAACGTTTTTTATGTGTGTGTGTTGAAAAACACGTATTTCAGTCAATAAATTTGTACAAAATGGCCGGCGTACGTATTATAAACGCGCTTGTTTCCCAGTACATTCTTACGCTATAAAATGATAAAATTCACTCATAAAACGTAAAGAAATCTTTCAGAGGTAAACACAACTTTGTAAAGGATATTTTGATGAGATTAGATCCTAAATTTGAAAAGTCTTTTTAAACGGGTTTAGTTTTATTCAGTTTATTTTCGTGAGCTGACCGGTGACGATGACCGTCCTAAAGGACGTTTGACCGGTCAAGTGCTTGTTTTGGCCGGTCATTGTCCGTTGACCGGCCGTTATTTTGAGCCCTGCTTCAGTCATTGTTATTAGTTATTTTTTATCACTGTTGTTATCTGGTCAGCCTTAGGCTTAGCTCTTTAGGGTTTTGTGCATTATCCCGTTTTAGAGCATCTACATTATTCCTGCAGCTCATAGTGTACTACAGGTTGTTCAAGTTGTTAATACTTAACAGTGTTTTGAAACATGTTATTTGTTTCCCTAGTTGCACTTTGTGCTTTATTTGGGGGGCTATTATCCTCCTGGTTAGCAGTATTGCTTTATACATCTGCGTCAGTATTGCGAGTATCAGTCGGAGAGGGAGTGAAGGAGAAATGGAATTTCCCCAGAGGGTTACTTACCTGATGGGGAGATGTAGTTCTCCGAATTCCCTCGTAGACTGATATGAGCAATACTGGTCCCCATACCGAGAGGAGGAACCATCTATTCCTCCCCGCCCTATACTGCTACCAGTTAGTACCTCAGCTCTCCATTCACTCAGAGGAAGCTGAGCATGCGTAGTTCTTTCTTTATAATGTGGTGTCCAGGCGCGGCCGCGCGAGTTCTGCGTCAGTATTGCTCATATCAGTCTACGAGGGAGTTCGGAGAACTACATCTCCCCATCAGGTAAGTAACCCTCTGGGGAAATTCCATTTCTGCACTGGCATTACAGCTTTTTGCCCTGTTATGCCTAAACTGCACTGCTCTCAACCAATCAGAATCGAGGAGTTTTTGCAAGTATATTATCAATATAATGATAAACTTGCAAAAAATCCTTGATTCGGATTGGTGGAGAGCAGTGCAGTTCAGTTTTAACGCCAGTGCAGAAAGCTGTAATAATGATGCAGAAATTTGTAATACCAGTGCAAATCACAACTTGATTCAAAACAAAACACATCAGGAAGTTCAGAAATGTTCAGTATCTAGCTAGAATAAATTTAATTTTCTAAACATTTCTATTTGCAAAAAGTTTGAAATTCTACAAAATTACCCAACACATTTGCAAAAAAATAAGTGAGATCTTGTTGAAAAGTTTTCAATTTTCTCCCTGAGTGCACGCTAGATGATGACATCATTACGCCATCATCGATGCGTGCTAGTTCGAATTTGAATCAAATTTTCAACCAAACTGGACCAAATGTTTTTAAAAATTAATAAAATGGTTGAATTTTTTTGCAATTATATTATTAAAAGGTAATAAGATGGTTTCTCATTCAATTTGGATTAATTTGCACTCGTTTGTTTTTCAAAGAATCAAATTGCATTCACACTACCGGGCTCGTGTACAAAGTAATTACGAACTCTTTGAAAAACAAACTAGTGCAAATTAATTCCAAATTGAACTTGAAACCATCTTATTACCTATACATAATGACATTTGTTTAAGTCTTTGTTAAGGGACAGGATGTCACAATGAAATTAACACCCTACTATTACCTTTTGAGCACTTTCACAAGACAGAGAAGTTGGTTTCTCAAGAACAACACAGTTATGATTCAGATATAGCACTGGAACTCCTGTAAAAACATGTTCAAGATAATATATCAAATAGAGTCTAAATTAGCACATACTGAGCCAATCCTGTCAAATAATGTAATACAGTATACAGTCTTTATTACCTCTTAATAATAGAAGAATAGCATGATCTATCAGTCACAAATCATTCTTTAACATTGTGCAGTAATTACCAATTGACAGGTACTACCTTCACGCGACAAGGAGAATGATATCATAATTACAGACAAACAACCTGAATTGTGAACACATAGAGAACCTTTATGATTTTACTATAAATTGGAAAATTGGATATAATATTAGCTTCGAATATTAAAATTTGGAAAAAGACATCTGAAATATTCTAATTTGGGAGTTGTCGCTAGCACATACTGAGCCAATCCTGTCAAATAATGTAATACAGTATACAGTCTTTATTACCTCTTAATAATAGAAGAATAGCATGATCTATCAGTCACAAATCATTCTTTAACATTGTGCAGTAATTACCAATTGACAGGTTAGCACAGTTGGGAAAGCATTGGCTGTTAACCAGGAGGCTGTGGGTTTGAACAGTCAGCCAGACTATCACTCAAATTATTTAAGGTAGTACCGGATCTTCATAAATCGTCAATGATTTTTTTTTAATTCTTTCATTTGAAGATTATTGTTGGGGCATTCAAATACTGGAAAAAATTATGTGGTCACCGTATTGGTTTTCGAGGTATAAGACATCAAAAATTGCGATTTTTCAGTTTTTCACATGTTTTTACAGAAATCTACCTCAATCAATAAATTTATTCAAATCACTCCCATCAATTTATAGAAGAAAAGTAAAATAAAACTGTTTTGAACTATAGGTATTGAGTTTAGAAAACATATTAACTAAGATAAAAAATCCATCCAATATTCTATTAGACGTGTAAAAAATAAATTATAGAAAGCAGCATTCCTAGTATTTGGGCAAATTATATGTTCATGCTGGTATAAAAATGTTGAAATTTGAGAAAATTTGTCAATGAACTTCTTTTTTCTCTCTCTTTATCCCAAGAATAAAATATCTAGAATCGAATAGAAAAGAAAAAAAAGGGGGTCCTCATGTTATTGGAACTATAAGCTAAAAATGTGCAAAAATTGTTGTAATTTCGATGTTTTGGCTGGTTTATTTTGAGTGAAAAGTCTGCAAATGGCCAAATTTTGCCTTTAACGTACGGTTTCAATTTAGCTGCACAGGAAATTTTATTCAGATTAACATGCGCAAGCTGGTTGCGCATAAGTAATAATGGTCCGGTACTACCTTAATTGAGGATAATTTTGTTTGATTTATAATTGTTAGGCTTGCATCTTCTCGGATAAGGACGATAAACAGGATTGGATTACATACTATAAATTTCAAAAAGATTGTAAAGCGCATAGGGACATTAGTGAAATACGCTATATATTAAGCAGTACATTACATTACCTGGTATGGTTTGTAGATGAATCTGCAGTTCTCTGTCTTGAGTAGCAACAAAGAATCTATTGGAATTATTTGAGCCTGTTGAAAAATCCATAAAGAGCAAAGCCATTAAATATAATGAAAATTCTCATCTTTCTTTATTTGCAATACATGTAGGCCCTTTAAATTCATAATTGTTAGCTTTTACAACAAAATGATATCAGTTTATCTTAGACAAGGAGTTTTCACTCAGTTTAAAAAAGCACTAGTTATCAGTCTCCTTGTCACGTGAACAGGCAGCATGATGATACTACCTTCACGCGACAAGGAGAATGATATCATTATTACAGACAAACAACCTGAATTGTGAACACATAGAGAACCTTTATGATTTTACTATAAATTGGAAAATTGAATATAATATTAGCTTCGAATAATATAAAAATTAGGTAAACCTAATGGCGGACCTCCGATTAAAAGCCTAGTTTAGACAATGAATTAATCATTCATTCATCCATCCATCTATTCATTCATTCATTCTCAATTATTTAATCATTGGTCGACCAATTAATCAAAAATAATTATAGCTAAAATGCAAACAAACAAATGAATGAATGAATAAACAAATACGTATAGGTAACCATCAACAGAAAATAACATAGCAAACAAATGAGCAATTCAATTGATTAAGGTAATTCCGTAGAAATAAAACTGCCGATGAAATTTTTTTATACTCGTTCAAACAAAGAATTTTGAGAAACGCTTTCAGAAAATACAATAAAAAGAGGGGGTCACCGACTTCTTTGTTTGTGCAATATGACGTCAAAGTTCATGCATTTTAGTGACTTGAGAACGTAAAGAAAAAAGCTCAAAATTCGAAGAGAAACGGAACAAAAAACACAGTAATTTGTTTTTTAAGAGCAAAATTCGTGTTTTGTTCAAATGTCTGCACTTTATTTTATTAAAAAAATATGAACAGATCTATAAAAAAATATGTGATCTTGAAGAAATTGACGAAATAGCAACGTGCGCACGAGCTGCTAATTCATTCGAAAAAGTCCTAAGTGGAAAGTATTTTGGAAATTTCTCAAAAGTTAGCCCGATGACCTACGCTCAATTTTAGATATATTTGATGTTATGTTATAAAAAATAATTTTATCAAATAAAAAACATAGGTCACCTTGCTAGTTTGCGAAATATTGTGAAAAATATCGTCATTTTATTGTCAAAAAACAGGTTTTCCGAGAGAGGACTGGGTCGAGTTTCAAAATTATCGCGTTTTCTCGCTCGAAAATGTCGCAATTCTTCGAAGTTTTTATTCAAAGTAATTTACAAACATAATTTGACTAGATTACATGATAAAAGTCCTGAAACCAAAAAACTTGAAACATGCGCAGAACTATGCGCAGTGCAAAACTACGGAATTACCTTAAATGAATGAGTAAAAGATTTAAAAGACCACCCTATTCAAATATTCAAATCTTTGTGCATGCGAAATTTTATTTATATGTACTTCTGAACTTTTATTTCAATAAGAACTTTTGAAATTTCAACTTGAACGAGTTTACTGACGAATCGAGTCTACAAGCGTTTTATTACGTGAATAAAAAAAACAATTACCAGATTTAAATTAAAGAAAATTGTTATGAAATATAAGTCGATGGAGAAAAACATAACAACCTAGAAAATAAATTTGTAGGAATAACTGCTTTCATGCGAATGGTAGTTGCTGAGAAAACAAAGAAATTAAAGGAAGATCCGTAAAAATAATGTAAACATACCTTAGGTATAGGTTGAGCAGGATAATTAAGTGATTTTCATTGCTAAGCAATTTTCATATGTCAAATATGAAATCAAATTGATCAGTCGATGAATCAACGTCGCGATTCTCTTCTATACTGTCACTTTTCCGTTGAAATTTTGGTCCTCAGTTCATATCAAGATAATTTAAAGTGAAAAAGTTTTTTTCTGACACTAAAAAGCTCACAAAGTCCAGCCGAATGGCGTAGCATTGCTCGTGTTGCTCGATAGTACATTGTGCTAAATTTGCATTTCATGGCTCTCGAACCGGCAGTACTTTGTTGACAAACATCTTGTATGAAAAGTTATAGTTTTTGTTCTGCATAGTTGATAAGTCTGCAATAATCCTACTGGCCCTTGTGTTATCATTTATCTTGAATTTCCACACAATGAATTGATGAATGAACATACAGAGTGCATGGATATTTTCATCGGTGATCGCGTGTGTTCATTTTGCTCACCTCTTATCGACTGCAAATGTCTGATTTTCGCGTTTTTGTTTTCATATGTACTTTTGTTCACCATCGATTTTTTTACTTTTAAAAGTAGATTAGTCGCCCCCGTTAAGCAATAATTGAAAAACGCCATGAAGAATCCATGAGAAATCCAGCCTTGATCTTTTAGCAACTCGCAAACTTAAAAGTAAACTCCTTTAGCTGTTAGTTCATCCTGATCAAGTTTTCACTTTGTTTTTTTCAAGTTGTAATATCTTCATCTTTGTTGAAAAAGAATTTTTTCGAAAAAAAAAGCACTGGAAACTCTACAAGTTTTTTTTCAGTAAAACTCTAACAACTTCTGTTAATCATAAAGTTATTCTGTGTCCGCACGCGTCGAAATTTTTTCATTTTACGCGCCAAAACCTGATGCAATCTCGATGGGCACGGACGGATTACGGACGCGCGGAGTGGCCTGGGCCGAACCATCAAAAATCAACTCGATGGTTATATTTTCTAAAGTATGGTGCTCCGCTTGCGCGGGCCTTTGGCCCGCGCGAAGCTCCGCTATTAAAATTTGGAAAAAGACATCTGAAATATTCTAATTTGGGAGTTGTCGCTTAAGGCAGAAAAAGGTTTGAAAATCTAAAATATAAAGCTCAAACTTTCAAGAAAACTTTCACTGAAGCATTTCTCAACAAAACATAGACTGATGTCTTTTAGTACAATATATCCATACTTGATAAATTTTTTAGACTGACATTAATAAAGATTTTTATTAGTGGAACCATTAATGGTCTCTACGTATGTGTTCACGATTCAAGTAGTTTGTACAAGTAAGTAATTCTTTACCTATCATATTTTTGATGCATTTTGTAGCAGGAACAGGATTGTTTTTATGTCCACATATTCTGACTTGAAATCTTTTGGCAATAGATACAGCACCACTTACAGCAGGTCCAAGAATCTTGCCTTCTTCGATAACACAGTTGGTAGTCACTACAGAAATCATGGTAAAACATTTCACTGCCAACTGTTTGTTAAATTTCAATTTGAAATTAATGATAAAATAATTGCTGCAAAGCGAGCGTAGCGAGCGAGCAGCTTACTATTTTGAACGAAAACTATGCTTGTGGGGTTCCTGTGGTGCCAGATAATATCCGATGCTCCTGGGCTATGTCGCGATGGATGATTTCCCATATGCCATCTCAGCTGTAATTTATGGGGTTCCTGTGGTACAAGATAATATCCGATCCTCGTCCTGATCCTCGTGGGCTATGTCGCGATGGATGATTTTGGGACTACAGTATCAAACTCCGTAATCAGCGTATAATGGAAGTCTCTTTTGAAAGGAACGTTTTAAAATTTAATTTAAAATGCTACTTTATTCGCTCGTCGAAGTATTCATCAAGGTGATAGTCGTTTCAGCGATGTTTAAAGGAAAAGACAATGAGTCTTTCTGCTTTGTTATGTGCAAATTTGTACAATATTTTGACGTGGACATCGGATACCATTGATGGAATTTTAAACCGAAGATGAAGCCATGTACGTAAAAGCTTTTGAATAACGTTCTTTACCTGATGCAGAGACAATCTCCTTAAACTATTTGCCAAATAGAGTCCTTTTTTAGCGATATTTCTAGAGGAAGACAATGTGCTTTTATGAGTCTTTCGGCTTTGTTATGTGCAAATTCGTGCGATCACGTTTTGACTTGGACAACAGAAATCGATCGAATTCTAACCAAAGGTTCAAAAGGGTCAAGAATTTCTACAGTTTTTACTCGCTTATAATTTTACATTCTTGACATTATATTATTTTACTGTAATTTTTAAGATAAAAGAATTACTGATTCGTTTATAATAAATACACATTAAATAAAATTTAAAACTTTCAGATTGCTATATACTCCTCTTATACACCCGATGAACAATTAATACCATTTTATACTGTCTTTTAAATATGGGCAAAGTTAGTTAACCGTAAAATTGCAGCAAGTCTCTAGCTATTTCCATTGTTTCGCCCATTTTGTCTCTTTGACTATGGTATGAAGTTATTTTTATTTGAGGGGTTAACTGACTTCACTCTAACTACAATGGAATTAGAGTTTGTTCCTGTTTGCGGCCGCCGCACACGGTGAGCAATTTGCCTCGCAAGCCATTTGCTCACTAGCTAGTGAGACAAACTGAAACTCACCGTGTGCGGATAAAATTTGTCATTTTTTTTTAGTCTAGCGTATTTGAAATTGTCATTTCACAAGTTTATTGCATATGACTCTATATTAGCAGAAATCTATGAAATACACTTAATTTATTCACATAATTTATAACACCCTTCGTCTTTTGCCATTTATCAGTATTGCCAATATTTGATTACTACGATTTATTACAGGTTTTTATCCCTAATGATGAAAAATTGATTCTCGCAGCATTCACTTTCGAAAGAAATCGCTAGTATAATTCAATATTTTAAAGATGAATCTGGTTGTGTATAGTAAAAATTGTAGACCATGTCAAAGCTATATTTTACAGTCACATGATTTACAGCCATGCATCCACTAGCAAAAAACACCCAAAAAATCTTGAAAAAGATAAAGCAGCAATATTATATTGTGAAATGAGAATAATTTTAGAAATGGTTACCTAGTTGAACTTTAGCATCAAAGTACTTGGGCAATTGTTCTTTTATTAATACCTTCCCTAGGATGGCAGCTTGACAAAAGGTCAGGTCAACTGAAAATAAAAAACATCACAACTCATTGACAAATGTGGTTGGGCTAAATGCTGGGGCAAGTTTGGGTTATGACGGACTACACCAGCAAGGAGGTTACCATGGTAACTGGGCACAGCCTACCACAAGCACTTGTCACATTAATGAACAGTGGAGTGTATACCATACTCACCTTACCAATTTGAGTGTGTGATTAAAGCAGAGGAGGCTGGCTAGGAGATTACCTGTGCATGGAACAAATGCCGAGCGAACACTGCCCCAAATACCTGTCCTGATTAGAACCCCTGTGGGGTTGGGGCAGTCTGAGGATCAGTGCATTTAGCCTCCTAATCAAAGTGTTGAAAAAACAGACACTACTACATAAACAGTGTCAAGTCGACCTTCAACTGGTCACATGAGAGGATAGGTTAGACAATCAATCAATGGTGTTGCTTTGTAGGTGTGATCCCAATGTAAATGCCAACATAGTTGACATTAATTTTGTATTGGTTAACATGTTACGGCGTAAACATTCATCAAATACATGGCAAGCACGTGGATCGCATTTTCACAGATATTTCAAGCTAAAAATATCACTACATACTACAAAACTCGGAAAAACTAAACTTCAAAATAAACACTTACTCAGTACTTGGTAGGGCTCAAAAATACCAAACGAATTCTTGTAAAAATTGATAATTTTCTTCGCTCCTTTGACTCTTTTTACCTTCATTTTTGTGATCGTGTGTATTTTGAGTCCGCTGGTTAGCTGGAATCACGGACTCATTTTTTGGATTACCGCTGTTTACCTAATTTGCAGTCGGCAGTATAAGTAAGTTTGATCACGTGGTTTCTTTCTCTTCGAGCGGCGTGGAAGCATCATGGCGGCAAACAGTTTCTTTGTGCTGGCTTTTGGTCTTTTGGGCCTTGCATTAGTATCAGGTAAACTAAAAACACTACCAATAAAAGTGCCAAACCATCTGTGATGATCACAGACTAAAAAAGACGAACATTTTACCTCTTTTTTGAGCAAGAAATAGTTTTTGTGAACTCGATCCGGTTGAACTTCTTTGATGACGAGGTGCTACCTCACTGGCTCGTTTTTTACCCTGAGAATTTGTTTTACGTATTTACTCATTCATAAAGGCTATGGCCACTTTACATTTACACTATGTGAAAACTCTCTTAAGGATATGTCTTTTTATAATATTTGCATACTAATTAGTTTTAAAATTTTGAGACCCCGTTATTTCGACCACGTTGCTGTTCCAGTGACACGAAACATGTAGATCGGTCTTTGTGGATGGATGTGTGTGTAGGGGATTGTTTTTAAACTTCAGTTATCTTGGCTGATCCTATTTATCATACTAGTGAGATTTTAGAGTGTTTTAGAGGTCTAACTATTATTAAAATTACAGGCAGGCAAGTCATTTGAATCAAAAATAGATAACGAACACAAGAAACAAAAGTTTTGCTACTCAACCCTTTCGCAATGTTTTTTTAAACAGTAAAAGCATTTGCTAGCATGGTAGCAACATTGACAACAGTTTTCAGAAATGATCTTCACTGGTAATGTGGAGGTGTTTTGAAGACTGCTTACAAAAAATTAATATATCTGTAACAAAGCAAAGTGTGCTTAATCAAAACAGGGAATTGATGATTGTGATAGCAATAATAAGAGTAAAAATAAAAATATGAATTTTATATAGCGACAATTCTATAGAAAGTCAACATCGCTTTACACCAGAAGTTTTAAAAATACACTATACAATAATTGAATCGTTGAAGAGAAAAAAAATATGAGTAATTATAAGTAAGAAAATATTACGTAATGATAGGGTCCAGTTAGGTTGCGGTGTTTTCCTAATCATTGATAATCCTCGTTTGAAATTAATGTGGTCTTCCATCTTGAAAAAATAGAAAAAATTCAAACTAAATGGTCCATAATCTTTAAATTTACTGGAAAATATAATCAGTATCCTACCTTGAAAGCATTGTTACTTGATATGAATAGGAGGCTACTGGCTCTGTAGCACCAGCTATTCTATAAAATGGTTAATGTTTCTTTTGTTTGTGTTTTAGGAGAAACGTGTACAGGACCCAAAGTCACATCACATTTATACACATCCAATAATATATTTATGGCAACAGAGACAGTATTTTTAACACAGTTTTCACTTCAATGTAAAAATAATGTCAAGGTAGGTCTGTTTGTTTAGTGATCTGTTGAAATGTGTGGAATGATGAACCATAATCGCTACAATGATCTACTGTGATTAGATTATTCCTCTAAGAAGTTCTGACCCACATTGTCTTCAACAAAACAACCAGTATTGTCATTTTTCTTTTGTTACTGTCAATCATTATTGTAATCATTTGATTATGAATATGGATGTGAAATTGAAAAGTGAATTGTGTGATCACTATAATAACTGTAGTCTAACTGTTTCAGGATGTCAATTTATATGCTGAGGTGAATGGCAATGTTATGCCTGTTACAAGGTCAGCTGATAATACCAAGTACCAGGTACCTCCACTATACCTAATGTACTATATTTTTAGTTTTATAGCACCATCTTAGTGTGGCCACTATGACAGAATGTTGTTCAAGTTAGATAGCAAGATTCACTTTAAAAGAACTGCCACTTCATCAAGTTTTTGTTCTTGAAACAGCTGAGCTATAACAGCCATAAATAAAAACATTAAATGTTATTTATTAATAAATTTTATTCGGCTAAAAATACCTGGAACTTTAGATGATGCATTTAGGAGTTCAGAAAATGAGTTTTCAATGCAATAAACTACCAGAAATAAAAACGTTTTAAACAACTTTGGTGGTCACAGTTAGAAAAAAGTCTTGCTGTAATTTCTGTGAGCAAGTAGGATATGAGACTGTTAGATCACTTATCATAACCAGATTCTAGGTGGAGAGAAATGTTTTTAACAAGCTTGAGCATACAGCATGAGATTTTAGCACATATACATTTCTAACTCAGCCAAAGCTAAGCAGTGTTATCAAAATCAAGTTTAACATCGTTGTTGCGATATTTAGGTAAGCTGGTCAACAGAACACAAGCAAGCTTCATCTGGAATCTACAAAGTAAACTTCTTAGATGAAGAAGGATATTCTAACTTTAGAAAGGTTAGAGAGTTAAATAAATAATTCATGTTGAAGTTGTTGTAATTCTCTAACATGCGCTTCCAAAGCATTGACAATATAATTACACAGCATTACTATTTTGACTCAAAGGTCAGTGTTGAATGATGATGACTTATAATCTGTCAATCCAATGAATACACAGTGATTACACATTTATAACCATCTGACAACACTGGCTTCTTTAATTTCCATTTTGCCTTCAGTTTCATTCATTTAATTTGTCATTCCATCTTCATTTTATTTGCTCAACAACTAATACATACACTCACTTGAACTGCTGGAGATGTATTGACAGGTCTGCTAACTTCCCTCCGATCTATCATCTCAATATACAACACTCAACTAGCAAGTTGATTTGTTCTGTAGTCTGAGGGAGAAAAACTTGATGACCCAGCAACCTTGTTTTTCATGTCTCTTGTGGGATATACAGTTCCATAGCACAAGTCACATGTACAACAAAACCACATACAGATTTCAATCAAATGTTGTAGTTTATACATTAGTATAAGTAAATTAACTTTGGATGAAAAATATAATTTGAAGTGTAATTCCAAGTTCAATCCTATGCAAACTGTATCACCATATAATATTTCTGTATTCATCATATGCATTTTTTGTTGGTGATGATCTTTGCAGTTTTCTGGCCATGAGTATTAATGAATTAAATTCTCAATTATTATATCAATTGGTGTTGATTTTGTCTTACAGGCACAAAGAAGTGGAGGATCCATTGAAATCAACCCACTGTTTACCATTGATGTTAACCACAAAGTAAGTGATGTTTCTATGTTTATTAATATTATTAGAGTAAAGGAACTGATGCCATGTGAAATGATGAACCATAATCGCTACAATGATCTACTCTGATTAGATTATCCCTCTAAGAAGTTCTGACTCACATTGTCATCAACAATTCCTTGCATTTTGGTTTTGATATAAGTATTTCAAAAAGCGTGGTTTTCCAAATAACGTTTTTCTTGAAATAGAACCAGTAATCATTGTTGTTGGCAACCACAGAAATATTACCATCACTCTTGCCAACGGTAAATTTGTTAACCAATCTGTACTCATCACATGCTACTGCAAGCAAGAAGACCACAGTCAAATCATTCTTTATTTTGATATTGGACACTTCCAGTACCAGGAGTGAATACTCTGGTTGACATTTTATTGGTAATAGGCACACACAAGCCACCCACCCCAGTAAGAGTAGCATTGGTATTACACTAAAATTTGTTGTTTATTTGTCAGGGTGCTGGTCGTGAAGGATTGTGGGTACAAACTGAATTCCTTGCTGTTGTTGCTGCACTTTTAATATGGTGGTGTGCAAATAATGTCAAGAGTAAAATACAAGATTCTTAATTTTACACAATTTTGTTTATTAGCCACTTTCAAAGTACAAATTTAATGTATTTAACATCTATAATTACAATAAAAATCCTTTTTACACTAACTTCAAGCCAATTTCTTTTCTTTTGTGTGAAACATATTGTTTCAGTGGTATGACATAGACTATTTTATGGTTCTTTTACAGCATCCTTGATTGTAATATATGAATTTACAGAATCAAAACAATAATATTGGAAACATTTAATTGCTCAGTGAAATTCTAAAGCATATATTGAGGGTTCACTGATGTTTTTAGCAACAAGAACTTTGAAATACATCTATTACATCAGAAGTATCCTGTCTATGTCTGTTCCCACCCCTCCCGTGGGGAGAAAATGTGTGTGATTTGGCATCCATAATCGTGTTCTAAGGTTGTCGGCTTCTCAATTTTTTGAGACTGATGTATTTGAAGTTTTGTGAGGGGAGGGAATGGATATACATGAGGAACATTGGATGTGATTTGTATCCGGCTCTTTACCTGTATCTTAGGTCTATTCATGTCCTCTGGTACTAAAACTGGAGCCCAGAGTAATACAGTGTTAGTTGACTTTCTTACAGATTCCACTGAAGAGAGTCTCATTCCACTGTTACATGTGAAATTAAACAAATATAAATAAATATTTTACACATCTCGTCCACAAAGTGGTTTTTCTTGAGGTGGCCGCTCACACTCGCTATTCCTATATTAATTATTTTGCACACATCTTTTCATACATGTTGATTTTTGATGAGGGAGGAAAACAAATTTGTTGAAGATGTGGTTTATCATGGCAGTTGGCAGAATTAGTGCACAAAACAGCTGAGTATTTGCCTGTATGTGAAATTAGGTAAAAATCAATGAAACCACTAACTTAACATAACTGTTCTAGTTAATAGTGATAAATTACTGTATTTTAATGTTTAATAAAAGTCTTGCCCCATTTAAATGTGCTGTGTTTTTTTTACCAGTGAATCTTGCTTAAAGTATTTTCCAATTTTACTCCCTGATTCTGTTTGTTGGCCCTTTATGTGATGTGTTAGAGAGTGTGACTTGGAAAAACAAGTTTCACACTTTTTCAAAAATCAAACATATCTTATTCAGGGTCCGTACAGGTTTTGCCAGTTTTGGAAATTGATAATGCCATTTTCCAGGACCTGGAGAGTTTTATTTCATAGTATTGGTTTTGGAAATTAGGTCATTTGGCTTTGAAAACTGAGTTTTGGAAATTTTCACTAAGGATTTTGTATGTACCCTGCTTATTAATAAAAACACAAATGACAGTTCTTTTCAGATAAAAAATAATTTTATTGTTTTTCATTTCAAATCATTGTAAAATTATATCATATATACATGTTTCACACTTCAAGAATATATTAAAATTTTGTCTCTATAATTTAATTTCAGTTCATTGCTATATGAATAAAGATCTTTATATAATTACAGTTGGTGCACTCAATTAGATATTTGATTAAGAATTATTGTTTTTGATTTGGTTGGTTTACGTCCACAGCAACACTAGAGTGCAAACACTAAAAGTGTTCAACATAAATACCACTAAATAGTGCTATTTCAATACTAAATACGGTAAACACTCACATAAAACCCATTTTTGGAGTTCAGGCTGATTGTCTTCTTATTAAATGGGTGTTTACTGAGAAATCAGCCTGAATGTGTTGTTAACGTGTCCTTAAAATCGATGTTTCAAAAATATATATATATTACTATTATATAGACTACTGTACCAATACATGTAGATGATATCAAGACGTAAAAACAGAAGAAAAATAAATTATTTTCAAGTCGGGATTGTAATCTGCACTGCTGGTAACACACTAATACAATTCTAGCATAATGAATTTAATTTTTTTAAGAACACATTTCAATTTTTCAGGCTGATTGCGTTCTTACTTATGTGGTACTTAAAATGCCAAAATTCAGGCTGGGTGCTCTTAACCCACTTGTTCTTTTATGTGTTTATTTACTGTAGTGGCAACTTGCGCACATATAGTGTTTGCACTCTATACTTGATTAGATTTATTTTTTGATATTCAAACAAATCTACATTTTGCTATTCAATCCTGAATCAAACTACAGCTCCTGTTTTGGTTGAGGTTGTTGGGGGTCCTTATCAGCATTCACCATGAAATGGTAGAAATAATTTATAGTTTGTTCATAGTTTTTGACTGATATTCTTTCATTAAATCCATGAATAGTTTTCAAATCTTTAGGAGTTAGAATCGAGGGATAGAACCGATAAACTGACGATGTCAGGTTCAGATAATGTTTAGAATCAGTACCAGCAACCATCATTCCAGGTGCAACACCTATTCCAGGAAATACTTGTTTAATGCTCTCTGCTATTACCTGGTGAGAGAGAAAACCATCCTTTACTTTAAAGTTGAGTTGGTGCAGGTGAAATTCAGATGGATTAGAAAAACTGGGTGAATTTGCAAATTTTTTTTAATCATAAAATTGGTTGGACTTCTGGAATTTTCAGGCATTACAAATTTTCACATGCACTACCTTATGAGGTCCAGTGCACATTTTTGTACCCAACTTTTTAGCAATATCACTGACATGGCAATGGGCAATAAATGGACTGTAACCATTTCTGAATGGATTGTAATAATAATGATAATAATAATAATAATAATGGCTTTGTTACATGATACAACTAGAGTGCACGCACTAAAAGTGTGCAATAGTTGTCACTATTTAGTAGTAAATATGACTAATGAAACATAAGAAAACAATATAATTAGCATATAATAGCACTATTTAGTGGTAGTTATGTTGCACACTTTTAGTGCATGCACTCAATCTGCCTAAATCTAGATTAATGTAATCAAATATAAATAAAATAGAAAGAAAATAAACGAAAACTCTTCAGAAATTTGAAATGTAACACTATAAATTTAAAAACAGGTTTATAAAAAAAACTATTAATAGATAAAGTATGTATAAAAAATAGAAAAATCTGTGTCTACAATATCCATTTAAAAAACGTCAGCAGATCACACACTCTGAAACAGCATGAAGTGACTATTAAAAGTGTGGCCGTGTTAAGGAGGCTGTCTAAAATACATAAAAAACATGACTTACACTAATCTGAATACAGCAAAACAACTGAAATACTTGCTCACTGGAACTGTACTTCAAGAAAAGTTTCAAAAACGTTTGGGGCCAGGTGCATGAAGTCTGGTTAAGTTATAGATAGGATAAAACTAGCTAGAACTGGACCAAATTCTATATACTAGATTTGATCCTATAGAAAGGGCAGACATTTATCCTTACTAGCACTTGCTACTCAGTCTTTGTGCAACCAGCCCATGGTGGGCAAATGAATAAACTAATCAGATTGTGCATGCTGTGCCTATCAGAAGGAGCCATTAAAACAACTTTATGACAAGTAATGTTGCCAATCTATTCCAGATGTTCAAACCTAAATCAAATAGACTTTAGCTTGTAGTCTTTAGGGTTTTGGCACTATGCATTCAAGTGATTTATTGTGATCATGAATCATAGCTCCTGTTTTGGTTGAGGTTGTTGGGGGTCCTTATCGGCATTCACCATGAAATGGTAGAAATAATTTATAGTTTGTTCATAGTTTTTCACTGATATTCTTTCATTAAATCCATGAATGGTTTTCAAATCTTTAGGAGTTAGAATTGAGGGATAGAACCGATAAACTGACGATGTCAGGTTCAGGTAGTGAATGGAATCAGTACCAGCAACCATCATTCCAGGTGCAACACCTATTCCAGGAAATGCTTGTTTAATGCTCTCCGCTATTACCTAGTGAGAGAGCAAACCATCCTTTATCTTTTTTTATTAAGTATAAGAGCGAATCTTGTATGATATTTAGACAACTCAACTTTGATATCTGTTCACCAGTATATAATATTGGTGATCAGTCAACCACTATTGTTACCGTAATCATTTTCATACTTGACTGATAAAAATGGTATGTAATGTAATCCTAGCAAGTGCAAAGAGCTTGATAATAACTCTATCAACAATATCGCTAGTATACCTAAGTGCAATAATGTTACAATACTAGTTAACTAAGCCAAACAAATGTTTACACATCCTGAGATGTCAAAGGAAGCAAGGATACAATCAAAAAGAAGTCAACCATCTTTTTGATAGCCTAGTTTTACCTAGTTTTACCTATTATTACTTAATATAGTTTACAATGCCTGACTGTTTATGCAGCTGCTACTGCAGAATTAACAACTTTTATACAACCTTTCCTTTACAGGTGCTTTAAACGAAAATATACATCTAAAAGGTTAATAAATATATACCATATTTTAGAAAATCAAGATACTAAATAAATATATACAATTAAGAAGGCCTTAGCATCAGATACGCTCCCACTGAATGTGTATTTCCCTTAAGATCAAAATTACAACTAAATATAATTTAAGGTAGTTCGGGACCCTTGCTACTGCGCATCCTGCTCGCGCATGTGAAATCAAATAAAATTTCTCGTGCGATTAAAAAGAAATTTTGCGTGAGAGCCGAAATATGGTCATTCTTGAACCTTTTGTTAAAAAATAACATCATAGCATTACATACGGGCCTCAAAAGCAACTAGTGCCCATTCCCGCGCGTCCAAAACATTGAAATCATCTTATTTTCCGCGCGTTTTTTGCTTTTAGCTCTAAAATTAGCATGGTGACACCCAATTATTTTTCAATTTTTATATTTGGCATAAACCCAGCTTTAAAATTTTGAAATAAAAAATATATGGTCTTCGAGACTAAAACATGCTAATTTTGACTTTTTGTGGTAAAGTGTACAAAAAATTAATGAAGCTCTTCATTTAAATCTCCGTGAAATATCTCAGGCGATGTCTTTTCCAGTGAGTAAATTCATGAGAACTATAGCGAAGGGAGCATTTTGTCAGACTCTTATAGCAGATTTGTGAAAAACTTTCAAATTTGTTCGCAAGAATATTATTTTCAACAAATTTGATGTTACTTCTTTTAGTTGAAATGGGGCAAAAATGGGCCTATTACCACCCCCACAGTTCCAAAACAAGCACGGTGACCCCTATTTTTTATTTCATTTCTGTTTTTTTTTATGTGTCAGTCCTTATTCAGAAAAAGTTTTAGAAAATTCTATCGGCGGGAAGTGTGGATGCCGAACTACCTTAAGGCTTAATTCTTTAGTGAAACCTAAGGTCCGTACAACACGACTTCAAAACACTTTTATCAATAGATTAGCTTTTAATCATAACAATATTTTGAATATAGAGTTTTAGAATTTGATTATAGATTTTAATGTACTATAAGGAATTTTGTTTCTTATGTCATAATGATTTATAATAAAGACACATTATTATTATTATTATTATTATTATTTACATTGAGGGGGATGTGGGTTGTACTACTTGCATTTTATAAAATGTATGCCACATTTAAAGGGGGTGTGGGTGCAGATTAAATTAAGGATGGAGCAAATTTTTATCAGAAAATTGTCAGGGAATGCATTCTGTTCTTTTTTTACTTTGCTTAACGGGATTGCCAATTTTGTAGGATTTCAGGCAGTGGAAGATTTCAGGCATTCAAAATTATCACATGCACTAGAGAATTAAGAACCATCCTTTACTTTGTTAGGGTAATACTACATGAAGTATTTATAGGGATTAGCAGGCATATATTCATCCAAATTAACAACACTGGAAAATCTCGGCAAGTTAATGATTGAGAATCTCAACTTATTGACTCAATCAATTTTCAGAATCTTGGCTTTTATTTCAGTTGTGGGTTTTCAAAATATACAAAACTGATTTGTTCATTTAATAACTGTTATGATTCTTCCAAGCAGAAAATAAGAATCCAATCAATTTGTTTATGTTACCATCCACTATATTAACAATCATGTTACCTTAACGGCAGTACACTGCTTACCTGATAGCCAGTGGCGTCTTTATCCCACGGCGACAGTGGCGATGGTGGATTAAAGTATTTTATATTGATCTGCACTCTGTCATCATTAATGCATCTTTTATTATGTTCTAGAATCTTGGATCAAATAAAATAACATTTTGAATTAATATTACCATTAATAATAAAGACATGAGCAAATGGTTCATCCTCAAAGCGAGTATACCACCTGCGTTTCCGACAAATGCAAATAGTTCTGATTTTTAACTTTTCCTTACAATTTTATCCAGTGCATCAAAATACCAGTTTATACGTCAAACAAAATGAGCATGAACAGCAAAAAAGTTTTGTGCCAAAACCATATCAGAGGTGACATGATGTGATGCTCATTGGTGTCTACTTGCGCATGATAGACAGAAATATAAACACATACTTGCAGAGGGCTGTTTTTTTTTTGACAAATTTATGCCAAGCAGGGTAATCCTGTTTGACTACAAAACTATAACTCAACCTGTGGATTCAGGATTGTTCAATAGGGTGTTCCATTTTGGTTTCACATTTTCTAAAGAGTCGTTTGCATTCCATGGAACCCATGGTATCTATCCCCTCCCCCCTGAATTCAGCACTGTCAACCAACCTTACCTCCTGTAAAGTATTTCCTGGGTGAATTCTCTGATTTAATGTTGCCTTAGCAAAAGTAGCAATGACATTATCCTAGGAATAGCAAACAAACACATTCAACACCAGATCCCATAAGACATACAGTCAAGCAGTATTTGAAGAAAAAAAATAAACACACAAAGAAAAAAAACTACTGACAATGGTGATGATGATAGACTTTATAACATGTCAATTTATCTAGCTATTTACAACCAAATTGGGGACAAAATGAATGAACCAAATATTAGTAGATGCTTAAAGATTGTTAACTGTATCTTTCATAACTGGATTTTGCCTTGTAACTGCATCATTAGCAATGTCTCTTACCTTAATACCAGCATTAAAGATGGTAAATGCCGTGGTTGTCCTAAGCAATGCGTTTGTAGCTGGTGATCTTGTTAATATACTGCAAAGAACACAGCCAACCATTAAAGTTATCAAGCAGTCTCACAATAGCGATACTTGAGCTGAAGTAACCCTTTGTTATTCATGTGCCAACCAGACAGTAATTGACCATTATTTCAATAACGCTTATTGTAGTTCTGGTTGGCATAACAATTTGTTTGTTTATAAACATGAAGTATCACTATAATTGTGTGGGAAGTGAGGTATTCCCACATACAGTATGTCCTATATGTGCAGGATACAGGTATCTGATTCCACTCCATTTCGTAATTTTATCTGGGTGTCCTGTCATGTTAAGGGTAGCTACTTTCTTCCTTGAACCCAAGATGGTCATTAGCTGGTGCTGACAAGTGTTATGCAAACTGACATGATATTACTTCATCATTAACAAGGTAATTGTTTAAATAAAACAACAGAGACATGAATGTACACTCCTACCCAAAAGGTCACCCAAACACTTGTGGAATACACCCATAGGGAATTGTGTACCCATGAAATTGGGGATCAAACATATTACATATTAAATGGGATACAGTGGTACCTTTGTTAGGCAGTCACTTTTTAGTGGTCGCTGAATAGAGGTTCAGTATAAATCAGCATATAAATGGACAGACATAGCAGAGTTTGTTACTTTATAGATTATTTAAAGAAATTCACATGTTCTATCCAAACTGCAATAAGATCCATCTAGGAATTGTTTGATGAGTGCTTAATGGAGGTTGAAAAAAATGGAAAACACATTTAGGGACAGCCAAGAGGTAGCTGTGGCTGCTTGATAGGTGACCGATTAATACGAGGTGCCACTGTAAAACATCTACCATGCAAATATCTATTACCTAATTAGTGGATGTTTGAAAAGCCATAGATTTGAAAGAATTATTCTTGCTGGCCATGACACCTAAAGAATGACAAATACTACTAAGCTCAACAACTGAATAAATGAATACTTTAGATAACTGATAAAAGAACAGTCGGCTGAATAAATGAATGGATGCATAAATGATGCATATTCAGGTCAGTGAATTGATTGGATAGATGGTGAATGAATGGACGAAAGAATGAATGCATGAATGAATACATTTCTTTTCTTTTGGGCAAAGCCCAGGAGATACAAACAGGACTTGGTCCCACATGTATCCCCCTGTCTCACTTCCCTCTACAGGAGGAGAAAAACACCTGTGACATGAACAATCTCAGTTCAGATAAGATCCACAGCGGTAAAAGGCCAGTGCTCTGACTGCTAGGCAACCCATGACATCCATTGTTGGACAGTGGTGCATAATGAATGAATGGGTGAATAAATAAATGAATAAAACAAATGTATGGATGACTTGATGAATAAATGGCAAAACATCATACCTGTGGGGCTAACTGTTCTAAGAAGGCCTGTATAGGACCATTAGAATCTAGAATGGCGGGAACAGGGCATGACTCCATTCTGTCAATAGATTTAATGTGTCAGTGGTAAAAAAAACCCAGGTAAATGGCAAGAACAAAAACTTGATGTTAACATGATTATAATTGGCATGTGATAGAGAAATGCAAGATAACAATTATTTTATTATATTATATAATTATTTTCTATGGGCAATATAGTGGTCCAAATAATTGTGAAGAGTATTTGATTATAAAAAGCACCAACTGCATATTTTGCATCAACTGAAGGTAAAATAATATGTTTAGGGATGGACCATTAGAAAAGTGAAGGGGGAGAGGGAGGGGGGGTGGGGAAGGTTCAACCTTGCATACTTCTTTTTCTGACTTGCTTATTATGCAAGTGTTTGTTTCCTGGGCTCAATATATAGACTTCACTTTTCTGATGGTCTGTCCCTTTTTGGCTAACAATATAGTAGCATTGGTATGTTACCTCATCACTGCATTAGATAGAATACCAATGCTTGTTTCACTGGGTGGCATGGATGAATGACCTCCAACAGAAGTGACTGACAGTTCCAAATGCAAATAACCCTTTTCTGTGACACCAATTCTAATGAACGGTTAAATGAATGAACATTGTATGTGTGTTGAATGACTTCAGGAACAAAAAAATAAATAAATAAATAAATAAAAATAAATGAATAAAAACAAAATAATAAAATAAATAAATAAAAATAAATAAATAAACAAAAAAAAAATCTAATTGGCTAATGTTTTGCCCATAATTATTTTTGCATGATAGACATCATTTTCAATTGCTTTTAATATTAATTGCATATTACTTTTGCCAAATTTTTGTGAAAACAAATTTGTTTATTTTGCAATGAATATTACAGGTAAGGTTCTTTTTAATGTTGACAATGTTTTATGGCAAAGTGACATCATTATCAGTTCAAAATGAATCAAACAAATTTTCAAACAATATCCAAAAAAGTACAAAGTTTCTAGAGATTAAATGAATGGTGAACCTCTTCTTTCGTCCCTTGCTCTGTTGCAGTACTTTCAACATAGAGAGCAGCAACCAAGCAAGAGACACAAGTTTAACAAATAAATATTTTTATAATGATTGTAGAAAGAATATGTTGTTACGCCAATATAGGCATGGATACTAGTATATTACAGTAAAGAATAGTGTAAGAATGGGTACTAGTATATTAAGTATAGTAGAGTACTTTTTAAGGGTTATGTACTAACCATGGTAATTTCAGTGTGGCCAGGAAATGTGTTGTAATGTTGCACAAACAATTGTAATACTACTTTATTTTTTACTTTGGCACGATATGAGTAGTAGGTTCTTGAGTCTTGGACCAGACAAGCCAATTTGTTGTGATGTAATGACTTTTAATTAGTAGTCAAGCCCGACTATGACTTTAGTTGGTTAATACAAGAGTCAAGCAGAATACTCACATTGCATATGGTACAGCTACCCCTGGTAGAGTATCTTTAACTATAACTGTTCCTTCATCAGCAATGAACTCAAACTGAATATTCCTTGATTTTAGCAGATTAGCCATGACTTTTGCACCATGTAAACCAGATACCTGCAAAAGTTAGTCACTGTAAGTAATAATTACTACTGGTATACTATAATATCCATACCAAACATACCCCTGGCTTACAATATTGCAAGCAAGATTACACAGTTACATGTTCCATTACTGAAGCTGAGAATCTTAAAACATCATTAGAAAAACAGAAAAAATATTGCAAAGTAATAACAAAGCACACAGTGAAAGAATTGTCAAATGTCTATATTTGTTGTTAAATCCAGACGAGTCTTAAATACAGAATGGTCTGAACCGTGGTAATGAATACAGTAAATTGAATGATCGTCATGCTGAGTTCAAAGCAAATTGACCAGCTCATATTGTGGCTTCATAGCTCAGTTGAAAGAGCATTGCACCGGCAATGCAAAGGTCATGAGTTCAATTCTCATTGAAGCCCAAAGTTTTTTGGTTCTTCTTTCAAGCAATTGCATTAATTGCTTTCATCACCGTGACGATCATTCAATTTACTGGAAATCCAGACTTAGTTATAGTCTATATCATATAGGGATGCAATACTTCAACCCAGGTTGTCACAGCAACCCATTCATCAGCCTACAATTGATCTTAGATCAAGTCAATTATTACAATAACTATTATATCTTTATGAGATTTTAGATAAGTGGTCTTATAGTCTAAAACATAAAACTGTGGGTATATCTATGTCCAGGTATCTCATTGACTAACAATACTTGGATACAGCACTTTGTACAATATGCATATTGATGGTACTATGTCTCAAGCTACTGTCACTAGTTTACAGTACATCACAAGAAAAAAATTGAATTCTCAAGTCTTTAAAAATGGAAATTGCATGGGAAATGTTCCCATTTAATGGAAAAAATATGGGTAAATTTGAACCCAATATTGGGTTTTGTAGCATTTGTCCAATGATAACCTAAAATTGGACATTCATGGTCTAATTGAAGAGTTCAAAGCGAAAACGGCCTAAGTGCTCTTTTGGATAATTTTTTCGAATTTTCGAATTTTCACCAAATCAATCTAAAAAAGGCATCTGATGATCTAATTTGGTCTAAAAACAAACATCTACTATTTTTTTCCGAAGAAATTGTCCGAAAAAGGTGAAATTCGGCCCGTAGTTACGCTTTCGCTTTGCTTGACAACCGTTCACTCTTGCGTGAAAAGCACAAATTTGTATAGGACGATAAAAATACCCGAGTGAATATGCATAAGTACAAATCTTAGAGTGCGCGCACTAAATAAATATCACTAAATAGTGTTATTTTATGCTAATGCTATTTTTTTTTTTTTTTGTTTTTTTTTTTTTTGTTTAATAAGCGCTATATACTAATCTCGACATCAGTGTTCATGGGGACGAATAAACCTATTAATATATATGTATGTTTTGGCTAAAAACTTGGCCTTCGAGCCAAAAGTTTAATATCCTAAGAAAATTCAGTCCTTCTTCTAATCTTATGCAAGTTTTTCAAGTTTTACTTCATTCTACTTACACCGCTAAATCACTACGAACATGCCTATTTCGAACTACACGTGTTTTGACAAAAATACCACTGCAATGCATTCTGGGAAATCAACCAAATTTTCGGCAGCCGTCATAGCCTCCCTCCATTTCAAGTTTTTTTTATAAGTTTAACGCTACCTCGGAATTCTGCCGAATTTTCAGGCTTGTTGTGTTCTTTGATCGCCAAAACTTACAAAAATAGCCGCGGCAGTCCAAGCATTTGCCTCTAAAACAGTCTTTAAGTGATGATTTCTTCAACGGTCGCCAAGATTCACGAGTGCGAAAAAAACACTAATTTTTACTCGAAATCATCTCACCAGCTTGATTTCTTTCAAACAGTAGACTCATCACAACTAGAAAGCTTAATGATGCTGTTCCAGAAGAGTTTAGAGGCAAATTGATAGCAAAAAACAACGACGAAATCACGAATGATGCAAATTCGTCAAAGTTCTGATTAGACTGAAAACCTGTTTCAAACGTGTTAAACATGTTAACCAGTTTCATGCCTCCCCAGTAAAACAAAAACACAGGAGTCTTGATCGAAGCCAAAAAGAAACTACCCTGGACGAGCTTAAGGTTTGTACGAATCAAAAAATCTCTAAAATCGCCAAAAATGTCCTTTTTCGGACAATTTCTTCGGAAAAAAATAGAAAATGTTTTTTTTTAGACCAAATTAGATCATCAGATGCCTTTTTTAGATTGATTTGGTGAAAATTCGAAAATTCGAAAAAATTATCCAAAAGAGCACTTAGGCCGTTTTCGCTTTGAACCCTTCAATTGTTAATGAAATAGTTCTTGTTAAAATTCAGGGGCCAGTTGCAAGGCTGGACAGCGTTTTCCCCTGGATAGATCCCTATTTGACGGATAAATAGGAGATATACCAGAGCCTGAAATGAAAAACTCTTTTGTTGCAATTATTATACAAGTGAGAAATTTGTCTGAATACTATTGAACTGACCCAAATGCTGCACTTGAATGATTTTTTAACAAAAGAGTTTTCCACTGACAGCTCAGCTGTAATATCTACCACTCTAAACAAATTCTATACACTCATGATCAGTAGTTTAAAGCTCCATACAACTGGCCCGAGATATACTCATCACTATTACCTCTTCATCATGTCCATAAGACAAATAAAAACCTCTTTTGGGTTGGAAATTCCTTTGTAATAAGAACTGCAAAGCCTCGAGGGAAGCCTGAAAACATCAAATAATAATCAAGATGTAATGATTGGTCAAAAACCTTACTTGCTTGATCAAAGTATTAAAGAATTCTTAAGTATAAAATGTAATATATATTTTTCTGAACCCCTTCACTATCCAGCCCCTAGAATTTCATACATTGACAAGAGACTTCCTCAGTCTATAGAACTAACCCCCACCCCCTTCCCTCACCCCACCCTGGAATTTATAAAAAAATACTGTGTCTGGAATTACACAATGAGTATCCATTTTATGGGTAAGATTGAGAAGGTCATATCAAGGAAAACAGTGACACAATTAAAATATAATTCCCAACAAGTTTAACTAGTACAAAGTGCTGTTCTTACCATGACTCCATTTTTGGCATCTAAAGTACCACGCCCATACATATATCCATCTTTTATACGACCCTCAAATGGAGGTACTTCCCATGAATCATTGCTGGCAGGTACGACATCTAAATGTGATATTATCATGTACGGCTTAAGAGACTTGTCACTTCCTTTCACATGTATTAGAAAACTGTAATTGGCAACTATTTCATATTCAACTAAAGGATGGTTGAAAATAATGGAATATTCTGAAATAAATGACAAAACAAAATAAATCAATGAGAGAAGAATGCACAGATAATTGTGATGACGCAGATGATGGTAGTGGTGATAAACGTGTTCCAGCTGACTGGTATACCAACAGAGAATAATCAATGTGGGATCCCTGCGTACAAAACAGGGGACCTGGTAACAACACCATTTAATCAACGTTAGTTTCTCGAACATAGATAAGGTTGTACCCATTTTAATTAGCTTACCATCAAGATAAACTCCCTCACATTAGGGAACGTTAAAAAAAAACTGGCATTGCTCAAACAATGTCATTAGGATCCCTTTGTGTGCACAGGGATCCCACATTGATTATTCTCTAACCAATATACCAATCTCATACCCAGAGCCCAAGTTTTTTTGTGGCCTGCAGCAAAGAGCAAGAGCTCTGGTATAATTACATGATACTGAAAGCCATGTTTAAATTGCGGTTACAATACAACAAACGCATTTATAAATTACCACAGTAACTTTATTTATTTAACATCAACTGGTCATCATTATCATCATCGTTTTTTCCCATGTGGTTACCAAGCAACCTTGGGGTATTTTTCCTTGAAATGCACTTCAAGGAATTGAAAGAAGTTATAATTCTTCTTCGTCATACTTATCACCTGCTGTCTATCAATGTCAAGAGAGCGTTTGAATTTGCTCCCCAGTCCTGTTTGACCTTGTCTGTCTTCAAATAATACCTACTTTTGCAGGGAGTTGGTTTTAGTGATTGGCAGGGAAAAGTTACTGGAAATCAAGCAGGATCGCTATTATAAATATACCACAGACTGCAAAAACTAATTTTAACAGAGACCCAATCTTCCAGTTTACACTAGCTGGACTACTATAGATATGCAGTGCCATCAAAAAAATCAAACTTGTCATGAAAGTCAAGGATTTGAAAAGTCTTAAAAATATGATCACACTGGCAAATTAGCATTTAGCTGAGTCCTTAAAGAAGGGTTCTCAAATCCTGCCATCCCACCCACTTTGGTTGTAAATTCTGCTATCCTGGTCAATTTTTAGCAAAATTGTGATCCAGCCAAAAATTCATTTAATAATAATTAGTAGCATTTATTTCTGTATTAATCATTAACTAATAGACCTTTTTGGCTTATTTGTATGCAAATTGCCCATTTCAGACCATGTGACACTCTCTAGGGAATGGTTCTTTTATATGTGTTGAAATATTTGCACCTGAAAGAATCATTTCCCAAGAGTGAAATAGAAAAATAAACATGGAAGCGAATTTCTCAAAAATACCCCTAAAAGATACCAGGTGTTTTTCAAAAGGGCATGGCTTCATACATTTTTAATCTCTAAAAGATACCAAAAACGTAAGTTTTAGTGCTATTCAACCCCTAAAAGATGCCATTAATAGTGAGGATTTGGCAAATCTCATATTTCATACCCTAAAAGAGACCAAATTGCTGATTTTTACCCCTAAAAAAATATGACGAGCTGCCCCCTCCCCCCCGGAAAGCCAATAAGGTCTATTCGTGATTGAACTTAATTGATCCATAACATGAATAATATCACACATCCCATTCATATTTATTTAATGTTAATATGTCTGAAACTCTGCTACCAGCAAGGACTGTCAGAATATATCATCCACATCAACAAATAATTAAAAGCACAATATGAGCGATGATAACGAAACAATGACAGTAAAACACAGTAGCCTAAACACCATGAAAAAAGGTGGTTCCTAGGACGATCAGCATGGCTGCACCCTTTGTTTCATTAAAATACACTATTGTATTAGGCTGATTCTAATCTACATTTCTAAAATATTTACGTCCAGAGATCATGGAATTTCAATAAAAAAATTGAGATTCAACTCAAACATTTTGCTTGTAAAAAAGAATTAGTTTCTATAACTGCATATTTGTCCTTTAGGGATAATAGTTTTTGTTCATATTAATTTAAAATAATAATTTGCATAGACCTGCCAAGGAGTGTTTTTGTTATACTAATCTACAATGCAAAGTACAAACTGAATTAACATTAAAACAAACACATCATAGAAATTTCCTAAAAGTTCATATTTATTAAATAAGTAAGTTGAAAAGTCCGAAAAAATTACAGATAACACAATCGATACGACCTGAATTAAGTTCACTTATTTTAATAAGACTTTAAAAAGACTTACGAATGCGCTCGTCTAGTTCAACAAGTGCATAGAAATATTCAAAAATTCCACACTAAAAAATTGGCATTAAAGTCATGGTTTAAATTATAACTTGGTAGTCTGATAACTCACCATTTTTGAGAAATTGTTGATATTTCAAAAGTTCTGCTTCGTCATAAACCCCAGATTTCCATGCGATCGTTTTGAAACGAAGAGCCTGACTAAATCTTGACAAAACTTTGTCATCTGCAGCTATGAAGTCTGCATCGCTAGATTTGCATGGTTTATCTGCCACCTTGGAGAATGAAAACTGAATAGTTCGAGCAACTATTATTATTAAAATTGTGAAAAGGCAGGAAGCTAAAATGTGGGTGAAACGAAGCGCCATCTCTTTGTTTGGGAGGTCGAAGTATCCAAGCAGCTGAGGGAAGACTGGTACTCACCACATTTATCCGCGTCGTTTTGAAATTTTTGTTTTTATCGCAGCCAACGCAACCTAATCAATTATGCATTGAACGTGTTTTATTATATACTTTGAATTAATTTTGGCAAAAAATGCCTATTTTTAGAAATATCTCCAGCAGAAAAAAAATCATTTTGTATAATGGAGCAATTTTAGAATACCCCGTCACTTAACAATTCCAGTAGCGGCACTGTTTGAAAACGACGAATAATAACAATAGATTCTATTGTTATGGTAATAAGTGACGGGGTATTCTAAAGTTTAGCCAAATTGTATCTGGAATAAAACTCCCCACTCCTCCCTTGTGCTGTAAAAGTTCCTGGCCCCCTCTTACACTACTAGGGACTAAATTCACGTGACTGCCACAATAAACACAATGACGTCCAAATCATGTGATATATTTCCTGTGGGTTTACTCTCATAACTCTGTACATACAACAGTAATAACAGAAACGTTTTGTTTGCTCTCGGGATGTTTTATTTAGCGCTTTTAATTGCAGCTTTTAGTTGTCAAACGTTTGGACAAGGGTCTTTCAAGAATGGCACTGTCTACATCGACTCGAAAGGGTGAGTTGGTAGTTGTTGTGCATTTAACTGGGATTTTAAACTAAGGTGGATCGCGATCCACATTTCCCGCCGATAGAATGTTTTAAAACTTTTTCTACACAATGACTGACACATAAACAACAACAATGAAATAAAACGTAGGGATCACCGTGCTTGTTTTGGAACTGTGGGGATGTTAATAGACCCATTTTTGCCCTATTTCAACCAAAAGAAATAACATCAAATTTGTTGAAAATAATATTGTTTGCAAATAAATTTGAACGTTATTTACACATCTGCTATAAGAGTGTGACAACATGCTCCCTTTGCTATAGTTCTCATGCATTTATTTCCTGAAAATGACATTGACATGACAGATTTATATGCATAGCTTATGTAGAGTGTAGATACAGTAATTCCCCCCGGGGGTTTTCAATTATTGTTTACACATGTTCTTTGGGCGAACTGCTACCCCGGGGGGGGGGGGGGGTACAACCCTATATTGACTATACAGGGATGATCCGCTGAACAGGGTATGGTTTTTCGACCTTGGTGTCATGAACAGGGTATCCAATTCTACTCTATTGCCGATTTAATTCAAACTTCCTGTCATACACAGAGTCCAAAAAATGAGAGAAATTATTTTGCATTCATGAAATCGGGAGAAATAAGATCGTTGACTTTTAAAAAAGATAAGAGCAGCACGTGTGTCTGAATTGATATATTTATACAAATCATATAATGTTCGTAAACAATTGTAATTTGTCATAAACAGGGTATGGAAGTTAGGTATTTTTTGTCATAAACAGGGTAACCCCTACAAGATCCCAGCGGAACACCCCTACCCAGATCTGAAGGGAGTACCCCCCCCCCCCCCGGGACTGCTACATGCAGCACAGGAAGCCCAATGTCTACAAGTGATATTTATAAGGCTTTGTATGGGGTATTAGCCGTTGATCTTTATCGTGCTATAACTTTGTAAAAAATAAAGGAAATTAGTTCAAACATTGAAGTGTTGTTTCTTGTATTTTACTCACACTATGGTAGCGATTTCAGCGTATTTCAGCGCTTTTTAGCGTGATTGCACCCCCACCACTAAAGAAAAGACAAGGAAGGAAAGCTCTACTCACGCCAACGGACAAAGCTGCTTCGAAAATCGCGAAATTCTCATACTAAATGGAGCTCCTTTGATTCGATACTCCGTCACACGAAAGTCAGATAGTAAACGTTCACCATTATCAAAAAATATTTCATGGAATATATCCCCTTGATTGATTAATCCAACGAGACTTTCCAATTACCAGCCATTTTGAAAAAGTTCAAATCCGTGGCAGGAACATCCTGTGCAGCACGTGACGGTGAATGCGCAGACAACCCTGGACTCTAGCCAAATTCCTACCAACTCGTCATCCCCACGGGAGAATCAGTTGTCATCACTGGCCAATCATATGAGACGATGACGACTAGACTGCATTCAAAAGGCACAGTGATGACAGTGATGACAATGGATTTTTACAAATGTCACCTTACCGGGGGTGCTTTAGTAGGTATAAATTGTTAGACTGATTCTCCCGTGGGGATGACGTCTCGTTGGATTAATCAATCAAGGGGATATATTCCATGAAATATTTTTTGATAATGGTGAACGTTTACTATCTGACTTTCGTGTGACGGAGTATCGAATCAAAGGAGCTCCATTTAGTATGAGAATTTCGCGATTTTCGAAGCAGCTTTGTCCGTTGGCGTGAGTAGAGCTTTCCTTCCTTGTCTTTTCTTTAGTGGTGGGGGTGCAATCACGCTAAAAAGTGCTGAAATACGCTGAAATCGCTACCATAGTGTGAGTAAAATACAAGAAACAACACTTCAATGTTTGAACTAATTTCCTTTATTTTTTACAAAGTTATAGCACGATAAAGATCAACGGCTAATACCCCATACAAAGCCTTATAAATATCACTTGTAGACATTGGGCTTCCTGTGCATGCAGCAAACATGAATAATTGTTAGTGGTTATGCCCCCGTTGTTAGTAAGTACAGACACTCAGGATGCAGGTACGACCATCCTCAGTGTCGTACCTGCATCCTCAGTGGTTATTTTACATCCACAACTGGATAAGAGTATATAGAGTTGATGGGACCTCCGATTTTACGTTGTTGTCTGAGAGGATGCGAAGATCTTACCAATTGTAAATAGAGAAACAAAGGCAGCAACTTCTCCTCAATTACTGTAAGACCCTGACTGTTAGTCCGGCCACAGGGCTCAAACCCGTGACCTCCCACACAGTAGTCTGAAGCTCTACCAACTGAGCTAACCGGTCGGCAGTTTAAATCAGCTGTATGTAACTTGAGCAGGTTGAGCAGTAGCAAAGGTACCAAATTACCTTTAGTTAAATGTGTAAGCTTCCTTCCAAGGTAAATCATATATTTGTTTTCTTTTGTCAGCTGTGAAACTTTGGAGATCAGCATTTCCAGGAGGAAAAAATGTTTTTTTTGTGATTATACATCTCAACAATTGAATATCAGACAGTTTATCCCAGTTTTTCCTGAGTGTGGGAAAGTTGGAGCCAGAAAGCTCTGATAAAATTAATTAATCATCTATTTATATGGATGTAACAAATGGTTTGACATCTATAATGTAACTATCTGCAATTTCTTCCATTGATGCATTTTTTAGGAAGTACACCATCAAGTTTGGAGTGCTGGATAAAGAAAATGGAGTTGCTTATGGAACATTTCAAGACAATGTCATGAAAAATGGGTAAGGGATCAATAAAATATGTGCCTAAATGGTACAATTAGCTATAAAGATCTGCATCCAGAAATAGTCTGTGATAAGCATCCTTATCCTCATTGACCAGACCATTATCATTATTGACTGTGTGGTATGTTGGTTCGTACAGGAAAATATTTAGCTCCAGAAAATATGTCAAATACATGGTACAAACCATTGAGGGACAAATGTTTTCCCAAGCCCAACCTAACTAATATTAATAGTCAAAAAGTTTTTATCACATGATCCACTCATATCTGCTCATGTGTATACTAAAATGACTTTCAAAGGTCACGTGTAAGTTAAGGCTGCTGTACGGCTTTAATGAATAGGGCTGTACAAATCTTGAAGACTCTTGTAAACACCCTAAAAAAATTTTGCACAGTCCTATTCAGCAAAGCCATACAGCCATAACTTACACATGCAACCTTCAAAAGTCATTTTAGCATACACATGAGCAGATATGTGTCATGCAGTGATTAATATCATCTAAACACTATAATCATGGTTATTTGTGAGAATGCTGCACAATGTAGTTGAATGAAAAAGCCTATGATTGATGAGACTCTTCAACACACTCTTTTTCTTTTGTTTTTGTTTTTTTGTTTGTTTGTTTTGTTTTTTTTTTGGGGGGGGGGGATCTCTATCTAGCTTCTGCAATTAAAGATGTGTTAAAACCAAATAACTACAAAGTACCTAACAACTTAAGGTACCTTCTGGTAACTACTAAGGGTATAAGGTCATGCTCACCTCATTGTCAAGTTGAAAGCACTTGCAAATATCTATTGCATTATTAATATTCTTAATGTGTTCAATTATTTCTGGATTATTTCTCGTATCCATTCGTAATGTCAATGAACTGTGATTGCAGGTGGGGAGAATTAAACATTGCATCAGGTACAGGAAGTAACCAGTACGACGACAACACCATTATGTTTGCTGCAGGATACTTGGAAGGTGCACTCACTGGAAAGTATGTGTTATTAAGCATGAAATGTTTTGTATTTTGTCTCTTGCATGGGTACCATATAAATCTGAGTACTTTAAAAAAAGATTATATATCTCTTAAAAAACTCATTAATAATTCATGACCATTTTGTCCAATCCGATGCTCCTATCTTGTCACAAGGAAAGCACTCTTTTCCATATAAAGTACGCTTGAAACTATAAAGCTCGGGGAGGGTTTTGAATGTGGCCCAGGGGAATAATGGGGTATAATAGAAAAAACAATGGAATACAAATGAACATGAAGCATTATATAATTGCACATGTGGCATTATCTATGAATATTAATGTATATGTTACGTGTGATGTTATATAGTGCTTCAAGTTTGAAGATAGTAGGAATAAAATATAAAAACCATTAATCCGAACATTTATTTTGTGATAGCTTACAAACGGAAAGTACAATAATAAATTTATTATTGATATTTCCAATGTCAGCTTCAAAAGAACGCTGCTTTATCGAAGGATCTCTGTTGACTTGACCTATTTTCCGTTCGGAAAAAAATCTTTAAACGACAACTTTGTAGACGAACGTGGACTTTGGGATGCACTGTTCCAATGCGTTTTTCTCTTCTTTTTTAGACTTTGGTGACCTAAACGCTCGTTTTGCAAGCATGTTTTCACCCATGCAAGCGAAGTATCAAAACACCACAGTCGACTGAATAAGATACTGACAAAGTTTTGCATTATATTTAAATTTGACCTTTGCTATTGTTGTGCAATTCCCAAATGCAAACAACCTTCAATTCCATTTTGTTTTGTTCAGTTTCATCGATATTGAACAAAGTAGCCATGAATTATTAATTCATTTTTTTAAGCCATTCAATAAACTTGCAGCACGTGTTTTATCAGGTATAAAATCCCTCGGGGCTTCGCCCTCGGGATTTTATACCTGATAAAATACTGCTGCTCGTTTATTAAATAGTACAAAATGTCAGACAATCGCTGTCAATTACTGAATAATATAATCTGAATGACAGAGCTTTTGGATGAAATCTCACAACACAAGCAATGGTTTTAGTTCAAATAACTGAGCTGATTTGATTCAATTATTTGATTGCAGGCAAATTAATAACCATTATCAAAATATCTTTGGGATATTCTTTACATCAGAATCATCTGAACTGGTAAAAAAAGTGTCCAAGTTTTTCCAAGCACAGGTAGATTCATCTTCTTTTTGACAAATTACTGCTTGGCAGAGATTTCTCAAAAGAAACGTCTGTAAGGTGTGTTTATCTTAAGTTTCTGTGGAATACGTGTTCAAGCTGATGTCACTACGTTACTTCTGAAGTAGCTTTGGGGCAAAAAGCAAGTGTTTTTATTTATAGCAGCTGCAGTTCTTTTAATTATAAATCAGCCAACATACTGGCTTAAAACTGATGAATGTTGACTGGGCGTGAGAATTTAGTTGTCCACTGAACTTTTGGACGGTTTTGCAAAGGTTTATTTGAGAGATCTCTGCCAAGCAGGGTAAGGCATGTACAACATGAGACAAATATTTCAGGCCTTTCTTTATTGTGCCTTGTAGGCCAATCATAGACAGCTTACTAAATAAATTGAAACTAGTGTAAGATTTGAAATGACACTCCTTATTGAGAACATAACATGAAAACATTCTCATCTGAGATTGACAGAATCCAACAACACAAATCCTGCTCATTGGTCTCTGAGGCTATACAGACAGTCACACAAACTTATGGTCATGACAGAAGTTCTGCTGTGATTGTTACGCTACACCAGCCACTACATCATGCATTTCACATCATTGGCCTCACTCCCACAAAATTCTAGACCTATATTACATTGTTTCTATGATCATTTCAAAAATATTATCAGACTAGTATATTTAAGATATAATAGCACCTTTTTATTACGACCATTTATTAAGACCATTTATTACAAAATTATTTTTGGCACATTTGTAGGATGAATGGATGCGCGATATGATACAAACAAAGTCTGAGGATTCTGCATTATGGAGACAGATGGGTAACATTTTAGCTCAATTTGATGGTACGTATTATTATTGAAAACTTCTCTGCCATTGGAGTGAAAGCTGTAGTGACAGTATGTATGTTCCAGAATTATTTGTCATTCATCCATTTCCCAGTCATTCATTTCCCAGTCATTCATTTACCAGTCATTCATTTGCCAGTCATTCATTTGCCAGTCATTCATTTCCCAGTCATTCATTTACCAGTCATTTATTTTCCAGTCATTCATTTGCCAGTCATTCATTTTCTAGTCATTTATTTGCCACTCATTCATTTTCCCACTCATTCATTTGCCAGTCATTCATTTTCCCAGTCATTCATTTCCTAGTCATTTATTTGCCAGTCATTCATTTGCCAGTCATTCATTTACCAGTTGTTAATTGGCAAGCTATTGTTTGTTTCTGTAGGTCTTGTTGCTGGTTATCATGCCAATCCACCCAAGGACAAGGTACTATTGTATTATTGTTCATATGTTGTGGCACCATCAAATGCTCAGAAATTCAGTCCATGAGCTTCCTGTTGCAAAGCTCACTAAATCATCTGGAAAAGCAATTTTATACTAAACGCTAAATATGAGCAAATCTAAATCAGTGCCCTGCACTTATTTCAAACAGTTGAGTGATGCCTACTGTTCAAAGCTACAAAATATATAAAAAAATTAAAAAAATGTCATGATTTCCTGTAATTTCATATGTCATTCTAATAAATTAAAAGACCTCAGCTGGCTATATTTATTTTATAAATATATTAATTTACCTAAATGTTCAACCATGGTTTTATTGTTTTTTTTGTTTTTTTTATTGTTTTTTTTTTTCAGGTTCTCCCTGTTTTGGCATTTCAAATTCTCAATGGTGTGGGAGATCTTATTGATCTTAAGAATGCCTTACAACCTGACAAAGTTCCTGACTGGGATAACATGTCAGAAAAGGAATTGATAAGAAAGGTATGCAGTGACACACACAACAAATCATGATAATTTCATTGATAGCTTTTGTTTTACTGGTTTGATTTCATATTTACTGACTGCCTTGCTGACTCGTTTCTTTGTTAATTTGTCAAATTGTTTGCTGAGTTTTTTTTCGTTTTCCAGGTGTTATTGAAAGGTCACTGTTCTGCTCTAATTAAAGTCTTGCCAGCCTTTGAAAACATATTTGCTTCCCATGCCAGGTATTTGTCAATACTGTCAAATTAACAATCATATTACTATCATGATAAGTATTTCCTTTTTGAGTCATCCTTTCTGTATCACTACTGACAACAATTTCTTGTTTATTTGATTTCTTATTTCCTTCGTTTGTTCAACTATTACATTGACTCAATTAAACCATGCATTCTTGGTCATCCTTCTGCATGCATCCTTCCTTTTTACTCATCAGGAGCAGATCCAGACATCTTGAAATGGGGTTGCACCTCATAAAATCTGTATGTCTGCCTGTCTGAAAATAAATCAGACAGGCCTTTTCTACTCATGGATTTGAGGAACTCAACAAATTGACCAGCTCACCATATTATGCAGCTTCATAGCTCAGTTAGTAGAGCATTATAGTACCGGCAACGCAAGGGTCATGAGTTCCATTCTCATTGAAGCTGGAATTGTTTTGGGTCTTATCTCTAGCAATTGCTTTCATCAATGTGACAATTATTCAATTTACTGTAAAAGGGGAGTATCGACCCCCATGGGTTGTCCTAATGGATCCACTCTGCTTATTTGTGACCATTTATTGGTTCATTCTATTTCATATATCTAAGCCAATTCAAATGGTTATTTGTATATTCAATAGCTGGTTTGCTTACAATGCAATGCTGAGGATATACAAGCACTATCATTTTAACCTCAAAGACTCAAGTACAGGTAATAAAATAATTCTTATTAATCAAGAATGGAACAGAGGCTGATTAACATTAATTTTAAGATTTAAGTCATCCCGTGGGGCCACTTTAAAAAAGTCCTGGATCTGCTACATGAACAATGAATAGATGAACACAATTAACCCTTTCGCTCCTGTGCCAGCCTAAACCGGCCGTAAACAACATCACTACCTTGTTTTAAAAAATCATATCTTCCTGAATCAAGTCATTTATGCCATAAATCACCATTCAAAGCAAGCACTGGGAATGTGGTTAACTTTTAAGAACCATTCAGGTTGACGAAACTAGCAATTTGGGCAAAAACATACAGTTCAAACTTTAAAAAGCAAAAAAATCACTTTTTTTCCGCTTTTTTCAGATGTTGAAAATCACACATTTTGCAGGTCGTTTTTTTGGCTAAAAACCTTGTCTTCAAGCTAGAGTTTAGAGGCAAACTAATTGCAAAAAACAATGATGAAATCACAAAATGATGCGACTTCATCAATGTTCTGATTAGACTGAAAACCAGTTTCAAAACTGTTAAACCTGTTTACCAGCTTCATGCCTCCCCAGTAACACAAAAACATAGGAATCCTGATCGAAGTAAAAAACAAACTGCTCTGGGCGAGCTTAAAGTTTGTACGCCTCAAAAAATGCCTAAAATTGCCAAAAATCTCCAGGAGTGAAAGGGTTAAGCATTTTATATGAACGAAAGAAAAAAGCTAAAACCCTGAACTAAAGAAAGCAATTATTCAGTCCATGCCCACATTCTCAAACATGAACTGTATTTTATAAATGCTAAGTATCATGAATGCATCAATTAATCAATCAATTATCAAACGGATCTACGGATGAATGAGACTGAAATATGACCAGATTAGATCTGACATTATAATTGTTTATGGTTTGGTATCAGGTGCAACAAAAATGTCATTTTCTAGTTATCCAGGATTTCTTGAGTCTTTAGATGACTTTTACATTATGAACAGGTAAGTATCTAATGGTAACCGTTATTTATCGGGTGTGTGCTCGTATAAAGAACCAGACCACATGAATAGGGTCATAGTTAGTTATTAAGTTTCTCTGTGTGAATCTGTATCCACCTGGGCATCCATGTCCAATTTAGAAAACACTTTAACTTAGTGATATAGTGCAAGTGAGGTCGTACACATGACTGTATGTTTTCAATTCAGGGATTTTGTTGGTTTAATTGCCTTCTCACAATAATTGGACCATCTGTTGTACTTCAAAATCATATTCATTTGGTAGTTTTTAAGGAACATTAAGCTATGTGCGCCTTCAAAAAATATTTTCCTGTATGTCTTTCCCACTTGATCAATAAGTACATGATTGCCAGCATTTGTTGACATATTCTTATAATCAGTATTATCATGGCCATTGTTAACAATATTTTAATAATGATTTTGTCAGTATCTCTTATTTCCCAATTTCAGGGGTGGAGTTTATTTCAAATCAACCAGAACGTGTTGAAGCAAGCTCCACTTTATAAAATTGGTTGACAGTTTAGAAAAGACTATAATGGAATACAACAAATTTGGTTACCGTATATTAAGTCTAAGTATATATTATCATCATTTTATTTTTCAGTGGGCTTATTCTATTACAAACCACCAATAATGTGTTCAATCAATCCCTGTATAAGTATGTTCAGCCACAGTCATTACTAGCTTGGCATAGAGTCAGACTGGCAAATCTTATGGCCCAGACTGGTGAACAATGGGCAGCAGTATTTGAACAATACAACTCAGGTAAAGTCAAACTGACAGATATAAACCAACAAAAAGACACAAATAGATACGCACTCGGACAAACAGACTCACAGACAGTGACACAGACACACAGATAGACAAGCAGACAACAAATGGACTATCCAATTTTCAGAAATGAAGTTTTAATTTAATGTACAAAAAAATCCAAATCCTAAATACTTTGGGATTATTATAAAGTATTTTAGGATCTGGCTTTTTTGTACATTAATTTTTGAAATGTTTTCAAATATTTTATGTTTTGATTAACTTTGCAAATTCTCAATCTTTTATTCTTCAAATTGGCAGTGACTGCATAACATTAATGTATGAATTGATAAAAGATCTCTTTCTGCTTTTTAGGTACCTATAACAATCAGTACATGGTTTTAGATTTGAAACGTGTTGAACTCAACAAAACTCTACACGATGGTGCATTGTGGGTGATAGAGCAGATTCCAACGTAAGTAGAATACTTGTAAGTAGAATATTGTGCAATGACATGTTTATGGTCAGTCAGAGTGACAACATTGATTTTCTACTTATTTAAGACTAGGTGCAATAGGGTGTTGATGCTTTCGTTCTAGCTCCTTGAATTGCTTGCATTGTGCAACCCTGATTTGAATGTGAAAATCACACATGCATGCAAACTGTGTTTTTTGGTTGAGGACAACATTTGGTGAATGTGTTCATCTTAACAGACTTTAACAGTGAGGGTACTCAAACCATGTACTGTGTGTTTTTTTATACTTTTTTTAACACGCATCTCTTTAGCAAATCAAATTGAACATGTTTTCATTTTGATAACTCAGTGCATTTGAGTTCAGTGCTACTTTTCTAGAGTATTTGAAGCAGTAGAAAGCTCAGGAAATAAAAAGCTGAATATAGACAAGTGTTGATGGTTCGAGTGTTTTCACTGTATTAGTTATAAACCTTAAGGAAATCATGTGATCAAGTACTCAAAACCTCATATCTTCCAATGGTAATATGTACCATTGCACAAAACAAATCTAGTAAATGTTTTATTAAGGGGCTGTTTATATGGAGTGAGCCAGCACAGTTTAGCGGGCTGGTTTCTTTTGTTTTTACGCTCTAATAGCTTGAACACAAAAGAAACCAGCCTGTTAAACCGAGCTGGCTTGCCTCATGTAAACAGGACCTAAGAGTATAATTTTAACAATAAATTATTATACAGTATGATGCAAAAATCTGTGACAGTATATCATACATGAACATACTTCTAAGTTTTTAAATATTAATCAACAATGGACTACTGGCACTAAGAGGTCATGTGACCTCATCTCCCCTAAATCGTCAAGTGTGATAAAAATGAGGCTCATGCAGAAATGAAAAGAACATTGCTATGTTTATTAAAAAGACCAAGTATCAGCTCACCATACTCAAACCAAGGAAATAGCAAATTTTTTTTTTAATAAATTCCATTATTTCTTTAAGAATTGTTCGGAAAAAAAAAAACGTGTTGGCTGCTACTTTTTACCACCCAACAAATGAATCTTAAACATTTTCATGACTTTCAATTTATTGTCATTTTTGTTGTGTTGTGTATTAGAAGCTGCAATTTTGCAGTGTTACTAATTTTGATATGCTCTTTTTATTTCTGAGCTTCACTTTTGCTAACCTGCTTGATTTGGTTCTGTGACCTATGTGCAAGTAGCCCATCAAAATATGTACTACATTTCAGAAATGTATTAAATATTATAATAGAAGTTTCACAGATTATTGAGTTGCACTGTAACAATCTGTATTTTGTGTTGTTGTAGGTACGTTGCTAGTGGTGACCAGACACCTATCCTAAGGCTGGGGTACTGGCCTTCATATAATGTTCCCTTCTATGAAAAGGTAACATATCTAGACATCCTGTGTCACAAAACCCCTGTTAGTACAAACACAACTTGTACCAGATTTGCATCACATACTTGTATTTAATAGTTGTTATCATCAATATACAAGGCCAAATGGCAGATTGCCCCCTTGAAACATGCTCAGGCAGGGGGTGATAAATTACAGGTACTCACTCCACTCGGGCGCAAATGACGCTACTTCGTCCACAAATAAACAATATGCCCTCCAAAAGGCATGTAATTCTCCAATAATTGGACGTCATCCTAAAGCCATGAAGCTTTCTTAAATGCAAGTTCCTGTTCAAACACTAATACATACTAATTACTAATCAACCTCATGCTTGTAAAATCCGGATTACATACTATAAATATTAAAAAGATTGTAAAGCGCATTGAGACTGAGTGAAATGCGCTATATAAGCACCACATTACATTACACATTACAATAGTGTAACTTAATGCTGACTTACAGGTGTACATTAATCTGGATTCATAATAAAATTATGCTTTGAGACGAGAGTATTATTGCAAACAATACATGCACTAAAGATATATGTTGTTGTTTACCATATTTTGAAGGGAATTTGGGAATTTCAGTGAGTTGTGTTTTTTTTACTTTAATTGTGTGTTTTGTCAGTTTAAGTAAAGTTTATGCTGTAAATCAATGAGAAATGTACTCACATTTATGTTGATTGATTGATTTATCTATTCATTATGTCATAATGTCAATGTCAGGTATACAACCTAAGTGGTTACCCAGACTTTGTAAAGAAACATGGTACATCTTTCTCATACCAGCTGGCTCCCCGTGCCAAGATATTTCGCAGAGATCAGGCTACAGTATGTTTAACAGTTTGGGGTTTTTATGTCATAGAATAATAATGATCATTGAACATAATCAAATTCATCAATCTCATTATCACCTAAATTGTCATTTTCAATGTTTTCATAATTACCAGTGCCATCATCATCACCACTGTCATCATCACCAGTGTCATCATCACAAATGTCATCATCATCACCAGTGTCATCATCACCAGTGTCATCATCATCACCAGTGTCATCATCATCACCAGTGTCATCATCATCACCAGTGTCATCATCACCAGTGTCATCATCATCACCAGTGTCATCATCACCAGTGTCATCATCATCACCAGTGTCATCATCATCACCAGTGTCATCATCATCACCAGTGTCATCATCACCAGTGTCATCATCATCACCAGTGTCATCATCACCAGTGTCATCATCACCACCAGTGTCATCATCACCAGTGTCATCATCACCAATGTCATCATCACCAGTGTCATAATCACCAGTGTCATCATCACAAATGTCATCACCATCACCAGTGTCATCATCATCACCAGTTCCATCACCATCACCAGTGTCATCATCATCACATGTCATCATCATCACAAGTGTCATCACCATCACCAGTGTCATCATCACCAATGTCATCATCACCAGTGCCATCATCATCACCAGTGTCATCATCATCACCACTGTCACCATCACCAGTGTCATCATCACCAATGTCATCATCACCAGTGTCATCATCATCACCAGTGTCATCATAACCAGTGTCATCATCACCAATGTCATCATCACCAGTGTCATCATCATCACCACTGTCACCATCACCAGTGTCATCATCACCAATGTCATCATCACCAGTGTCATCATCATCACCAGTGTCATCATCACCAGTGTCATCATCACCAGTGTCATCATCATCACCAGTGTCATCATCACCAATGTCATCATCACCAGTGTCATCATCATCACCAGTGTCATCATCACCAGTGTCATCGTCACCAATGTCATCATCACCAGTGTCATCATCATCACCAGTGTCATCATCACCAATGTCATCATCACCAGTGTCATCATCATCACCAGTGTCATCATCACCACTGTCACCATCACCAGTGTCATCATCACCAATGTCATCATCACCAGTGTCATCATCATCACCAGTGTCATCATCACCAGTGTCATCATCATCACCAGTGTCATCATCACTAGTGTCATCATCACCAGTGTCATCATCATCACCAGTGTCATCATCATCACCAGTGTCATTATCACCAGTGTCATCATCACCAATGTCATCATCCCCAGTGTCATCATCACCAGTGTCATCATCACCAGTGTCATCATCACCAGTGTCATCATCATCACCAGTGTCATCATCACCAGTGTCATCATCACCAATCTCATCATCACCAGTGTCATCATCATCACCAGTGTCATCATCACCAGTGTCATCATCATCACCAGTGTCATCATCACTAGTGTCATCATCACCAGTGTCATCATCATCACCAGTGTCATTATCACCAGTGTCATTATCACCAGTGTCATCATCACCAGTGTCATCATCACCAGTGTCATCATCACCAGTGTCATCATCATCACCAGTGTCATTATCACCAGTGTCATCATCACCACTGTCACCATCACCAGTGTCATCATCACCAATGTCATCATCACCAGTGTCATCATCACCAGTGTCATCATCATCACCAGTGTCATCATCACCAGTGTCATCGCCATCATCAGTGTCATCGCCATCACCAGTGTCATCATCATCACCATATTTATCTTTTCATGATTAGCCTGTTGTTGTTTTAGGTGCATGATATGGATTCCATGAAGCATATTATGAGATATAATGGTAAGAATGAACACTTAGAGATATCCGACTAATAAAGAGCTTATTCTAACGAAGGAAATTGATTTCGATTTGTAGATTACAAGCATGACCCATATTCTTACAATAACCCAGCGTATGCTATCTGTGCTCGTGGGGACCTGGATCCAGATGCACCCAGCGTTGATGGTTGCTATGATGCTAAGGTAAAAACGCTTCTAAGCGGAATAATCAGTCTCTTGGTGGCCATGATACGTTATCACTTAAAAATGGAATTCACAGCAATACCACATAGATTCATACAATATTTCAAATCTACAGCACATTTTTTCGCGTGAAATCGTTGGTACACACGAGGGAGCTTGCTCCGGGAGCATGTTGCGGGAGCAAGCTCCCTCGTGTGTACCGGCCTTAATGTTCAAAGCAGTAATCATCATAATTGTGTTTTCTTTCTTTGTCGTCATTGATAGGTAACAGACTATACCATGGCTAAGTCGATGGTATCCTCTGCAATAAGTGGACCCACTGCACAGGTACAGTCAAGATAAACAATTTATTGATTAAATGTAGTAACCCAAGGCAATCTACTGTATACAGAGTATAATATTAATTAATTGATGCGTTCGGTGTATGAAATGACGAATAAGAGAAAAATATCATATGTTCTTGGCGGGAATTGAACCCAGGTTTCCGGTATTGTTGTCCAAATGTGGCCACTACACCTCAAGGCTAACCACGCTGGCAACATAACCGAAATAATGAAGTATAGGGCAACCGTGAGCCGATCCCAGAGTGATATTTTTCTCTATGTGTAAGTTGAACTGATACCGTAAATAGGACGCAGACACGAGACCTTGTATAGTAGTCATTAGTTGGTGCGTTCGGTGTATGAAATGAAATGAAATGAAATGAAATGAAATGAAATGAAATGAAATGAAATGAAATGAAATGAAATGAAATGAAATGAAATGAAATGAAATGAAATGAAATGAAATGAAATGAAATGAAATGAAATGAAATGAAATGAAATGAAATGAAATGAAATGAAATGAAATGAAATGAAATGAAATGAAATGAAATGAAATGAAATGAAATGAAATGAAATGAAATGAAATGAAATGAAATGAAATGAAATGAAATGAAATGAAATGAAATGAATGAAATGAAATGAAATGAAATGAAATGAAGATTAACAGAATAGATATCAAACGCTCTAATCCGATTGCACCACATTAACTTGAACAGAGCCTGAGTCCCTCAAATAAGCACTGTCTTCAAATAAAATTTACCAAGAACAGCAAGAAAAATAACATTTTCTATTGGCTTCAGTTCACTTTTTGATATAAATTGCTAGTCATGAAATCTTGTTTCAGTACATAATAGTTTTGAAATAAACGACGACCCAAGTAGAGTTGGAGACGCCGCGACGTTTTATTGAGTGAATACTGATAATCGAGAAAAGTCAGGATTTGATGCAGGCTATTGTGAGTGATGTTGAGATATAAATGCATTGGCTCATCTGTTTCGTATCTCTAGGGTCAACCTCCGTTCAGCTGGAAGAAGTATCCTTACAAAACTGGAAACCATGTTGGAATGGTAAGTTTTCTGTATTGATTTATTCAATGTAATTGCAGCGAAGGTGGCTGTCAGATATGATGATATAGTAGTCACCATGGTAGCGATCGATGATGTCGATGAGATTGTAATGTCACAAAATACTAGATTCTAGAAAAATAATTTCCGTACGTTAGGGAGCCTGAGAAGATAAAAATCCCAAATGTATTCGTCATGTCGTTCTGTCCGTCTTCTCACCATTCCACAGGAAGCCCAATATTTGTTCGCGCGCTCGAAACAGGGAACCCAAGAGAGAAAAGAAGATTTACGCGCACAAAAACATTTTTATTCAGTGTTTTTGATGGTATTTAGTAATGAATTAGGGGTCCCTGTGCAATTATAAGTGATATTTAATTACAAGTTATTTTTTGCAATCTAATTTTAATAGTTGTAACAAATGCATACTAAGCATGTTTTAAAATTCACTACCCAACTAAAATTAGATTGTTTCCTTGTCTTCCAGGCTGATCTCTTCAACTTTGATTTTGTAACGATGAAGCCCAAACTGTAGTATGACCACTATTATACAGTTGATCACTCAATTTTAATTATTTCAAGTATTATTCTATATTTGTTTTAATGTACAGTAAATGAAGTTTTAATAAATATTTTAAAAACAAATGCGCACCATTGAATGTTGTGGTTTGTATCATATGACCAGATAAAAATGCCAGTTTGGAAAACTGTCTTCATGAAACATTCTTATTTCGTTCTCTTGATTTTTCTTTTTAGTCACTGATTTAAACCGTCATTTTGTTGTCGGAGTCTATAAATTAATCCCAGTTTTTATACCTCTCTGCATGCAGTTTGCAGGTATTTCTCTAGGCGGAAACCTCTGCAAGGGCGTGTTTATCTTTTTTTAAAACTGCATGAGTATCTGCCAACTGAGCAGGGTAAGTTTTTACAAATCTCCACGATTTTGTTGGAGATGTAGCTCTTTGTGCTATTGAAATAAATTGTTTGTAATGACTATATAAAGTGTGAACGTTTTGGAGCTTGAAAACGCTGAAGTGGTATACCGCGCGGTCAAGTATTGACCAATCAAAAAGAAGAAACTATTTTTTTCGCGCCGAAATTAAAAATGATTAGTTTATGGTTCCCATGATAATCAGATTCAAAACAGGTTTGATCCATGGTTCAAGAAAACATCAACTACTACAACAACGTATAGTAGAAGTAGTTAGAAGTTTATGAAACTGAAAACTGCTTCACCAAATAAAAAAAATTAGCATATAGGCATAAATTTGACGTCACGTCAGCCGCCCGAGCGTGACTGACTGACACGACTCAAACATAAACAGTTCTTTCCTCGCCAAAATGGATCTTAACGATATTGACACCGAAATAAAAATACAAACAAAAGAGGGATCATTTAAAAATAAAGATGGTAAAGTAATTTTTACAAGACAATGGCAAGAAAAAGGCTCGAATCCCAGGTAAGGCGTTTCTATAAACCACAATATCGAAAACGAGTGATCCGAAAAAGAACTGAATGATCGCGAGTCAAATAACCTGTTGACTTTGACACAACTGCTCTCGGTTTGCTACAAAATGGCAAATAAGTAGATACAAAATATATATTAAAGTCAAGGTACATATTAAGATAACAAAATTATCAGAGTTCGTTTGTTTTTAAAATTTTGCTTCGTGATCACGCCGCTTTCATTCTCCAATAATCACAAATGATGATCGATCACTTGTTGTTTGAATCGTTGATTTTTGACGTTCTGAATTAAGTTTATTGGTCATATTAAAGTGTTTATATTTCCAACATCTATGGAGAGTACATACTCAACGCCGTCCTTAAATATAACTAAGCTTAACTTGAAGCTAAAGCAAAATAAACAATATTTGACTTTTCGGTTTCAGCCATTTTTTAAAATTAAAAAATGCGATATTTTTTTATATATAAAATGCCGTAGTATCAGGCACATAAATGCGGTTTAAATGGTTTAATTCACGATTCTAGAAGCACACACGCACAGCAAATTTGCAAATTTGCATATTCACGTCAAGCCCCAATTGTAAATGCATATACTGAGCAGTTGTTTTAAATCAAAGAAAAAGGTATACTGGTTGAGATTTCATCAGCAGACTTTTGTTCATAGTCTTTACCATGAATTCACTTAGAAAATCCATCCTAATTTATTCACTTAGTCGCCTGTTTATATTTGGAGGGTGTTATACTTACGTTTGTTATTCATTTCTAATTACATGTTTGTTTTTAATTCAATTATTATTCATGCAATTGTTTATGTATTTGCTTTTTGATTTTTTAAATTATTTATTTAGTTTTCCATGCCTATCGTCATTCCTATTATTCTATCTATTCAGTTATTCATTCATTACTGTCAGTATAACTGATTTGTCAATTTATTTGTATTCAGGGCCTTGATATTTGTAAGTCATGGATTTGCTGAACATTCCCAGCGATATTCTGATTATCTCGCACCTGCTCTAGTCAAGGAAGGGTTTCTTGTGATATCCCACGACCACGGTAAGACAATACAGCCAATTGTAAAACAAATGATGATAGTCACACCCAGGATTATTGTCAAAGATAGTGAGAGTGCATCATGTCAAAAAATAATATGTCAATATAAACAAGAATTCAACACATAAGGGGTATTGCAGTATGGTATTAGTAAGGACTGAATGTCCTCTATTATCAAAGTGAAGGGGGAGGGGTTTGGATATCACATACGGCAGAACTGTTTTTCAATTCTAGGCTAAGATCAATTTCTTATCCATCCTCCTCACCTGTCATTAATCTGCAATAAAATTAAAAAGTTATCAATCAGTTTCAGAACATTGGAGGGCTTTAGCCCCTCCCCCTCCCCACCCCCCGCCGTCCTTGGGTATGTGGAGTTGCATTGCATCACCTGCAAGCATTCCTAAATCCACCCCTTTCAATAATTTGATGAAATAAATTTGGATGGATAGATGAAAAATAAAAGGATGAATGAATGAATGAGTAATCATGGGAGTATCCAGAATTTGTCAGGGGGAGGGTCCTATACCAAATTGCAACTATGACCTTATCCTGACCTTATCATCAAAATAAATAAAAAGTATTAAATTACCAGTAAGCATAAAAAAATTGGGATGAAATGAATGTAATAAATCAAATGCACAAGAACAAGTACATTTCATCAAATTAAAATATAGGCAAATGAATATTTATTAAGTAAAAAATGTCTGGATTATTGATTTCAAGAATATTATTGCTACATTAAAAATTTCAATTTATATGTTTTCACAATATAATCTAAAGGTGTTGTATTGCATTTAAAAATGATTTATTGTACCATTCTTTAATAATTAGCCTTTTTCTCTGTTACTAGTTGGCCATGGTAAAAGTGAAGGAGAAAGAGCACAAGTCAGTACATTTGATATTTACATACAAGATATATTTCAGCATGTCGATCAAGTCACTGCTAAATATCCATCTTTAAAAATATTCTTATTTGGTCATTCAATGGTAAGTAAAGCTGATTCTACAATCACCTATTGACTGTCTTAGTAGCTAAGTGACTGACCTTTTGATTGACTGAATGACCTTCTGATTGACTGACTGACTGACCTTCTGATTGACTGACCTATTGACTGACTGTCTGACTGACTCAGACTGATGGACTGGCTGATTGACTGACCTACATTGTACTGACTAACCCACTGACTGACTGTCTAATTGACTGACCGACCTCTTGACCAACTGTCCTACCGACTCACATACTGATTGACTAGCTGACTGACGGACCTTCTGACTGACCCACTGACTGACTGTCAGATTGACTGGCTGACTGACTGACCTCTTGACCAACTGTCCTACCGACTCACATACTGATTGACTGGCTGAACGACTGACCTTCTGACTGACCAACCTGAATGACTGACTGACTGATCTTCTGACTGACTGACTGATTGACTGCCCGACCTACTGACTGACTGACTCACTGACTCACTGATGGATTGCTTATGATATTGATTTTTTGGTCTGGTGATAGATGTATAATTTATTCATTAACATAAACATGTAAGCATATCAGTGTGATATGTTATTGCAGCACATGTTAGGTTGCAGACTGGCCTACAAGTATAATGAAGCTGCAATTCTTTTGTAGATTTGACATTTTCCTGGATTACTGACAATCGCAAATAGTTAAGATGTTTTTTATGTTTTATGTAGGGAGGAGCCATAGCAATACTGACAGCAATGCAGCGGCCCGGATTCTTTACTGGTGTTATTTTAAGTGCTCCTGCAATTATGGCAGATCCAGATCTCGACACCAATTGCATGGTGAGTTACTGACAGAGTTTATAGTTTACTAGATTCAGGTACATTTATTATATTGGTGTCTTAACACGACAATGGATGATTATCAAAGAATGATAGTACTCCAAGGTGGAGGGAGGGTCTGGGTAAAAGGGGGGTAGAAAAGAGGGTAGAAGACACAATGGATGATTTTCCAAATGATTTAAGATTGTTAAATGTTCAACAAGATTTAATGAATTGACATTGATCGAATGGCACGTATTATTCTGTAAAAAGGGTTTGTCTTACATGTATTCCTTTCAACTTATATACCTGTAATAGCAAATGTGTAGTCCGTCCATATTAGGTAGTCTCATCTTGTAATATGAAAATTGTAATTTTTCTTTTCAGAGATGCCTTGGTAAAACATTTGGAAATATTTTTCCATCTCTGCAAGTTATTAGTGCAATTGATCCAGCAAAAACATGCCGAAACCCAGAAAAGGTGATTTTTATATAACAATAATATTTTTTAGTATAATATTATAAGGACAATGGTCTGACCAGTGCATTTGCTTTTCAAAGCTGACGTCATAGCTGCATTATCTGTGAAATTATTTCAAAGTGCTATGTCATTTTGTACAAGCGATAAAAACTGAAAATAAGTTGAATTTCATAGGTTAATCACATAATATACCTAATGAAAGTGTCCAAGTTTTCATAGTGCGTTCATTCAGGTATTGCAGTATTGCATAGTGCATGGATGGATTTAATACAACAAACTGACACTGTTGTTGTTTTTGAAATTGATTGTTGTTGTTCTTTACCAAGGTTGAGGCATACCGCACTGACCCACTGGTCTACCATGGAGGTATAAAGGCCAGATGGGGAGTAGCATTGACACAGGCAATGGATACTATCAATGCAAAGATGAAAGAGATTGAATGGCCTTATCTCATTATGCATGGCGATGCGGATGCTCTAGTTATGGTAGATGGATCTATCTTATTTGAGAAACTCACTAAAAGCACTGACAAAACTCTCAAGGTATGTATAATAGAGCACACCTCATAACCAGGAAACAATTCTTAACTATTTAGTGCCAGATAAGATCATTTAGTTATGCACTAACTAAGAATTCACAGAGGCAAAAACAAACTAAGACAACTTTTATTCAAATAAATTATTTTGTGGTATTGTTTTAAATGCCTTGGGGAATTCTTAGTTAGTGCATAACTAAATCTTATTGGACATTAAATATTGAGTATTGTTTTGTATGCACTCTACTCAAATGATGTTGAAGATGTGAAAATGTGAATCTTTTTGTGGATACAGTTCTCTAAAGTCACGGTGATCATTCTTGAAAGCAAGAGAACAAGTGCAGCTATAATATGCTAGCCATATATATATACATATTACTGAGCTGTGTGAATATTTTATTTTTTCCTTTTGGGTTCATAGTAACGGAGCTGTTCTGAAACAGTTATTCAAACTATTATGCAAAAGTTCCCTTGGCCTTTAAAATAATGCGGTTTACTTGGTGTTTTAGCAAAGATGTCAAATTTTGCTTTTTTTTATTTGATGACCGGAATGTTACATTCATTGTCAGTACATGTAAGAATGGAAAATGCCTTTATGGAGTCTAACTTTGTGTACCCAAAAACTATTTTATTCTATTCTTGCTTCATTTTATTCAACTTTTGTATTCTATGGATGATGCAACCTGTGAACAATACATGAAATAACAGTCCTTCATAGCAGGGATGTAGTACTGTTCTAGGATTAGGAATAATATTATCATCAATAAAATTAATAAGTTAAATTTTCTGAATTAAATGTTTACTACATTTTTTTTCAGGTTTATGAAGGATATTACCACGAAATACTGAATGAACCAAGACAATATTCTGACATTGTACTAAAAGACATTTTGAACTGGATAAGAAAGAGAATGCCATCTTCAACATGATTCATATATTTTAAGGATGCATTTATTAATAAGGATATTTTTAATTTTAATACAAAATGATGGCTGTTCGATTGGGATGATTTGAATGTTCAAAAACCTTGAGATATATATATTTTTAATTAGGCATAACTCTGCTGATCATGTGATACCATAAGCACAAAGCAATTCAGAAACTCAAAAAGAATAGTCACACCTCAGTTTTTATAGGCTGATTTCATATATTCTAGTTTCCGCTAATGTCACCCTAGCCTAAGAGAGAAAGTTTTGTACAGAGAGCAGATTGGGATTGATTAATGGAATCAGTCTATTTTTTTTTTGCACTTGCACTAGACAAACCATAGCGATACTTCATGTTTACTAACAAACTAACTGTTATGCTATTAAAATGACAATCACCATCTGGTTGCCACATGAATAACAAAAAGCTTATGTTAGCTGAAGTATTTCTATAATATATTTATTTGAAATAATATTTTTAAATATTTGTAAAAAGTCAAGAGTTACTTATAAATATAAATAAACAATTTCTGCAAAGCATATGTTGAAGAATACTTACAACATGCAACCAGTGATAATGTTTGATATTCTTTTAATAAACCTTCTCTTAACCAACCAGCACAACAGCTACAGTGAGATGATTGGTTGATAGATCAAAGCAAAATATGCAAATACAACTACATTGTCAATACAACACCATTGTCACACAATACCACTGTCACGCAATACCACTGTCACTCAATACCACTGTCACACAATAACAGTCACACAATACCACTGTCACACAATATGAGTCAAACACCCACTGTCACACAATACCAGTGTCACACAATACCACTGTGTAATTTAGACAGAATGTGAATACAACATAAGCTTTTCATGGGTTATCTGCTTTTTTTTATTTACAAGGTCAATAACATTGTATTACACAATTTATTCACAAAAAGAATCAAGCCTAAAATCACACCACTGGACCTCAATTAGATTTATTCTGCAGCTGTATCTTTTTCTTCTATTTGACGTAAAGCCTCTTGCCTTGCCCATGTTTGTGGACTGAAATATAACAATATTAGAATTAGCAATTCCTTTATGAAGAGCCATTTTCCCTTGGGAATACAGCAGTACCTAAGATGCAGACAATTAATTGCATTGTGAAAATTGGTGAATGATAGATTAGAAGGACGGAGAAGCATTCAGAAGTAAACCTTTTGCTGTTCTGCTTCCTTTACTAGTGAAAATCAATCTCAACCCTTTTAAACCCTAAAAACAACTTTCAAGTAATGGTTTCCTCAACTCCTCACAAGTGTGAAAACACTCGATCTCCCTGCAATTATAGACTAAGAGACCGATCATTTATTATCTGGGGGGGGGCTGTGTTTTTTCAATATTTTGGTGTTGGAAAAGTGTACCCCCCCCAAAAAATTTACTTTTCAAAAAAATACTCCTTAAATATCTAAAAACTACTATAAACTAATTTTTCAAAAATTGTGTACTGTTTGGGTGATATGTCCTAAAATTGCTTTTCAATTAAAAGCAAAACATACCCCCTAAGTTGATGTTTAGAAAATATACCCCCCTCTTTTGAGAGTTTTTTAAAAATATACCTCCCCTCTAAAAACACAGTCCCCTGCAACAATAAAAGATCAGTCCCTAATTGATAGCAAAAAGGGCCACAATTTTTGGTTTGACAGAAAAGGCTATGTTCAAGCTGATTTAACCAGTCTCATGCCCCTCATCCCTCGTGAAACAAAAGCAGAGGAGACTATCGAAAACAAACTACTCAAGTTTGAAGTTTGCATATTTTCAAAAACACCTGTTAGGAAACACCAAAATTCTCCCACAGCAAAAAGGTTAAAGTGGTTATAGTCCTTTGAATGAAATTTGTGTAGTTAATTCTACTCACTGTCAGCTTTCGAATGAGGTACATTTTGTATATCTTAAGGGTATTTGATTAAATACAACCAAGTTATTTGATGCAAAAGTTGGCAGTTTTTTTGCATTTTTACATCGTCGTCCGAATGATGGAAATGATGTTCAAGCAGGTACAGATCATGCGCATTGAGCGATATCCGGTTTACCTTTCTTCCGATTTTCATATATCCGGTTTGCATATTTAATGACTGTAGTTGATGAGCTGAAATTTTTAACACTCTTCATTTCTAATGTAAAAGATTAAGGCTGAGAACAAAGGCAACAAGTGATATTTATCGGACTTGTTACATGATTACAGAGGTTTTCAAACAAAGGTCTTTTATTATTCCTGGTTTTGTTTGTATAATCGGGTTCATTCATTGCGTCTCATATGATATTTATATAGCAAATAATGTACAATTTTCTGATTAAACAATGTATGTGTTATATAAGACTCATACTTTTCCACATGATTATTGGGATTTTTAACAAAGCCATGAATGCATGGATTTATCAGAATAAGCCTGAATAGTTTATTTAATTAAAAGAAGAATTCAGCTCTCACGAAGGTATTCACAAATCACATTGACATTCAAATGAAGCTTGCACCAAGCAAAGCATTTGAATGTCAAAGCGTGTTCTTCGCTGCCCGCATCCGACGTTTTATAACTTTGCCGGGATATACGATTTGCTGTGTAGTTATTCTTTAAATTGCTTAGGAATATTGAATAAAAGCGTGAAAGCTGTAAATGTATCCCTTTTGCTGGGTACATTTTTTGTCAGGAATCAGGTGACATATTCGAAAGAACTGAATGGATTTTCACACGTTTAGAAAAAAATTGCTTTGGCTAGATACACAGCATTCTTCACACATTATTTTCTATTATTGCTCCTATATCATTATAATAATTATAATAATTATAATAATTTAATATTTCTATAGCGCACGGTCCATAGGAAGATGCTCCCGTGCGCTTTACAATGATAGATATGATTTTAAAAGAAATTATTTACAATATAAGAATACACACATACAACAATACATTTAAATATATAGCCTAGGGTGCTAGTAATTACAATTTAAAATTTAATTTATTTTAGGTAATTATAATTTATAAAGAAAAGAAAATAGTATATTACTTATGAACTTCAATATGTATATATCTACAGATAAAAATATTAAAAATAATAATAGTAATTTGAGTCTATGGTAGTTCATATGCTTTTTTAAACAAAAATGTTTTAAGCAGTCTTTTGAAAGATAATAGGCTTTCGGTATGGCGTATTTCATGGGGCAGATTGTTCCAAAGTGATGGTGCTGCAATTTCGAAGCTGCGGTCGCCAAGAGTGCGCAGTGATTTGTATCTAGGAGGCTGGAGTAGGAGTTCACCGGTTGACCTGAGATTGTATCTGGAAGCTCTTTGTAATGTTATAAGTTCACGTAAATATGTTGGAGCTATTCCATGTATGACTTTATAAGTGATCAGCAGAAATTTGAACTCAACACGGTATTTAATCGGTAACCAGTGTAGTTGTATTAACGATGGAGTGATATGGTCAAAGCGGCCAACCTTACAAATGAGTCTTGCAGCTGTATTTTGGACTCGCTGTAGTTTTTGTAGCTCGCAGGCAGGAATACCATATAGAGTGCTGTTGCAGTAATCAAGGCGGCTTGTAATAAAGGCATTGACCAGTGTCCGAGTGTCGTCGAAGTTTAGAAATTTTCTGATTTTCCTGATGTTATGGATATGGAAATAGGCAGCTCTGCATGTTTTGTTAATAAAAGTGTCCATTTTAAGTTGATCGTCGAACCAACATCCTAAGTTTTTAACAACGGAAGATGACGATACAGTGACATTACCTACGCAAAGAGAATCAATGTTGACTTTCTGTAGTTGTTGCCGAGTACCTATTACAATAAATTCAGTTTTGTCGTCGTTGATTTTTAGTCGATCAGTTAACATCCATCTTTTAATGTCAGTGATGCAAGCTTGCATAGCTGCAATAGCATTGTTTGTATTTTGTAGGTCTGGTTTGAACGAGATGTAGAGTTGAGTATCGTCGGCATAGGCATGTACTTGTGGAAGGTGGCGTTCTACAATAGCAAATAACTTGCTGGCGTATAAGATAAACAACAATGGGCCAAGGCAGGACCCTTGAGGCACACCAAACTTAGAGTTGAACTGTTTTGATGTATGACCATCAACAGTCACTGACTGAGTCCGGTTGGACAAGTAAGAATGGAACCAAGTAAGTACTTGACCAGAAATACCAAAGTCAGAGTTTAGGCGATGAAGTAAAGTTGAGTGGTCGACTGTGTCAAAAGCAGCACTTAGATCTAAAAGAACCAGAAGAGTGAGATGCTGTCTGTTCATATTCACCAATATGTCGTTCTTTATACGTAGAAGTGCAGTTTCCGTGCTGTGATATTCCCGGTAGGAAGACTGAGCTTTTGGGTACAGGTTGTGCCTGGTAAGATGATCATGAATTTGGTTGACGACGGCGCGTTCAGCAAGCTTAGAAACAAATGTGAGGTTACTGATCGGTCGTAGATTGGAAAAGACGTGTTCTGCATTTGGTTTTTTGAGCCTTGGTTGAATGTCAGCGTGTTTCCAGCTATCAGGAAAGTACCCAGATTGGAGAGAAAGATTGATCATTTTCGTAAGAACTGGAAGTAAAACATCTAAGCAGTTGCAAACCAATGATGTTGGCATAGGATCTTGAGAGCAAGATTTCTTGGTGGACTTGGCAATTAATTTCGAGACATCTTCCTCGGAAAGGGTGTGAAATGTATTGAAATTTACAGTTGATTCAGAGGTGATACAATATGGTGTCATAGGAGTATCAACACTGACAGCTTCACGATCTAAATCAGCACGGATGACATCAATCTTCTGGACAAAGAAGTTTCCAATATCATCAGAGAGCTGAGCACTGTTGTTGTTGTAGTTAGGGAAGTTGAGCTCAGTTTCATGACAAAAGAGGGTTTTTGCTGACTTAAATAGCTTGCGAGGATCTTGATTGTTTTCCTGTATAAAGTTGGTATAGTATTCTTTCCGAGCCTTTTTCATCTCATAAGTTGCCTTGTTCTTTGTAGCTTTGTAAAGTAGAAAGTCATTATGAAGTTTTGTTCTTCTCCACTTCCTTTCTGCACGTCGTTTTTCTTTTTTAGCTGTTTTGATATCTTGGTTAAACCAAGGTACGATTGGTCGTTTTGTTATTGTTTTCTTGATTACGGGTGCATGTCGATCTAATGCTGACGATAAGGTGTCGTTGTAGCAGTTAACTAAGGTGTTGAGTTCGAGTGGCTTGTTGTTGCATAATTCTGATTTTGATATTTCATCTTGCAAAGTCTCTATGTTAATAGACTTTAATTTCCTATAAGATATCTGTGACTTTTTGTCAAATGTAGGTTTGTCTACTTGAACATTGCAATGTACTGGCAGATGATCAGAAAATAGGTGGTCAGTCCAGGGTGGAGATATAGATAGTTCGTCGGAGTTCCTGGTTATAACAAGATCCAGTGTATGGCCACTGATATGTGTAGGGATGTTCACATGTTGAGTTAAGTCCATGCTATTTAGTAGCTCGAGAAATCGTACTGCAGCAGGATCGTTGGCGACATCTACGTGGATATTGAAATCACCCATGATTATGAGTTTTTCAGTGCAGAGTACAACTGATTCCAAGTATTCGGCAAACTCAGCAATAAAGGTGTTTGTTGTTACAGGGTGAGCCTCGGAGTAAGGTGGTCTATAAACGATAATCAGATGAATCCGTAGGTTTCCAGATGTTACTTTCCATTCAGAAAATTCAAATGACGGGAATTGGCCACAGGCATGTTGGTTGACGACTAGACACTCTCTATTCTGGCGATCACTTCTATTTTTAAACACTCTTCTACACAGCAGTAACATTGTATATTATCTTTTCATAATCAATAGCTATCAGTAATGAAGTGTGTTGAACATTTCAGTTCATCAACTACAAACCGTAAATATATACAAACCGGATATATGAAAACCCGGAAGAAAAGTAAACCGGATAACGCTCAATGCGCATGATCTGTAACCTGCTTGAATGTCATTTCCGTCATTCGGACAACCATGTTAAAAATGTAAAAAAAAATTCCAATTTTCGCATCAAATAACTTGGTTGTATTTAATCAAATACCCTTATGATATAACTCATTTGAAAGCTGACAGTGAGTAGAATTAACTAGTACATAAATTTCATTCAAAGGGTTATAACCACTTTAAAGAAAGCAGTCATGAGTGACTACTGTCCAACTAAATAATCATTGATGGTTTTCAACCTTTCCCGATACTGTCAAAAACCAAATCATGGTGAATGCTGATGGACCATAAAAGTAGTTACTATAAATTAGAATCTATACAAAACTGTTGTTAGGATCCAGAACTAATACAAAACTAATCTCCTCAGCTGGTATTTATTTTGGAATTTGCCCAAGTATAAACTCCTTTTAATATTCAAATTTGTCTTAAATAAAACAAGGATTCTCAGTTATAAATACGTTTGTTTAAATTTCAGAGCAGCCATTTTGGAACATGAGAGTTACAACTTTGTCTTTGAATGGCTGTGTGTTCCATAACTTACATATTAACTTGATATTTACTATGTAAACTTTGACATGATTATATGTATCTTATTAAAATTATAGTCAATTTGCAGGGGGGGGGGGCTTAACTTGGAAGTAACTGATACATATATGCAGATGCCTAAATGTTTGGCTTAATAAATTAAAGCCCCATGAAATCCCTGAAGTCTGAAAACATAACTCATAGACACTAACTAATACCTTTTCAGACTATTGAGTTGTGATTCAATCATTCATTTGAATGTGTTTTATAATTGTTAAATATTTCAACATGTGTTTCTAATACCTTGTATCTGGTTTGTAATAAAAAAGGACTCCTCCAAGCACCAACATAATCGCTGTCCATCTATACCAAATATCCTCCCATGGCTCCCACTTTCTCTTCTCGCCTGGTTTAAGCGGCTATAAAACACGAAACATAATCCAAATTATAATTATCTATTTGCTCAAAGACCATTTTGCTGTTCAAAAAAAAATAAAATTGGCGGTCTTAAAGTTTATGTTGCAGTTTCACCTTTTCATTGAACAAAAAACCATTTGGAGGCTCTCTAACTTTAGTAAACATACTCTGGCTTCGAGCTAATGTTGGTCTGGCAGCAAGTTTTGCTCTCCATAAGCTTGCACATCGAGAAACAAGCCGACGAGCCGCCATCTTGGAAAACGGTGAGTAGTGATTTTACAATGCATTCTGGGAGTACAGGAAACCCACAAAACTTGATCCCGAAAAGTTGATTTTTTTTTTTTTTTTGACTTTTTTATCTTTTTTTATTGACTGACTTTAGTTTTTATTCATATATTTGACCAATTAAATGTGCAACAACAGATATTGAGGTACAATTTAATGTCATTCCGTTGTAATTTTTCTTGTGTTTTATTTTAGAAGCTGAGATGGGGTTATTACGTGCCCTTAAAGTGCAAATTCTCTATTATAATCATTATTTGGCTACTCAAAGAAAAGACTTGAAAGTAATAATAATAAAATAATAATAATAATGTCTGCAACACATCCCTTGACAGGGGTTTTCAGCGTTGGTATACATATATATAAAGTGGAGGAATATAGTATAGTTACTTTTTTATTATTATTTTTTTTTTTCAGTTTTTTTTTTTAGTTTTTTTTTTAAGATTGTCATTCAAGTTGAAAAGGTTTTGTTCCGAATGGTTTTATTACCACCCCACCCCCTACTGAAAACGTTTTACCCCGTAATCCCTGAAGCCTCTCCGCACCCGATTCACTCTCAGCCCTTAGCCGACCGTTAAGCAGCTATGCTAATCTTCAGAGAGTGAGGTTTTTTTATATTTTTGGTGCCTTGAATATAGTGAGTACCAGCCAAGGAGGTGGGTGCACTAGCATCGTCAACTTCACCGCGGATCGCACCCCGCCACCACCTGAGGCGCGCTAGACACACTTCACCGACAAGATATCTTTTGGAGAGTGATTCAGTGTATAAAACAAATATGCATTGCTCAAAAATACCCATGCACCAACCGTCTTTTAAGAAGGGTGTGACCAAGGACATTTTCAACCCCTAAAAGATTCCAATCGCAGCACATATTAAAATAGCGCTTAGATTTTTTCCAAAAATGCCGACTCGATGGTCACTTAAAGCTGCATGGCACTTCTTTCTGGACACCCTGCTCGATGCTCATATACCTGGAAGTCCGTCCCTTTTGTTAGCAGTGCATAGTCTGACTTCATCCCTAGCCCCCTCTCCTTCCCGAGAAGCATGCCACACAGGCTGATATTTTAGAGTCGTTTTCGTATTAGTGGGAAGCAGTACCGTATCGTATTTATTTTCTAAGAACACATTGCTTTTTATGCACCCCCGGGGGGATTACCACCGGAGTCCCCCCGGACTTTCTGCCGTATCGTAGTGGTATCGTAGCCGTAACGTTCCCCACTCGTGCGAAAACGATTTACCTTGCGTAAATGTGCTTTCAATTAGCCTGTAATTTTGCGGGTCATACGCGAACATTTATCAAAACGATTAAGAGCCATCCTCGCGATGATAAACATGATTTGCTGCATTCCTAGAATATTTGATACCATTTATATTTTTCCGTCCCGAGAATAATTAGCAAGCACATCTTTCTTTACTAATTTACAATGAAATGTTTTGCTTTTTTAAACCTGGTTTCTCACAATAATGACACTGGAACAATGAAGGCTTTATATAGATTAGATTTTATGAGATTTAATGTTCTATTTCTTCAAACACTCTAATATTAATTTTACTTATAATACTTAAATTTATGTAATTACATTTACATGTATTGTAAATGAATTGCTATTGTAAATGTAAATTATGTTATATCTACCAAAAATGTAATCATATATTAGTTTATATTAAATATAGAACATGAGATTAAAAAGTAGCACGTCACCAAAGCCAATAAAACCTATTTTAAGCTATTCACTCAAACGAAGCATGCTAAAAAAGGATTTTAAAAAAACAAGTGTTCACGGTTGGAGTGTCCTCACTGCAATCCTTGCTTCCATGAAGTATTCCATCTCCTCAGATAATCACAGCTTTGAAAAAAATGCATTATCGAGATTTCTGATGTTTTTCATAAGTCAAAATTGTTATAACTTTATATACAGTTTGTCCCTGAAAAGCTAGTTTATAAATTACTGCATGTTCATTCAGTACTTATTTTAGATGTTCCCTGGCTCAACCCTCTCCAGATGTTGTTTATCGTCAGATTTTTTAGAGGACAGTATACATACACCACCCCATACAGTTGATCGCGAGGAATGGGTAAGGAAAACTAGAAAACCATGAGAAAACACCACACGGCATAGCGTAGAAACACCACTCTATCTGGCACTCTAGTCGTACGTTGATCGAACTCGGGCTTGTTTGAAGAGATTATCGATTTTTAAATTATAATTAATTATCGTATCGGGACCGTGCTTAAGCCCCTTGTCACCAGATGACAGGATCGGTCTTCACTGGTTCGAATACTCGTGACCTGGCCCCTGAAGTATGGAATCGTCGGGACTCTTGGAGTGGACTGGACTGCTGGACTTGGACTTCAGTTCCACCCACACCGCACCTAATAAACTTTTCACTAGGCCCCTAGGAGGGCGCCAGTGCCCTAGAGCCTTCTTTCCTTTTTTAACTGGACTGGTAGAGCCTCAAATTAAATTTGTATTGGAAGCCCTGGAGCCCCAAATATTCTTGGGTTACACGTTACGTCATAACTACCATGTTGGATGACGATAGCAAAGCATTTCTCATTAGTTTCTCTTGTTTGTTCATCCAACATGGCAGCAACAGCTTTGTTCTTTATTCCTCAAGGGATTCCTGGTCATGTGGCTTCAATCCAAGAATTCCTTCTTTTTTCCTTCGGTGCCATGGAACCTGTCGTGCAGGAGCCTTTCCATTTACTACCCAGAAGCCAGGACCTTAAACCCTTAGGGACCCCCTCAGTAAACAGAGCGTTGAGACTTGCCTTGAGTTCGACTCCATGTTCTTGTCTTCACATCCTTGTTTTGGCTTCTTTGTAGTGTAGTTTGTTGTGGCCGAAAAAGCGCATGAATCTACGCGCTGTCAATATACACACAGTACCGGCTATTGCACCGTCTAAACGTCCACATGGGTTTCTAATAGCGCTTTCAAAATCCCACATATGTTTAGAACTAATGATTTTCACAGTTTGATTAAGAAACAATATCTACTTTTGTGATAGCGCTCCGTAGTATTTTCTAGAAAGGAGTTTTATTAAAACACGGAGCTGTTCAAATTTTGTGCAACTGAAAGCAGATAGGAATGACCTAATCTAATTAAATAAAGAAACTATATACATGATTTATGCTGAAAACAAAGTTTGAATATGCTGCAGAGGACTGTGTCGCTCATTCTGAAACTGACTTCGTGCAATTTCAATTTCTTCATTACGGATATTAGTCTTAGTATTTGCTAATATACGTAGATGAGCTCATACGGACCGCCGGATATCAACCTTGAGGCGCCTCTACTGACATTTTAATCATTTGTTGCTGTTTTTTATCGTTTCTCGCAAGCACTTCTCACCAAAACAAGCAACTCTCAGATTTGGAGATGTGTTTATATCAGAAATCAAGGCCTTAAGTGATTGATTTCCTTTACGATAAAAAAAACAGTTCATGTGTTGTAGGATTAAAAAAATCAATTTCAACATAACAACTTTTTTGCTATTATATGTGTATTTATTCAACTGATATTTTCTTTGTTTTCAGTAAATTTAATTTACATGTGCAATTTTCAAAGTACAAATCCCATAGTTTACTATCATGATGGTTGCCGTGGTGACGAACTCATTTTTAACAAATTTAAAATCTATATAACTCCAACTGTTATAAAATATTAGCTTTGCAACTACTAAAGAGAATCGTATAGAACACACGTAGAGTTGATAGAATATAGGCCGTCATCTTCAATGTCATATCCTTAAAGGATGCTTTCAAAATACTGAGGGGGTTCGAGCACCTCTTCTGTAAGAAACAAAATAAATCATATTAATTGCTCTCAACATGCTAAAAGCAATCTTATTTTTACACTAAGTAAATCTGCCATTTATGAGATATTGTATAGCATACTTTGTTAGGTATATGCTACTTGGTTTAAAGCTAGTTATTAAACAGCCAATCGATCTAGCAAAATGTGGCGTGTATCAAGTAAAAACGATCAGACGGGTTTGACCAGCCAATCATCGGTGAATAATAATCTTCTTTGAAAAGAGCAAAGGTGACGTATATGAGTCACTCATGCTGTGTAGGTTTTGTTCAACACCAGAGCTTGCTAGAATAGTTACTGCTGCCAATCTGCGTTTATGGAATAGCAAACTAGAGCCTTGAACCATAAATTAGCTGTAAAAAATCGTCGTTTAAAAGTTACGTTATTAAGATGTCTGACGATGGCTATGATCATGGCGACCAAGAAACGAAGAAGAAAAAGAAGAAGAGGTAACAAGCTTCACAATTCTCCATTTCATATTATATTGATTCTATAATATTTTAACTCACACTGTTTTATCATATGCTTCAAGAACTATTGCAGTTTAACAGATTTATTGCTAATTCTCGCCCAGACGTTCAATTCAGAAGTTATTCAATAGATGTTTGTTTTTCTTAAGTAATCATAATAATTTGGGTTGCTAATCCTACTGAAGGGTGTAAATACCTACTAGCTCTATATTGAAGGTTTGCATGATTGCCTTCTTGTTTTCGAACCTGCATGATATTAAACAGAACATTTGTACACAAATACGCGATCAAACCTTCCAGAACTTTACATTACTGATTTAGATCATAAATATATATCGATTTATGTGTCAATTTCTTGTACTAACATTGTTCGAAAGTGTCGTTCATCTGGACGACAGGCCGAGTTGTTTTTTTTATTTACATATTTTTTTCTGTGACTAGCTTCCGAAGCTATTCAGATTAATGTAAGAAATGTTATTTTATGATTGTATGCCATGACATTGATTAATCTAGTAGTAACGTAAACTCTATCAACACAGTTCAGTTTCGTGTGGTACATTTTGGCGTGACTTTCATCTGTGACATGATAATAGAGCCGATAAAGAGATTAATCCACGGTTTCGTGATTTGAGTTCATTTCGTGCTGAGATTTCTTGTTTAGATAAAGGTCTTTGTAACAGTGTTTTTTTTTCAGATTATAGTTCTTTTTTATTTCCCCCATAGCCTTTTGATACAGTATTATAATTTATAAATAAATTAGTTTTATGGTTGTTATATGAGTGAT